>CM051266.1:46410949-46755949 GCA_027921565.1 Artemia sinica | reverse complement strand
TCCACGCACGCCAGTTCAACTCTTTCTTGAGCACAGTTCGCACTGTGCAGCAGATGAGTCCACTTTCCCGAGCTGCCTGGCGAGTTGACTTTCCTGGACTATGCTGGAACATTGCTTGGACTGCGTGCACTGTCTCCTGGGTCGTGGATGTCGAAGGGCGTCCACTTCTGCGAACATTTACCATAGATCCTGTGGTCATGAGCTTCGTGTGACAGTTTCTTATTGTTTTTGGATCCACTTGGGCAAGTGGTCCATTAATAGTCCGCCACCATCGTTGAACTCGTACGACAGATTGCCAAACTTCATATCGTGACGCCAGCTGGGCATGCTCCTGAAGTGTTAACTGCTGAGCCATGTTACAGTTTTATCTGAAATCAAAAAAAAACTATCAATAAAATTGTACCATTTGAGAGAATTAATCATAAAAACATGACAAAGCAGTAACAAATTATATACAATTTATAAGTAATTTAAAATAGGGAGTTACTTTCCGCCCACCCTGTATATAAATGTAACCTCTTTTCCTCGAGTTATCTTCTTTCCAAATACCTCTAATGTTATGTAGAAATCAGATTCCTTAGGGAGCGCTACCGATGGAGACCTACGAACTAGCTACCTGCTGTGCGATTAGGTACAGACATATAAATAAAACAAACACAAATAGAAAAGAAATAGTTTTATTGAGACTTACATTTAGGTGTACAACATTGCTTCACTTCAACTGACAACAACAGAGGCAGAGATAATAATGACCAAATCTCTACAATGACTGCATAATGATAATTCTGACAAAATGAATGTCTAATAATAATTCTGACAAATGAATCCATATGAATGCCAATAATAATAATTCTGATCCACGAATGCCCAATAATAGTTCTGACAAAACGAATGTCTCGAAAAAACACTTTTACAACACTATAAAACATTGTTTTGGTCCTGCGCTCTAAGAGCTAATTCACGATTGGCCCACTTCCTGTGGAGGGGCCCACCATCTTATCATTATGTGGACGAACTCACTTCATTATGCTAACTGTCCATCCAATAATTTGTTTTAAATATTTTTGATGATTAAACATTCATAACTTAAGCTTCCTGTGAACTCTGTACTTAGTGATTTTTTTATTACCAAATATCTTAGCGAAATTCAAAACCGAATAGCGTCGTTATTTGGCTGAGGCTAAAATGCAGTTTCTCTTTTTGCTGATTAAGAAATTTTCTTTTTTGAACCGAGATTTAAACTTAATTAGAGGAAGTCGGAATTATCTTTAGAAAGAAGAATTTTATTTTTTTGTATTTTAAATATATCACATACTACTCACGGTACATATTACCCTTCCCATTATTTAATGACGTCCCGTCATTAGGACTTGCTTGCCCTTGGGTTTTTGAAATATTTGCTATTTATTAACTATTTGTTCTACATAATTTTGATTGACATTGTATTATCTTATATTTTTATTTTAGCTTAATCAGGAGTGCTTAAAAATTTTCTCCATTACTTTTCTTATTTTATTATATATCCCTTTCTAAAGTTCCTCTATCGGATTAAGATTATCTATGGTTTTAGCCTAGCTACTATACTAAAGATTTATTTTTCTACATCTAACACTGATGAATTTCACATTTCCAACAAGGTTGAGGCTATTCTACTTTTACTAAAAGATTTTTCCAAACTCACCTTTTACAAGTTCTTTTTTTTATTTTGCTAACTATAGCATAATTATGCTTCCTATCTACGCTAAAATAATGGGGAAATACATTGATTTTACATTAACTCTATCTAAGTAAATAGCAATACATATATATATGAACGATTTAAAATGTTCACTACATTCACTGATAATCATTAAAACATTTTTACTGGGTTTGTTCGTTATATAATTTTGATAATAAGTTATCGAAGTTGTTTTTCAAAACTATTTTCTTATCAAAACTATTAAAATCTGACATGTGTTAATTCAGATCTATTTCATCACCTTCGTGTCTCTTAGCGTACTCAATCCTTCTGTTGTAAATTATGGTCCTTCACTCCCTTCGTCTTGGCAAAAAATTTTAAAACACTTACAATATAGTTTCTTCACAGAACAGTTCGAGCATGGTTATGTTCATCTTGGACGAAACTATTTCTCTAATTGTCAAACGGGAAATGATACTCCCAGGTACAGGTGTGTGGAATTTTGATATCAGAGTTCATTCTCACCTGCTATTTTGGATAGTTCATAAGGTGCCTTATCGTCAAGGGGTTGACCAATGGACTGTTGGGACTTGGGACTTGATCTATTATCAACGCAGTCCCGATTGGGTTGATTTTCTTCTCAGCATATCGTTCTTGGGATATTTTAAGGCACATAGAGAATGTATTTCTAGTATAAAATTGTTTATTCTCGCGCTTAGAGATTATAGTTCTCTTATAAAATTGTCCATGCATGGCTTGCATCTATTAGCTTTTGCGGTGATTCCTTGGTTAATTACAGGTGAATTGATGTTTGGGTTTGGAATGGGTCGACATCAAACTTTAGTGACTCCTTCAAGATATTGTCTTTAACTTGTGGGAGGAGTATATTGTCACTGAGGGGTTAGTCACTGGGGTTAATTTTGGTTTCTGTAATTCAATGGTTGGTTTCCAGGTCCATTTTTCATAAATTATCTCGTAACATTTATGGGATAACAGAGATAGGAACTTTTCGCAGTTAATAGAGGTGATAGGATGGATTCCGAGAAATGGTCAAAAGGGATTCGACGCGTAAATCTGCGACACATAAATAATCTTTGGGTTCATCAAATATCATGACTATACAGTCATATGGTACATGGGTCCATAAGGATTATCAAGGGTGATATTTATGTACATATATCTTGCACTGGTCGACGGGGTTCCCAGGATTTATTTGTTTATATAGTTCGATAATGCACTGGATACTGAGATTCAAATATAGTTTTACCTAATACGTAATATGGTTTGTGGTTGACGAAGCAACGATCAAAAGGTAGCTATAATTTTCGTAAGCGAAGCTAGGACGAAAATTGCCTGGAGTCTATGGTGAGTACTCTTCGTTGGTTGAGGTATGATCAAAATAGATGCTACTAGGTTGTATCTGCCCTGGACAACGCATTGTAATGATCGATTTCCAGTATGTCAATCCACTTCCTGTAATAAAAATAACGAGGCAGAATCACACGTTCTTTGAAATCAAGTAGTCTTAATACATAATAAACAATACGATTAGGTGCATTTTAGGGTGAATTTTACCCTACAAGACAATATTAAACAAATACATTGATATTGATACAAATAATTTGATTTTGACAAAACAATGTCATTATCGTGTCAGTTTCAAATATAAACTATTTTCGTTGGGAAATCTAAAACAGAGATTTCTTCTAATTTGTTTTGAGAAAGGAAACGACGATATAAGACTTATTTAATCCTTCAACACTTATTTAATTCTCCCTTAGATTTAAAATAACCATTTAAAATAAATTACGCTACATCATTTAGTTTGAGGTCTCAGTTTACAACATATTTCATGCCTTCATTGTTCACGCACGTCCGTGCTGTTTAAGAAACGCATGTTGCAGCGTCGTAGCCGCACGGTTTTACGTAAACGACACTTACAATGAGGAAACAAGACATAGTAAGGACGAGTGGAGACCTCTATACCCACTCATTTTCTGGTGTCTTCCCTTTTTCTTGGCTTAGACGTTCTCATGAGGTTCCAGGTTTAACTTCTGCATTTCAGTCGTTTCCCCGTGTTCTTCCTTCGGGTTTTGCCTTCTTAGTCTCAGGATTTTTCCATAATTAAAAGTCAGTAAGGCTCTCATGGTCAGGGAAATCGCGAATACGAAACATACGGTCAGTAGTATGTTCCACCAAAAATTGGTTGAGAATAATCCGTATCTATCATCCACGTACGTTAATCTTTGGTCTTCATTAGTAAATAGGGGGATCTGGGAGTCTAATGCTTCTCTTATTTTTGTAAGCCTTAATGTCCCTTTATTCTTTTCTATTTTGGACCATATCGAGGTTTTCATTTCCTCATTTTCTATTGACAGGTCAATTGCCTTGAAATTGATTATTTTGGGAGTTATTATATTTGTGCTCGTGGTAATTAACGGCGTTCGAAAAGTTGACTCTTTAGTTACAAGTCGACATCCTTGTTTTATGGTTATCGTACCCACATCTTGTAACAGTAATTCTGTCCTGTAACTTGGATCTATTCTTTCTGTATTATTATAACAAGACAAAGTTCCAACTGTTTCTCTTGGAACAGAAAATAAACAAAGATCATTTCTAAGGTGTATGAATATTTCTCGTTTAGTACTTCCTATCAAGACTTCTTTCAGTTGGACTGGATACATCGTACTGGAATGGTACGGGTAGACTTTTTATATTAAGGGAAATTATTCGAATTAATTATATGCAATGTGAGTTTTTAATTAGAATTTGTTTTCGGGGACTGATATATGTTGAACAGACGGTATCAGACGGTTTTGATTCCTGCAAAGCCTTGATATATGTTGAACAAAATTTTTCTACAGCATTTTTATAGTTGTATGATTTTTACTTGTGAGCTAAAAGTTTTTAAATTAGTATTCCTTTATGACGTCTGTCCATTAAAAATCTTTTAATCCTATACTGATTAAGTGTAATTCCATATATCGGGTTTTTTAACCGTTCTACCCGATTTTGTCGTTATTTTCTCCTTGACTTCTTGCGGTTTTTTCTTTTTCGGTTTTGCTAGTGAAATAAGATCAGACTTTTTGTATTGTCTTTTCAAAATTCTTGCCCTTTTAATACTGTTTCTTTTGCGTGCGCGGCAGATGAAGTCGGTTTTGATTTCCCTATTTCTATAACTACCATATGGTCTGATTCACCGCCAGACTCTTCGGAACTGGTTTCCGACGAATCCACATTAGAACTCTTAGAAGTGACACTTCGCGTTTTTTGAGGTATCACCTGCCCTCCCTTCGTAAATTTCTACTCCTCTGGAAGTAGAAGGTTTATTCTCTAAGTCATCGCTTTGAGTTTTCAACTTGGGAGATTTGAAAGATTCTTGAGAGCTTTGAGAGGAATCAAAAGTTTTTGCGGGGTTCCTCCACTGCTTAAATGCCATGTCTTCGGGGGATGGGGTATTCTTTGCACTAGTGTTTCCCTCCATGAAGTCCACTGTTTAGGCTTGACCTTGGACACAGTTATATCATGATATTGTCCTTGCTGGTCATCGTTGGGAGTTTGATTCCTAGGCAATGTACTTTGACTCTTTTTTATTGGGAAATTTATTAAATCCATAGCTTCTCGCAGGTTTGTTTTAATTGAATCTTTGAGAGGATTCTTTACAGTAATACCCGGAGTTTTTACAGCACTGTTCAATTCCTCCTGCAATGACAGGGACCTCTCTATTGGTGTTGCAGGGGAAACCATATCGTCTGGAAATCTTTTGGGGTGACGAGGGGTCGAAATTCTATCAGGGAAAAATTGGTTTTTCGGAGATATCGTATAATCTAATTCTCCTGCGCTCTCTGATGATGAACCTTTTGCATCTTTTGGCGTTTTTATTCTCTCTGGTATTAGGAATTTTCCATAAGGAATAACTAGATTTTTCATAGCTAAGAATTCTTCAAAGTTTTCCTCATCACTCTCATTTTCAAAATAATCTTGTTTGAAATTAAAGAGTTTTAGCCCTGCCAATCTTGATTTAGGGGTTCATTTCCGCGTCTGAAGAATCGGTAGACGACGGACGCGATACCCATCTTTCTGGAAATTTTGCTCTTTTTATTCGGCTAACATGCGCCTTGTAAGTTCTTCCACTATCGGGGTTCACCATTTAAAAGTATAATCGTTATTGTACTTTTTGACTATTCTGTACGGTCCAGAATATTTGTTGGAAAGTTTTTTGCCTTCCGTCTTTGCCTTGTTCTTTAGGTAGACGCAATCTCCTATCTTAAAATCTATTTTCCCCTTGACTTTGGGTTGGTTTCTTAGCTCTTGGTTTATTTTACATTTTTCCAACTCTTGCCTAACTATCTTATAAGTTTTCCTCATCCTATTTATGAATTCTTGTTTGTAATCCTCCGAGCTATTGTAATATTGGCGGGATTCAATAATCTCATCATAGGGGATTCTAAAATCGTGACCAAATATTAAATAAAAAGGGTTGTCTTTGGTTGTTTCTGAATAAGCAGTATTGCTTATGTTAGTTAAATAAGGTAAGAATTGATCCCAATAGTTCCTGTTGTCTTTTGTATAAATGCTTAATACATTCGAAAATATTTTATGCCTATTTTCTATTTTACCATTAGCTTGTGGGTGATATGGGGAAGTCACCTATTTCTCTATGTTAAGAAAACTCATTAAGTCTTTTGTTACTTTTGAAAAAAATTGCTTCCGTTATCACTTATATCCTTATTTGGAATGCCAAATTTTAAAAATAATTTCGCTAACGCCTTACTCGTGGCGTAAGCTCCTTGATTCTTTAATGCTTTTGCAAAAGTAAATCCAGAAAAGTGATCTATAACAGAAAGAATACAAGTGTGGCCACTGTGGAAACAGGTAAGCCTCCACTGGTTCCTTACAAATCAAATGTGACAATATCGAAGGGGAATCTCGCTACCGGGGCTCTTCCCATTGGAGGATTAGGATAAGCTTGGGTTTTTTTTCTTAAGTTACACGCTTCGCATATACTTACAAATTCCTTGAGTTTTGTTACTGCCGACGGCACGTAAAAATATTATTTTAATTTATGGAAAGTTTTCGCTACTCCTAAATGTCCACCCATATCTGAATGAAAATATTCGAATGCAGGTGTTATTAAGTTTTGGGGTAATACAGGTATTATTGAGGTTTGGTTTCTATTTGCCTCAGCAGTCACGATTCTGCATAGTATTTCTTCATCAAGATCATAGTAAAAATTATCTATCTCTTTTTTAAGAGTTTTGAATTTATCTGGTAACGTATCGTCATTCACAAAATAATTAATAGGTGCTACACACATTTCGTCCTTTTTTTGCTTTCTTTTATATTTTCTAAAGACAAGGGACAACAGTTATCCTTATTTTCTTTTACTGTGTCTTTGACTTTGTTTTTCTTACATTTATGTTTGCTCATAGTATTGATAGCGTTAACTTCATTTTCCTCGGCTTCCGACGGCATATTTTCTGGGAATCTACTCAAAAAGTCACAAGCTGCATTTTGTTTACCTTTTAAGTATTCAAATTCATAATCTAGATCTTGGATTTTCATAATCCATCTAGCTAGAATTCCCGTGGGGTTTTTAAATGTACGCAGGTACTGCAAGCTTTTATGGTCTGATCGTAGTATAAATTTCCTACCAATTAAATAGTGTCTGAATTTGTCGAAGTGGTGGATTATAGATAATAATTCTAAGTTTGTGGCGGAATAACTACTTTCGCCCTTTGATAAAGTTCTACTTGAATAGCATGTAACTTTTTCTATTTTATTTTTGATTGGAAGGTCCTTGTAAAGGATCAGGGTTTCCTATGGGAATTATTTACGAAAAATAACACCAATGCCTTTTTAACTAGCATCGGTTGTGACCACAAATTGTTCATTTTCAAAATCAGGCAGCGATAATATTGGTTCAGAAGTGAGTGCCTTTTTGAGACGGTCTAGGGAAGTTTGAGCTTCCTGGGACTAGGTAACATTTTGGGAGTTCCCTTTAGTTAACTCAGTGAGGGGTTTCGCAATTTGGGCGTAATTGCGCACGAATTTTCTAAAGTAGCCAGTAAGACCTAAAATTCCTCTTAATTCTTTCATAGTTCTAGGGGGTTTGAGGTTTTCAATACATTTTATTTTATCTGGGTATAGGGATATCTCTCCTTGCGTCATCACTACTCCTAAAAATTTAATTTTAGGTTGAAATAACTTTACTTTTTCAGGCCTGCATTTTAAATTGCCCTCTCTGAATTTCTCGAACACATTAGCTAATCTTGCTAAGTGTTGTTCAGCGTTTTCTCCCACGCATATGACATCATCAACAAAACGAATGATATTCTTTAATCCTCTTAACAGGTGTAATAAGGGTCTACATAGCGCGTTTGAACTTGTCTTAAGTCCAAAAGGTACTCTCAAGTATTCATATGAACCACATTCAGTCGTAGAAAACGCATTTTTTTAGACATCTTTTTCGGCTATTTTCACTTGGTGGTAGCCTTGGGTAATATCCAAAGAAGTGAAAATTTAGTTTTTGCTCGAGATAGAGTCAAGGATTTCATCTATTCTTGGTAAAGGAAATTTCTCACTAACTACTTGTTTGTTAAGGGCTCTATAATCTACAACAAGTCTAAGATCACCATTCTTTTTTTGCACCAAGACCACTGGTGCAGAATACGGACTTATACTGGGGCGTATAATTTCTTTTTTTTCTAATTCATGAATTTTATTTTTTAACCACTCTTTATGCTTATACGGCACACGATATGGCTGTTTCGCGATAGGATTACCAGTCGTTAAAATTGAATGTTCATAAAAAGTTATCAGCCCGATGTCATCTTCAGATGCGGAAAATACATCTTTAAAATTCCATAATAATTCGCCTATTTTTTTCTTAAGATCTAAGTCAGTAATATGATTCATATTACATTTGTTTAAGAATTGCGATTTAGTTAGAGGGTATTTGTTATTTGAGGTTTTAATGCCATTAACTAGGTTTCTTTTGGAATTTTCCCATCTATCTAAATCATTCTCCGAGATAACTTGAATTTGAACTAAACACGTCCCCTTTTTTATTGTAATTGTATCATTTTCATGGTTATTAGTTACCCAAATAAAACTTTCTCCTTTGTCGTAAGATATTATCTCTTCCTCGCACAACAGATTTTCAGGAATTTCATTTGAAGGGATCGCGAGCCATATTTCAGATTTGCTATCTACTGGTTCAATCATCTGTGATATTTGAATTCTTTGCATTGTTTTGGGAGGGATCTTTGTTTTCCGTATCGCGAACCCGTAATATTTCTCTTCACTATTATTGTCTCTTAGATTCATACTGGCGCTATGCTACGTCATTGCGGCATCTTGTGGCGTCACATTGGGTTTTACTATATTTTTTCCATAATTCCGCTATTTTCTTGATTTCGTTTGACCTGTACTGTCGCATATCTCCTATTTTTATTTTTGCAGATTCAATACATTTATTATTTAATTTTACTTCATTTTTGCAATGTCTCTCAGAATAATTGAAAAAATTCCTGATTATACCATGTCCTCCTTGCGAGACATGAGGTTCAAAAGATTGCGACATTATACCGCCAGAAATTTTATTTACTGTTACGTTCTCTTCGTAACCTCTGTTACAATTTCTTAAGGTAGAAATTCCTTCCCCTACCTTAGCCGGGTAGACAAGCCTTTTGTTCGCTGCGTCTAATAATACCTTATTCGACCTTAAAAAATTTGCGCCGATAATGGCTTCATACGGAAAGTTATTGCATATTATAAAATTTGTCAGAAAAATTCTATTATCCCTTTTTACGTCTAGGCGAATTGAACCTTTTGCATCCAATTTATGCCCTGTCATGCTAGTTAAATTGGGATTATTAAAATTTCTTTGCCGACTAATATGCGGAGGCAGCATATTAAATTGAAACATCTGCAGAATGTAGCACTGACCTTGTGAACCACGAGACAACAGTACAAAAATGTTTAAGTCTTATATTTCGATACGAAAATTCCAAAATGAAATTTGCAACATCAATACGAGTGTGACAGTGAAAAGGTAAATCATGAGATACTACTACAGAAATATTCCAAGTCTTACCTTTCAACAAAAAATTCCAAACTGAACTTTAAAACATCGAAAGAATGTAATAGTTAAGAAGTAACCTACGATATAACAGTATAAAAATATTCCTCGTCTTACATTTCAATGAAAAAATTCCAAATGAACTGTGAAACATCAGGAGAGTGTAACAGTGACAAGGTAAATGTAAGACTTGTAGTTCAAGGAAAAAATTCCGATGGCGTGGTGTTATGTGTGTGTGTTTTTATAGGTGTATGTTTGTGTGTGTGGGTGTGTGTGTTTATGTGTTTGTATTTATGTTTCGTGTGTGTGTGCGTGTGTTATTTGTGTGTGTGTGTGTATTTGTGTTTGTGTGTGGGCATTTTTGTGTGTGTGTTTGTGTGTGTGTGTGCGTTTGTGTGTGTGTGTGTGTGTGTGTTTTGTGTTCATGTGTTTTTGTGTGTGTGTGTTTTGTGTTTGTGTGTTTTTGTTTGTGTGTGTGTTTTTTTTCGTGTGTCTGTGTTTTGTGTTTGTTTGTGTGCGTTTTTTGTATGTGTGTGTGTGTTTTTGTTTGTGTGTTTTGTGTTTGTGTGTGTGTTTTTGTGTGTGTGTGTTTTTCTTCGTGTGTTTTTGGTGTGCATGTGTTTTTCAGTGTGGGTGTGTTTTTCAGTGTGGGTGTGTTTTGTGTTCGTGTGTGCGCGTGTTTTTGTTCATGTGTTTTTGTTTGTGTGTGCGTTTTGTGTTTGTGTTTTTTCGTTTTTGTGTATGTTTTGTGTTCGTGTGTGTGTTTGAGTGTTTGTGTTTCTGTGTCTGCGTTTGTGTTTTTTTTGTGAGTTTGTGTATGTGTGTGTGTGTTTGTGTGTGTGTGTCTGTGTTTGTGTGTCTGTGTTTGTGTGTTTTTTTTGTTTGTGTGGTTTTTGCATTCGTGTGTGTGTGTCTGTGTTTGTGTGTTTGTGTGTGTGTTTTTCAAATGTTAGATGACGCTTACACTGATCTGGTGTCGTAGGGGTAGCAAAACGTGATTATTGCTTATTGTCAAGAAGCATTAAACCCAAGAATGCCTGGTGTCCCAGGGAAAAAAACATATTCCCTAACGTTCTTGCAAAGCATCAAGTTAGTAATGATTGTTTCTTATCGTTACGAAATATTAATGCCCAGAAAGGCACTGTATTCCAAGAAATATCGTAAGGTTCTTCTCTACATGACAGAGTCAGCCCTAGAACTCCGGACTAAGTCATAGAAATCAAGACCATACCCTCAAAATTTGGATCAAAGTGTAGAAATCATGGTCAACTTCTATGCAAACATTAGCAAAACAATGAAACCCTGAGAATTTCATAAAAAACAAGAGAAAATAATAGAAATGACGGGTAACCCTAGAAATCAAGACCACCGTAAAAATCCATTGCAAAGCTTAGAAACCGCGGTCAACCTGTAAAATCATTACCAAGACAAGGAAAGTCCAAGAAGTGTTATAAATACTCTGTGGCGTGAATTGCTTGTGAAAACCCGAATGAATGACTTGAAGTAAAACTTTTAACCAGAAAATATCTGAAAAGTGTTTTGGGGGAGATGGGGCAATTACATAGGGGTAATTTAGGGGCAGTAATAGTGTGGTACCGTGGCGTGAATCGCTTACGAAAACCCGAATGAATAACTTGAAGTAAAACTGTTAACAAGGATGTCTGAAAAGTGGTTTTTGAAGATGGGGCTAATGGATTATCCCCATGATTAACGAAAACCAATTGAATGTACAAGTGGTTAAGGATATCTGGAAAAAACGCTTGTCTTTCGGCTTTACACCTGCGTTACATTAGGCAGGTGTTAGATTGGTTATAGACAATTTTCAATATATTTATTGAATAAAAATTGTCCGAAGAAGCTTTTTAAAGAAAAGTAAAGATATGAGGCGTGTTTTTAATTAAGGTCCGTTTGATTATAAGTACACAACGAATGATTATTTAAAAAAGTAAAATTTATTATCAAAAATTACATACTTTACTTTATTTAACAGCATAGTTGTGAAGTTTGTTGTAATGCTTACCATACCTCTCAACTAATTTTAAAGTAACCTCTGTATAAAAACTTGCCACCTGTTCCGCTAACCAGGAATTCACTTTCGTTTTTACGATTTCATCATCATTGCAACGTTTGCCATTGAGGTGTTGCCTGAGGTGGAGAAACAGATGGTAATCACTTGGCGCAAGATCAGAACTGTATTGCAGGGGCGGATCCAGGATTAGGGGGGCGCAAAATAGGTTAATCCGATAAACTTGCGCCAGGAGCAAGTTTAATTGACACAAATGTGCCTTAATTAAGTAAATTACACTACTATAGACTACGCTAGGGGGGTAAGTGCCCCCCTTGACCCTCCACCCACTGAATCCACCACTGCTGTATTATGGGTGATCTAAAACTTACCAGTCAAAACTGTCCAACAAATTTAAGATCTGACCAGCAGTGTGAGGTCTCGCATTGTCACGAAGAAGGACAATTTCCTTTGTCAGCATTCCAAGGTTTTTTTTTAATCGCTCTGCGGAGCATTCTGAGGGTTAGGCAGTATGCTTCTGCATTGATACTGTTTCCTCTGTTGCATGAAGTCGACCGAATAAACACCATTCCTATTCCCAAACACCGACGCCATGATTTTGCGCTGGGAGAGAGGATGCTCGGCCTTCAAATTTTCAGGGAAGTGTGGTTGATTCCATTTCATGTTCTGTTGCATCGATTTGGGCGTCGTATACGAAACCCAAGTTTTGTCTCCAGTTAAACTAGTTGCCACCTCGGTGGCAATCGTTACAAAGATGACGCCGACATAAAAATAACAGTAAACTCTTGGTTATTAGCCGGCGGCAAGTTCTTATAAGGACTTTACTTTTAAATTAGTTGAGAGGCATGATAATGTTTCATTAAACTTGGTAACTATGTTGAAAAATAGAGTAAAGTATTCACTTTCTAAAAATAAATTTACTTTTTTGTAATAATCTTTCACTTGAGGAATGGCGTCTCTCGAGAAAATTATGGCCTAGTAAACGACACAGCATTCGCAAGAGATTCTGACTAAACTTCATTACTTTCTATAGAATAACATACAGCTTAAAATTACTATTGTATTTAAAAAAAATATATACAACAAAATCCTTCGAAAAGATTTTTGGAAGCGAAATTTGTTCAGAAAGTTTAAAGTTTTTCAATTAGATCTCATCAAGGAATTCTTAAAACGAAGAAATTTTCATGGAAAAAAGATGTGGCATACTTTCAAGGGCCTTAAGTCCAATTCATGCAATGGTTTGTTATTCCAGTGATCGTCTTTTAATGTAAAAAAGAACCAGTTTTTTCAACTGAAAGTAAGAAACAACATTAAAACTAAAACGAGCTGAACTTATTTTGTATCTGAAGGTTGCCCTATCAGCAATACCTTGCTCTTAAGACTTAAATATTGGCATCTGTAAAAAGGCCTCCTATTCTAATGGAAAGACCAATTTGTTTCAGGCGCTGTTTAAAAAAAAACTGGAAAGTCAAACTGTAGAATCTCGTCACAAAATTTAAGAATAATTATATGATATGAATCCTTTTCGTCAAAACCTTTTGCTTTTCGCCTTAGGTTTCCTGGTGTGAATTCCGTTGTGTCGGAACTTCAGCTTGAACAAAATATTAAAAGTCAAAATTTTCTATATTAGACTAAGAAGGAGACAGGAATCAGAGTACAGAGGCGGAACATTCACAAACGACAAACATCTCAGAAAGAAAATGTAAAAAATTAAAGTTTAAGTCAAAATAACACAATTTTTAACTTTCGTTATTTCCTATAGAAAAACATACAACTTAAAATTAATATTGTATTTAACAAATGTAAATGTATAACAAAAATCCTTTTTAGTGCAGCTTATTGCAGATGTTAGGACTTAATGAGGTAAATTTTTAGCTGAAACCATAATCTAGCTTGGATGAAAGTGAATGCATAACTTGACGTTTTTTTATACTATTTCATAATTCAATAATTGCTACTGGAGTAAATTAAATTTTAAGCCTCTAATGGGGCCCTAAAAGGTAAAACAGTTAATAGGTACCAAAAGTTTATATTAATTCCTAAAAAATGGTTTAGCGAAAAAAAGTCTTTTATGGCTGATTAAGTATGGGTAATTATTATCTTAAGCAGCCTCAACATTACAATGAGACTTTGGAAATAAATTTGCAGAAATTTTAAAGAGTTAGAAACCCATCAATAATGACGTCAGTTTGACTCTGACGTTAATCTTTTTCTTTTCTTTTTTTCTGTTCATTGAAAAACCAAGAGTGCTAGATTTTTTTTTCTAATGAAGATATGAAGTGCATTTTGAAACTTATGAAAGAACATTTTTATTATCATTTTTTATTTTCGCTTAATGGAAACATGAATAAAAAGATTTTTTAAGGTATGTCTAGGGAAATTGATTACTTACTGATATCTTTGCCTATTTTTTGAGTAAAAACATTTCTTCTGTTCAGCAGATTCTGTACAATCTTTTTGCATTTCTCAGATCGAAGACATGATTAATTATCTTGCGTCATAATTTCAGACTTTTCTTGTTTAAAAACTTCGGCTCAAATTGCTTCAACAGTCGATCGATTTAGTGTGGAATATTTATTCAGTGACCGAGTTACAAACAAGGATGTATCCTCTCCGCAATGTAATTTCTTAATTAGGGTAGTGCTCGGGCTTCTAGAAATAACGTCTCACATCGTAGCTCTCCTCACCTTTAGGGTAAATCTTGATATGGTATAAAAAACAAACATGTATTAAATACAAAAGAAGTTTCTTCAAACGATAGTACAGAACATAATTAGGACATAAGAAAAAATTATTAAACAAACATTCCACAACCAAACAATTCCTTTCGACACGTGGGATTGATACTGCCAACCTTCGATTAGCAATCGCAGCCTTTTCCACTACGTTTCGCAAGGTATTATGCCTCATAATTCTTCCATAACTTTATTAATTTGCTATAATCACTAAAATTTCAATGGCTAATGTACATAGTCTAATTAGGATGAAAGTGAATACATAACATCATGCTTTTTTTAATCCTCTTTCGTAATTTTGCTTCTAGATTAAATTAAATTTTATGCCCCTAATGTGGCCCCAGAAGGTAAAACAAATCATAGTAACCAAAAGTTTAAAAATATATTCCTAAAAAAACTGTTTTCTGAGGAACATTAGCCACTTAAACCGATTCAGAATTGGTAATTATTATTTCAAGTTTCTCAACATTGCAATGCTAATATGAAACTTAATTTGCAGATATTTTAAAGAACCAAAATTTTTCAATAATGACGTCATTTTGACTGTGATGTCAATTTTGTTTGTTTTTTCGACTTTGTTCAATAAAAAATCTGAGGACTTTCTGAGGATCAAAGGTGCTTGACAACTCAGGTACTTTTCAATTATTAAGCTAAGAGTGAAAATTTGGTCGACAAATCCTCTACCTTTCCTCTCTCTATTCTACAAATTCTCTATAACCGCAGTGTTCTTCTCTTAAAACTTTGTATACAGCATCCCTCAGTCTAAAAAGTATCATATTACTAAGTAATTTGCTACCTACAGAGACCAGACAAATGCCTCGATAATTACCACACTCACTCTTATCACCTTTCTTATACATAGGTTTGATTAAGGTTTTCCTAATTAGAAAGCAGTTTTAATAAGAAAGTAGCTAAAACCAAAAAAGAAATGAGAGAACTACTGCTGATTGATAAAAAATAAATTTCTTTGGTAAAATACTAATCAAAAACCTTGAAATGACCTTCCAGAACAATTTGGATAAAAATAATCTAGATCATGTGTAGGGTGTGCGGATATGTTTCAAAATTGCATTTTATTCTTCACATTCTAGCATTTTAATTATTTAGGTCTGTCTTTCATTCAGACATATTTGAATTTGTAGACGTGTTGGATCTAGTAAAGATAATGGATTCTTTACCTATTCCTTTACTGCTAAGAGTATTGAAAGTATGCAAACTACCAGAATAGAACTCAAGAATGGTCGTTGACGAGTGGCGATTAATGCTTGCAAGTAATTTTCTATAAGGTGAGATGGTTGAGATTTGGTTCCTAGTGGCTGATACGAAACCATAAATTGGTGTTTTTTTGTATTTCAAAAAAATTTAAAAAAATTAAAGTTCAAGTCAAAATAACACAATTTTTAACTTTCGTTTTTTGCTGTAGAAAGTAGCTAAAACCAAATAAGAAATGAGAAAATTACTACTGATTGATAAAAAATGAATTTCTTTGGTAAAATACTAATCAAAAACCTTGAAATGACCTTCCAGAACAATTTGGATAAAAATAATCTAGATCATGTGTAGGGTTTGCGGATATGTTTCAAAATCGCATTTTATTCTTCACATTCTAGCATTTTAATTATTTAGGTCTGTCTTTCATTCAGACATATTTGAATTTGTAGACGTGTTGGATCTAGTTAAGATAATGGATTCTTCATCTATTCCCTTGCTGCTAAGAGTCTTGAAAGTATGCAAACTATCAGAATAGAACTCAGGAATGGTCGTTGACGAGTGGCAATTAATGCGTACAAGTAATTTTCTATAAGGTGAGATGGTTGAGATTCGGTTCCTAGTGGCTGATACGAAACCATAAATTGGTGTTTTTTCTTGTGTTTCAAAAATATGTAAAAAAAATTAAAGTTCAAGTCAAAATAACACAATTTTTAACTTTCGTTATTTTCAAATGTTGTGCTTTATTTATTGCACTTGCCCTTTTCAGATGCAATTATCGAGTTCATTTTTAGCATTGTCGAAAATGTGAAGAGGGACAAAGAAAAAATATGGGAAAACTGATACTTTGAGATTTGTACTACAAGCTAAACTGGGCTTAAAGAGAGCAAGGCTAGAAGCTTGTTTTTTGTTTCCTGACAAGTCTAAAAATTGAAGAAGCCGAAGTATCAGGTACAGTTAATGAATTTAAGTAATATTTTTTTATTTGATTTTCTGCATTTATTTTTAATGAGTACCCGCCAAGTATGTTATTATTTGTTTCAAAGAGAATAAATGAGTTTATTATGTTCCAAGCGTTGAAATGTCAAACATGTCAGTTAACTAGACTTTTTGAACTGTCTGATTGCTGGAACTGGTTTAAAAAATCAAACGGTACAAAACGAGCATATATTGCCAGGAAACAAAATCTAAAGAGCTTCCCTTTGTCGGGAGAAATGTTGGATTTTTACAGTTGCGATAGGATTTCTTCATGGTTCGTTTACACATTGCGGAAATTCATGCGGATTTATTTTTTGTGCGGAAATTCCGTCTGTTTTGTGCTAGAAAAAATCTCTAGCTTTCCGCAACGTTTTGGTCAAATCAGGACGGAATCTTGGCAAGATTTTTAAATGAATAAAATCATGAGTATGGATTATCAAAAACTAAACGATCTTGTAACTTTGGTTCAAGGCTACACCCGGCTTCTATGATCCTGCGCACCCAGGCTATAAGAAAACTAAGAAAAACGGTGTCATTTGGCTCTATTGATCAACAGCTTTCAGAAGAGGGTAAGAACAAAGGTCATGCTGTTGCAATAATTTGAAATCTTTGCCTTAAAACGCAGCGTTATTTTAGCCATAGTTCGAACAGAAACGGACAGATTTCCGCATGGATTTCCGCAATGTGTAAACGAACCATCAGCATTTTTACAGACACCAACGAATTTATCTATTTCTGGTGGGGAAGCACTGTATAAATCCAAATTCGGTAGGTTGCCGAATTTGAAATTGGATCAAGCATGGCTTTTGCTGTACATTGGGAAGAACATTTCGAAGTCATTAAAGGGCAACTTGCTGAAATTGTTAATGATGCTCAATTTGCCAATATAAGAATAATATGTGATGATGGTGCAGTAGCAATAAACAGCTTTGTGCTAAGGGTTCTAGGTAGTTTTAAGACTGATCAAGCATTCAACAGTCAAACTTCAATTACATTGAAGGTAATTGTCAGGCTATTAGCATTAGTTTTTTCACAGTTATTTTAGCTTCAATATAGATGAATGAATTACTAGATGACTTTATCTATACTAGATTTGGTAAATTTTTTGTTGTTCATATTATTGACATGAATAAAGTAAACATAGCTTACCACTTGATGCCTTTTATTATGCTCTTTCCAAGTAAAATAATCATTTCTGTTAGAAATTAATTTTACCCCCACCCCTATAGGCTATATATATACCTATTCAGGATAGCCTATAGGCTAAATTTGCACATTAAGGGGGGGGGGGTTGTAAATTTTATCCTAGCCTATTTGATATAAATGAGAGGTAAGTGTAAAATTTCCCAATATCCCCCCCCCTAATGTGCAAATGTATACCCTAAATTGGTATATATTTTGGTGGGGATAAAATTCATTTCCAACAAAAATGATTAGCCTATTTCTTATATTTGGAAAGAGCATAAAAAAGGCATCAAGTGGTATGTTTACTTTATTCATAAGTCAATAATATGTACAAAAAAATATTTACCCTAGGCCTAGATTCATCAACATTCCTAGAAAATGCAATTTCACTGGCATATCCAGGGGGGCTAGGGGACCCTGGCCCCCTTTAAGATATTTCTGGTGCCCTCTTATCCTGTTTTTTTCTTTTTTTTAGAATAAATTTGTCAATTTGGTCAATTATTGGCACCTTTGTCATATACTCCCCTCCAAGATTTTGCTCATTGGTGCCCTTGTCAGATTGGGTCAACACCAAGATTTTGCTTTGGATCTACTCCTGCATCGTTTAAGTTAATTCTGGCCTTTATAGTAGGCCTAAGCTATTTGCAAAGGTTTGTGGTAGGCTAGGTGACACCTAGAAGCAGATATATAGCCAAAATTATGTTGTGGGTTGACATTTTCAGGGTATTGGTAAATTTGGAGAAGTTTACATTGCTGACCTACAAATAGACCAAGGTAGCCTAAATATACCAATCAATGTCTTTCTTTATGCTTTTTCCAATTATGATAGGCTTGTTGTTTTACTTGAAAATCCAATTTTAAGTCTTTTATGGACCCTTGAAGATGATACCTTTTTCTCTTATTTTTGCTATTGAAAATGGTTAAAATTAAGGTTAAAAATTTCTTATTTGACAATAATTCCATTTTGCTAAAATTATACAATCCACAGACATTGATTCATCAAGCCATAGACATTGATCTAATTGAAAAAAAAACAGTACTTGCATGAAATACCCCCTACCTAATATTCTTCATATATGTTTCTCTCATGATCAATCCTAATTGAATATACCAAAGTTAGATTAAGATACAATACTTTAGAAACAAATTTGGGCTACATATTTGCACATTAGGGGGGGGGGGGGTTAAGTATATTGGGTCTGTTTCTCCGGTGCTCAATCCTAATAAAATAAAAAAAAAAATATGATGAAAATATAATGCTATATTAACCAAATTGTGGAAACTACAGAGGCACTTTATGCCCCCCCCTCCTAATGTGCAAATATGCAGTTTGCTTTTGTAAAAAAAAAAAACAAAAAAACATTGGAAGTTTGCTGACAAATGCAACCCAGATCTCAGAGGAAGCCCTACATTTTGGCCAAACTGAAAGTGTGAAACTGACTTTCAAAAATATGCAGTCAATGAACTTGGTAATTTCTAGAAAAATTTCTGGGATACAATTTTTCCAAGGAGAAGATGACCATTGAAAGATGACCACCTTATTGAAAGCTGTAGAAGTGATCCCAGATGTGCTATATGCTCTAGATCTGACACCAGTAGCAAAGACTAATGCAGAACCCAAATGTGTTTCTTGCAATGAACCACTTGCCTGCTTTTGCCTAACATGTCAGAAACTAAAAGAGATTTTGAGAAATAAGAGTTACTCATGAATAGTTCTATAAAAGTTTTAAGCCTAAATATCAACAGATGCTACAATAAAGGAAATGCTCAGGATAATCTTCAATTATATGCTTTGCTATTTATTCAGGAACATTTACTCTCTGGATTGAATGCAAATTTCTTGAATAGATCTAAAGTGTATGACATTTTTAGAATACCTGCAAAGTGAATGGCAGGGCATTTATCTGGAGGCCTTGCAACATATACAAGGAAAAACTATCAGCAAAGCTGTCAATCAAAAACAGTAACTTGATAAATGTATACATGCCTACTAATTACAATAACACTATCTTGCTGACAAAGTTTTCAAAAGTATCTGATACCTTTTGGCAACATCTGGAGTTGCTTGAGCATAGCATGAGAAAATAGCCTATGGCTGGTGACTTCAACTGCAATCCAACCAAGGATATTATCCATTCTGACATTTTTCAAAATTGCCTACTACATCCTCTTAAGTTTGGCCAAAGTCTCTGAATTTTAAATATACCCATTCTAGTGGATACACATCTAATGTTCTATTGTGTAGATCTATTCCTTGTCTCCCTGTCACAGTATACACAGACAATCAAATTTTTGAACAATCTTTTCATCTACAGTCACTACAAAATACTAATATTCAAAAGACAGGAAGGTGGGTGCAGGAGAAGAATTGGAATAAATGCAGTGCTGACTTGTATATGGCAACTGTGTCCACTATCCTTTCCTGTATCAATGTGCCATTCCATTTACTCTGCTCCAGTCCTCCCCAAATATTTGCCACAATTGATCTTAACACTTACTACCATCAGATTGTTCATGCCATGAAAGTTGCCTAACCAACAGCAGTCCCTACTAGGCATGTCAAGTTTAGCCCAAATAAAGCAAGATGGCTCATGTCTGTTGAGGCTCAGACAACAAAGCAATGCACAAAAATGTGGCTGAGCATTTGGATTGCATGTTGAAGACCTTAAAAGGGGAGTGTATTTGAGTTGAAATGGAGCACTAATTGTAAGTACAAAGCTGAGCTGAAGAAAAAAAGGTATTATTGGAAAACATTTCACCAGAAACATGACATCATGATAAAATATAATCTGATAATAGCTTGCCTAGTTTTTCTCTTACTATGGACAATTGGGATTCTCATTACAGGTCAGTGTACAGAATTGAAAATCTTGCCACAAGAAAAAATCACGAAAAGGAGGTTTCTAGCTGGCTTGAACGTTTTTTTGGGACAGGATTGCATTGTTGCCTTATCACTGAAACAGGTAAAATGGCCATAAGAAAAGATCTGTCTAAGGTTAACACTGATGGCCTTTCAGCAGTACACTTTAAAAACTTTCCTGATTGTTTTATTAACATCTTAGCTTAAAATTAGAGAGATAACCAGCTTGATGTCCAAGAAGGTGTTGGTTACCCAGAGGCACACAGACTGCTTGCAAATATGCTACTGAATTCTTAGAGAAAAAAAGTCACCTGTTTATATATGCACTGATGATTTATTGAAAGTGCATCAATCACATGCAATTTTTTGATGCTCTATTGCACAGGGGTGTAAGTATGAGTATTGTCAAAACTGTAAAATTGTGGTACTCAATTTCAGCAATATCTGCAAAATGGAGAGGCACAGTTTCAGAACCAATTACAGTCAAGTGAGGAATAAGGCAAGGCAGTGTTCTTGTTCCTGTAATTTTCAGCAATATAATCTCATAGCTTATGCTTATGATGCCCTTTTCTCAGCAGATCAAAGGGAGACTGCAAAGTGAATTTTTGGTCTATTTGACTTTTTATTAATATTAATAAGTTCAAGTTTCTAACTCTGGGCATGGCTAGAAGTGACAGTGTTACCCTTGGAAATAATCCAGTTCCTGCTGTGTCAGACTTGAAATAGGCCTACCTTGGCTTAATGATTTCATAAAGGCTCTACAAGACAAGACAAACCATTACAAAGCACACAACCACTGCCATTAAACATGCTTACAGGGCTGTTGTTCCAAATTGGGGGCAATACTCCAGGAAGGGGCTTGGCTCAATTTGTTGTGCAGTGTGCCAATCTCACGTTATTTACCTCGCCTATGCAGCTAATGTACTTGCCAAACTGGTACCAAAATTTCAATTTTGAAAAATTTGGAATTACTAATCAAGTCAAAGAGTGGTTAAGAATTCATGAGAAGTCTGTGATACAAGCAATAATGAATAAACAACGTTTTTCTACAATAATATCTTAACTGTTTCTTTTTATTAATTAAAAAAAAAACTTTCCAAAAAAGAAGTTTTTCAAAAAAAAAAAAAAAAACAGGCCATATTAAACTTAAGATCAGCAGAAATTTAAACCTATAATTATTCAAGTTCAAAATGACCAGAAATTACTATTAAAAAATAAATGAAACCTAAATCAAACAGAAATTAAATAAAGAATAATGGCAATCAAACATACAACAGGTACAAATATTAATAAATAAATGAATCTTAAAACAAAGAAAACTTTTAATGTGCAAATCAAGCTTAAAATTAACAAAAATCACTACAAACCAGAGTTTAGCTACTGTCCTCTTTCCTAACAGTAATAATATAAAATCTACTGCATTATTGACACTTTACTTACAATAAATTATATTACAAATATTTTCATTTGCAATTATTAAAACATTGAAATTAAAAATTACAGTGAAATGAAATCTTGAACTGTTGAGCTTTTAGTAAATGATATCATTATATATCAAATATTCTGTTTAATTTTATTAGTTCTTTCCAGACTGTTTAAGGCTCATATAGTCTCAAGTAAAGCACCAATATTTTGCAGTGCATAGCTGCTCACCTGTAGTTCCAGTAAAATTTACACTTTGTAGCTTCAAGTTAGTTGGTTTATTTCAAACAACTGTTAAGGGGTAACTTCAGAAAATCTACTGAAGTGTCCATAATAACCCACTTATGGTCAAAACACAAACATTTTCACTTTCAAAGATGATGTTATTTTCCCTAGCATTTGCAAAGGTACATGAGTAATTATCAGGTCATTGCATACCTAAATTCATGTCCTATTCATTTCAAACCTCTCCATGTAATACAAAATAAAGCTATAAAAGTTCTTGGCACTTTGCTTCATTTTCCTATGCCACTTCAAAGTTTTCAGAAACAAAGATTATCTTCCTATTTCTTATTATATCAAGCCTTTGTCAACTTAATGAAATACTTTGGACTTGGAATATACTTTCTCCATTCTCGCAAATTTATTTTTAAGATTCCCATGTTCTTGCCACCCACCTTGCTTCTTTGGCTTCAGCTTGTAACAAGTTTTTTCAACTGAAAGTAAGCAGCAACATTAAAACTTACAACACCAAATTTATTACTTATATCTGGGGGATTATTCCCTCCTCAATACCTCATTATTTATACTTAAGTTATTTAGAACTTTAAAAAAATCTTATTGTTCTGATTAAATGGCCTTTGTGTTTCAGGAGTCATTCTTAAATAATTGGAATAAATAATAACGTTAGTGAATTTTTAGTACTTTCAGTTGAAAAATACTTTTTTTTAACCTTGATATCTGATCTTTTTTAAATAATGCTGGGAAATCCAGCCCCCATTCATGGAAAATTTCCTTCTTCCCTGAAGAATTCCTCCATGGAAAGATCCTTCCATGTAACCCCCTTTAGAAAAATCCCCTCCCCCCCCCAAAAAAATATCTGTATACTTCCCAACAGCCAATAGTACATGTAAACAATGGGCAAAGTTTGTAGCTTGCAGTCCTTCCCCCAGGGACTGTGGGGGGGTTAAGTCATCCTCAAAGACATAGTTATTAGATCTTTCAACTTAGCTAAACAAAATGGCCATTTCAAATTTTTATTGAGCAGCTTTGAGGAAAAAGGGGCATGGGAGCAGGGCTAGCTGCCCTCCAATATTTTTGGTTATTTAAAAACTAGAACTTTTGATTTCCAATAAAATGAGCCCTCTCCCAATTTTCTAAGATGACTGGTTCCATATGATTACCCCTGAAAAACAAACAACAAAACGAATAAAAACGCATCCATGGTCTTGCTTCTGGCCAAAAAATGCAATATTCCACATTTTGTATATAGGAGCTTGAAATCTCCATAATAGGGTTCTCTGATATTCTGAATCTTACAATGTGATTTTCATTGAGATTATTTAATATTTTGGGGGTGTTTTCCCCCTTTTTCAAAAACTGGATAAAGTTCCTCAGGCTCATACCTTTTGATGATTAACTTTAAACTTGATGAATTTTGTATATTCTAAATAAGCATCAAAATTCAATTCTTTTGATGTATCCATTTTTGTAAAGACTCTGTTTCTTAGAGTTCTGGTTGGCCTACTATTGAGTCACTTTGCTCATTACTTACAGTTTGTTACAATAATCTGTTTTATTTGCGATTTTTATTTTATCCATTAAAAAAGTCTAAAAGAAATTCTTTGCTATTTCTTTATCTTAGGTGCCAAGACCTTATAGACGTGGGTCTAGGCGTTTCCCCCCCTAAAAATCCCCTCCCCAAAGAAAATGCACATGTGGGCTACCAGCCCAATAAACACACAATTTATTGCTGTTAAAAGTACATATACCAATAATTGTAAATTGGTTGATAGCTTCCCACTTTTTCAGTTTTCTGCTTGAGAATGCAAATATTGGATTGTAAGTAAAATTTTGGACAAGATTTGATTTAGAATTAAGCCTTTCTGCTGAAACTTATTGCAAGTTAGCAAATTAAACAGCGGTTTGCGCTTAGATCACAAAATCTCTAACACAAATCAGTAAGACCTTGCTTGCTTGTAGCAGGACCAGGCGTTTTCTGCCTCACCTTTCAAATTCTTGCTGGATTTCAAAAACAGAACTTGACTGGGCTCTACACAACAAGATGGATCAACTACTACACTTGTTTTATAGTTTACCTAACAATTCTAAGAAAAAAAATTCCCAGCTGACATATTCATTTTAAAAACAAACTTTTGACAACAAGTGTGTCTTTTTTTTCTTGACTTTACTGGATTCTATTTATGTTGAAAATATTTTTGGGAACACATGGCTGTTGGTTAATAATGTTCAGTAAGTTCCAAGGGTATTCCTAATTAACTACTCATTGTTATCTTCATGCCTGCACACAGAGAGAGACTTCTTTGTCATTAAAAAATTAAATAATGTTCATCTAAAATGAAGTTATTTGGCAGGCTTGATCCCCTCCCAACTGAAGAAATTTTCTGAATCTCTCTTAAGACTGGTTTATTGGACTTTCCTTTCTAAAACACTATAAAGTGATGGTTCAAGAATCACCCTTTCCTAAAAAGAGAATCAGTTAGTAGCCCCTTTCCCCAAGGATGTGGCCTATATTAGTATCTATGAAAATAATTATATGTAACCCAATTTCATTTCTTTCTAGGGAAGCAAGCTTGAGAATGTTTATAATATTTTAAGGGTTGCCTGTACAGGAGAAGTTCTTGTAGCCAAAGAACATGTTCCAAATTTGATTACTGCTGCTAGTTTCCTAGATGCAAAAGTAATTGTTGATGCATTGAAGAATTTCAAGCCTGGACATGCACTGAGATTTCAATGGAAAAACCATTATGTTGATATGAAAAACTATCTAGACAAGTCCATGGTATGTATTTCTTCCAGTTGTTTTGAATACTCCAAAAAAGTCATAAGTAGGCCTGATAAGATGGTAGAGATGGAGCAGAGGTTTCAATGCCAGAGCTGTTGATACAGAATGACACTACTAGGTTTTATTAACTAAGGATTTTTTTAAATTTCATTAGTAAGTCTATTTATATTACTAGAAAGTTAAGTAGGCCAGGTAAAATGGTAGAGACGACCTGAGCTGTTGCTGCAGAATGACACTACTAGGTTTTGTTAACTAAGGATTCTTTAAAAGTGCATTAGTAAGCCTATTTGTATTACTAGAAAGTTAAGTAGACCTGATAAAATGGTAGAGATGGCCAGAGCTGTTGCTCCAGAATGACACTACTAGGTTTTGTTTACTAAGGATTCTTCAAGAGTTCATTAGTAAGCCTATTTATATTACTAGAAAGTTAAGTAGACCCGATAAAATGGTAGAGATGGCCTGAGCTGTTGCTGCAGAATGACACTACTAGGTTTTGTTAACTAAGGATTCTTTAAAAGTGCATTAGTAAGCCTATTTGTATTACTAGAAAGTTAAGTAGACCCGATAAAATGGTAGAGATGGCCAGAGCTGTTGCTCCAGAATGACACTACTAGGTTTTGTTTACTAAGGATTCTTCAAGAGTTCATCAGTAAGCCTATTTATATTACTAGAAAGTTAAGTAGGCCAGATAAAATGGTAGAGATGGCCAGAGCTGTTGCTGCAGAATGACACTACTAGGTTTTGTTAACTAAGGATTCTTTAAAAGTGCATTAGTAAGCCTATTTGTATTACTAGAAAGTTAAGTAGACCCGATAAAATGGTAGAGATGGCCAGAGCTGTTGCTGCAGAATGACACTACTAGGTTTTGTTAACTAAGGATTCTTTAAAAGTGCATTAGTAAGCCTATTTGTATTACTAGAAAGTTAAGTAGACCCGATAAAATGGTAGAGATGGCCAGAGCTGTTGCTCCAGAATGACACTACTAGGTTTTGTTTACTAAGGATTCTTCAAGAGTTCATTAGTAAGCCTATTTATATTACTAGAAAGTTAAGTAGGCCAGATAAAATGGTAGAGATGACCTGAGCTGTTGCTGCAGAATGACACTACTAGGTTTTGTTAACTAAGGATTCTTTAAAAGTGCATTAGTAAGCCTATTTATATTACTAGAAAGTATATGTATTTGACATAACAAAGAAAAATGGTTCACATTGTAGATGTTTTTAGTTAGAGGCTCCTATTTTTGTTTGTTGGTCATTACTGCTTAAAATTGGAAGAAAATGAACATACCTAACAAATGAATCCTAAGAAAAACAATAGGATATAGGAAGCAACACTTGCTTAAGCTTTAAGCAAAAACCTATTAATCTAGCTGAATTGAGGACTAAGTTAAATTACCTTTTTAAGTCCTCTGCCTATTAAGTCCACACGATCCTCTAATATTCCATTAAGTCTTTTGTTTCTACATCAGACTCTTTTCTTCTCAATATTTTTTGAAGGTCCATGATTTTAGCTCAGACCGATTTTGAGAAATAAAATAAGAGTAACAAAAAATGTCAATGTCTAGTTTTCCCAGGAAAATCTAAATGGTATTTCGTTTTCAATTTTACTCTGCACCGTCATTCTATGATTGCTTTTATTACAGATCCTGAATTGGGTATTAAGCGGGTACTAATTAGATGGATATTAAACATAAATTAGCCAAAAATTCTCAAGTACCAAAACTTGCCAAATATCTGATTCCCTTCAGTTTTCTAGGTACACAGTGGTTATAAATTTTAGGCCACAGATAATCCAAACTAATAAGACTTCTATTTATCCCCTTTAGCTAGAAAAATGGTATGCTATTTAGCAATCCTGTACAATACACTCTTCTTCAATATCCAAATTTCAATCACTGTATTTTCAAATATGATGTTTTCTTTTCATATTTATTAAAGTAATTTTAGAGTGCTTGGCAGTTCAAGGCCTGGGTGGGGGGTGGGTGGTAGCTGCGCCCCCAGTTTTCTAATATCTGACATTAAATTCCTCTGATTTTATATTTTACACTCCAGTGGTATACCTCCCCCCTCCCAGATTATGAGCCCTAAAACCGCTACTGTTCAAGTGTTTTCTGCTTCAACGGAATATCTATTTTAGAATGACAATTGAAGACAGGAATTTTAGATGGCAGAGTTTATTTTTCTTGACCGAAAGTTTCTTAGTCTAATGATCTCTTCGTTTGAGTTCCTGAGTCTAGTGATCACTTAGTTTCAGTTATTTATTTATCAACTTCTTAAAAGTGAGCATTAAGGTATATATAAAAGGACTTTCTTGTAAATTCATGTTTTGTTCACTAGTTTGTTGAATGCCGGGTTAATCTGCCTGCTTAAAGATAAACATAACATTTGATTTTCCATCCAATGCAATTCCCAACTGCAATAATCACCACCGTTTTGATTGCCTCCCAGCACAACCCTCCCCCGAATGTTAGGAAATAGTACAAAATGCTAAATCCAAAGCTTCCTTCTTTTTTTAACCTCATTTCAGAAACAGTGGGTTCATAATAGGCTACCGATAAGAAAAGTAAATATAAAAAAAACTAGAAAATTGGAAATTTTATGTAGAGTAGAGTTTAGGTGGAAGGAATAAGGGGGAGCGGGGGGGGGGTGGGGTGGAAAAATTGCAGTAATAGCAAATACTTTATTTGCAAAAGAGTGCTGAATGGTGGTTCAAATGGAATGTTTATGTGTAAGGTAGAACATTTTTCTGACATTTGATACATTTATCTTTGATTTCTAGCTCATGCTATTTGAGTGGGTCTTGTCTTACATCTCATTTTTGAGTCACATCATCAAATCTCAGAGTTTTGAGTCACTGTGGTTAACTAATAGCTAAAAGAAAAGAAATTTTTCTTTTTTGACATTTGAAGAATTTTCGTATGAATTATTGCCAGAACATTAGAATTGTAATTTTTTTAAGATTCTTTGTCAAAATATTGTTCTTGGCATCGCTATTGCATATACTAGGGTGTTATGGAAGTACTACTTGTATGCATTGAAGAGCTTATTAAAGGAAAAAATTAATTAAAACTTAGAATGTTAACTTTAATTTCTGTGTTCAGTTTTTAATATTATATTTTATCATTTAAAATGTTATTGGCTTAAATTGTGAATGTTATTGCTATTTGATATTGTCTTATTAAACTAAAGATTTGAGTAGCTTTATTATGGTGCTGCTTGCAAAGAGAAAATTTCCCCTCAAAAGATGAATAGTTTTGCTGTTTTTATTTGGGAAACTTTCAAGAGATATATTCACAAATACAGAATTAAGTAGCATCAGAAGGTAATAAAATCGAAAATTCCGTTGAGCCTTCAAGGGGTGGATATTCAAAGTTCCCAAGCTCTACTCAACTTTCTGTGATCTCTCTATTCTTGTTGCTTCTGGAATTTTTCCCCTTCCTAAGAAAAAAGAACTAAAAAGAATACGGATTATTTATTATAGGTCTTGTGTTTTTTGTTGTTTCCTCTACCTTGGGCAAAAAACCGGGTTCTCACTAAAAATTTTCTAGTTCCTGGTCACAGTTTATAGAATTAGCAGTATGATCATACCCTATCTCACCCATTATAAAAACCCGGACCAAGGTGCGAGTGCTCCAGAGAACGTTTTTGCAGATATAAACATAAGCGGCATTAGATCTTTTCACGGGTAGATAAGTCAGATTTCTCTTGGACACGAAACAAGTGGAAACCCGCTTTTACGAATAATGCACTTTGTAACCATTTCTCATTGATTGACGGAAACAGACTAACCCGCTAATGTAGAAATAAGTGGGAGGAGCTTTTTGTTCGTACCGAGAATGAAGACCAGAAATGATCTGCGATAAACTTACTGGATAATTCTATAAACTGTGTTCCTGGTATTACAGTACAACTGGAAGTATTGCTCAGGAAACTCAAAGGCAGCGTATGTTCGTATTTGTCCGCATCATCACCTTATCCAGTTTTTTCAGTTGCGAGTTATTATTTTTTTTTCTCTTTAGTTTTTTTTTATTTATTGTTGATTGTAGTTTATTGGTTTTTGTTATTGTTTTTGCTTTGTGTATCAGTCCACCTATTATGTTTATATTATATGGTGCGTGTTAAAAATAAATAATAAAGTTCACCACTCCGTCGAGAAATGAAATTGTAGTCGTTCTCAATATTCGCCTACATTAATTTATACTATTTTGAAAATAGCTTTAATTCTATTTTAAAATATAATCGCTCTTAATTTTTTATATAATTCTTCCTTTTGTTCAATCACTATAGTATCAATTGTATAAATTATATAGATATCGGTTCGTTTCTTATTTTTTATTGTTTTTAGTTTTTAATTATAGACTGTACAGATTATTTTATATTTTATCTTTACTCTTTTATTTAGTTTCTTCTATACTTATTGCTGAAGACTCCTAGTTTTATACAGGCGATATATCCGTCGTTTAGTTTGTCTTTTTCTTTTTATCTACTGGCCCTAACCCCTTGTTTTGTTCTTCATCTTGAGATTTTCAAAATGATTGTCTCAAGGCTTGAGAAAATCACAAGATATTTTTCTATAGATGCTCCAATAGGATTTGCTCTTTGGCTCAAATGATTTGGCTCAAAAATTTGCATTTACAAGCTTGTGGATTTGTATCTATATAGAACTTACAAATAAAGACATAGAATAGATGCATTTGCAATGCAAATACATAGATTTGCAAATGTATAGAAACATCTTTCTTGAAAAAGATTTATCTTCGATTACACAATCCTTAGAGAGAGCTATACCCATCTGTGTGTAACCTCATTTGAAATAACGTTATCCCATTCCTGCTCTAAAAGAAAAATTGCATGCTCCCCCCCCTAAAAAATTCTAAATCTGACCCTTAAAACTAATGCAATTTTATGTGCAAAAACAAATTTATTGCGTCTTTCATACAATTAATTGGGGAGAAAGTACAGACTTGTGGGGGAAGCTTTCAGTGTATTGAAACATTTTTGGCTAACTGAAACAGGATTTGGGATCTATTTAATTGAATATTAAAGGTTAGTAGGTGTTGGATAAATGTCCACATGTAATGATTCTAAAAGTCAAGTATAATTTTCTCCTTTTTATGTATATACATATATATATATATATATATATATATATTAATTTCTAGCCTGCAATGCCACATTATATGCTAGAAAAGTGTTATCAATCATTTTTTTTTTTATTTTGGGTGTGAGTGCAGCTCATAAAGCACAGTGAAGAGCTTATTTTCAATTAGTATGTTCTTTATCCAAAGGTTTTCAAGGTGTGTTTTGTGCAACAAATAGGCAAAGACCAACTTTATTATTTCAGACTGACGAAAACCAGTGTGACGTGACATTCAGGACTAGAAATGGTGTAATACACTCCCATAAGGCAGTTTTATCAGCATGTAGTGGTTATCTCCATAGTCTGTTCCTTGAGCTGCCGCAGAAGAGTCCAGTTCACCTTGAAATTGTTGATACAGATCTTGAATCTCTGACAAAAGTAAGTATGAGAAGCTCATTTTTTTTTGATAAAATGGAAGAAGAAAAAAGTAAACACATATTTTGCCCTGTTTAGGTTGAATTTTTCTTACGCTAAGAGGGAAGAAAGAAAAACAAATTCATATTTCGGATCATTTAAGATTGAGTGAATTTATAGAAATACCTGGCTTTTACAATCTGACGCAGCTTTGGGTGGGAGAATAGTGAGTTGAGAGCTCCCTTTGATAACTAATACTGAATTACTTCTTTTGTATATTAAAGTCAGGAGAGTCAGGGTTAGAGAGATCACAGTTAAAGTCATCCATCAGAAAGCAGCCTAAACGTGTCGAAACACAACCAGTAACAGTATTTGAAAGTTTCGAACAAGCTGTAACAAACTTCTCTTTGGAATCGCTTTTTGTGTAATCAGTCGGCATATAAACTGAAATGACAACTATAGTATCTATTTTTACTATAACGAAAAAATCGGTTATCTTGTCTAGGGCCAAATTTTGTCTAATACATACTAGAACTGCCACTCCGCCAGAAAATGTTCAGGACGATATATCAAAACTACTTCCTAGGGGCCAAGCCTAGGCTAATGAATATTCTTGCTTACAAAATAACTTTTTTAAGGACCAGCCGGACCCGTCAGGACCAGCCGGACCCGTCAGGACCAGCCGGCCCCGTCAGGACCAGCCGGACCGGTGCTTGCCGGACCAGTCATTGTGAACTTTGGGGTTATATATGTGACAGCGTAATCCCACATCTTCTCTATACTTAGTGGTGATTTCTAGACTCCTTTGTTGACTACCTGTAAATGTGTAGTGTCATTTCAATAGCTTAGAGCGAGACTTTGACAAAAACTGGAAGAAAAAAACACTTAGGCCTTTTATATTTAGTTAGCAGAACGAAAAGGTACAAGTAGATACCGAGAAAATGCAAATCTGGAACTCTGCTACTGTAGAAAATAGAATAGGAAAGAATAGAAATATATAGAAGAATAAAAAACAAATATTTTATTGAATAGAAAATGCCATATGTGAATGATAGAGGAAATACGAAACAAAATCATCAAAAAAAGAAAATGCAACAGAAGAAGAAAAAATAAACTCTATAGCTAGTTTTCTTTCATTTTATTTTGTTGATAAAGGCTTCTGAATGTGAAGCCGAAACCTTTGGGCTTTTATTAGTATGCATACTTTTTCAGTCTTAGTTAAGATTTATACCTGTTATTTATGTATTTTCATTTCAATTTTTCTTTGTTAGAAAAGCAGTGTGATCTAAGAATCTGCGTACAAATTGTCTTGATAACGTTTAGCAAATTTTAACTTACAACCGACCATGTCGCCTCCCTAATCATCCTTTCCAGTATACAAGCTTGCCAATTTTTTTATTTTTTATTTTTTTTAACTTTATAATCCTATTAAGTTTGCAGTTATTTGGGCTGTGTATGCATTAGATTCTTCATCGTCTATTTTGCGCGAAAGGCAACCCAAAGTCGGTAAATGTGTTAAAAATAAATTAAAACTTGGAGAAATGCTAAAAAATACGAATAAAAAAGAGATTAATGTCTAAAATGTGTAAAAGTTAAATTAAAACTTGGAAAAATGCTGAAAATATGAATCAATAAAACGTTAATGTGTAAAAATTAAATTCAAACTTGGAAAAATGCTGAAAGAGATTAATGTCTAAAAATATAACTAAAATAAGAAAAATATTATATCGTCGATATCCTTGTTTTGTAACTACCCTAATACTACTAACAACGACTAAGTACAGCACCAGGCCGTCTTAGGGCAGCACGCTGCACACGCTGTTCCTCTGCCCCAATTTATCTTTATCCTCTCTGGCCAAGTTTCAATTTTTTTAATATTTCCTTATGGCCTCTATACACTCCGGGACGACCGGCTTTATTATTCCTGGCTCCAGGAATAGTTCTGCCTCCTTTACCGTATGTGTGCAGATATTTGTTGCATATCTTCTGTCATTTGCCATCCTAGCCAAGTGGCTAGCGTCCTAGACCTGAAATTCTTTGTCCAGGAGGACAGGTTTCGTTTTATCGTCTTGAACTTCCCCTCCCTTCCTGTTGGAGCGTAATTTGCAATGGGGTAGGGGGACAACTGCCAATCCCAGACCTCGGCTTGTCCCCCCCTCAGATCTCAGTTTGCCCCCCCCCCACGTAAACCCCGGGACAACCGGCTTTTCGTTTGGTCCCAAATTGATTGGCCAAAGAGCACAACCTTCGGGTATTTGTCCTTCATTCATAAAACATGGTCTAGCTGTAAAACTCTTTCTTTTATTATAGCCCTAGAAAGTGGGATAGAACCTTTTTTTCTGCAGCTTATTCTTTTCCTTGAGTGCACGAGTCCGCTTTCAATTTTGTAACTGTTCCACCTTTTCAAAATAATATTGTTGAAATTTGTATAAAGAATACGGGAATGTTATTATTGAAAATGAAAAAAAAATGTCCTTTTATTGACTCGACAACAACTGCACCCTTTAATGAAAGTAACTACAGGACTCAGAATTTTGTACTTTCATATTTAAGACAGTATATCTAAAAAGGGTGAGGCAGAGGGGGGGGGGGTAAGAAAGTTAGGAGAAGGAGAAGGACTATTTAAGGTAATATATCTCTGGAGGATTGAGATACAACATTAGGAGGGGGGGGGGGTCCTGATGGTAAATATGTAGAGATTGAAATATGAATAGTAAAATACGAGCATAAATAAATGAAATAAATGATAAATAAATGAAATGAACAGAAATTACAATAAGTAGCCGAGTCAAGCTCAAAACGAGCAGAAATTAACATGAGTAGGGCAGATAACCCCCGCGCCTTCTCAAGACCAGAGCATGAATAACGCTTTACTGAAAAAACACAAACAAATCACCATAATGGTCAATTTTATTGACATATATTGATATTAATTGCTTAAAGTTTTGACAAATTTTTTTTTATGAAAGTAAAAAAAGGGAAAACATTTAAAACGTATTTTGTTTTCAGCAAATCGCAGATTATGTTCTGGTCTTGAGAAGGCATGGTTATCAGCCCTACTCATGTTAGTGTTTGCTCGATTTAAGTTTGAGTGGGCTATTTATTTTAATCTCTGTTCGTTTTGAGTTTGTTTATTTATTGATTAACTAAAAAAACAAGTTTTTGCAACTGAAAGTAAGGAGCGACATTAAAACTTAAAACGAACAGAAATTATCCGTGTATGAAAGGGGCTGTCCCCTCCTGAACGCTTCGCTCTTTACACTAAAGTTTTTTATTGTTTTAAAAAATAAAGTTGTGAGACAGAGTGAAACTTTAGCGTAAAGAGCGAGGCATTGAGGAGGGGACAGCCCCTTTCATATACGGAATAATTTCTCTTCGTTTTAAGTTTTAATGTCGCTCCTTACTTTCAGTTGAAAAAACTTGTATTTTTAGTTAATTTCTGAACGTTTTTGAATTAATGCAGCTTTGATTTTGGCTCACCGTACATGAATAATTAAAACGAAATTCGCATATTAATTTTCTTTTTTTTTTGGCGAATTGGCTTTCTCGAAATTTTGTTCTGACGTAACTTACGAATTAACTTACCTAACGAATTTCTATATTCATATATTTTTATTACGTATATTAGGGAGTTCGCTCCCTAGTCAATACCTCGCTCTTTACGCTAAAGTTCGAATTTTGTTCGAATCACAAACCCCTGAATCACAAAGGCCGGCTAATTAGAATAGATAGCTCTTTTGAAAGTACTAAAAAAAACTTTAGCGTAAAGAGCGAGGTATTGACTAGGGGGCGAACCCCCTCATATACGTAATAATTTCTGTTCTTTTTAAGTTTTAATGTTGCTTCTTACTTTCAGTTGAAAAAAACTTGTTTTTTTATTTAATTTCTGATCGTTTTTTAAATAATGCTGAGAAATCTGGCGCCGCCTTCATAGAAATGTCCCTTCCCCCAAGGAAATATCCTTCATGGAAAGATCCTCCCCCGTAACCCCTACTCTGACTCCGACCTCCCACTAGAAAAAATTCCTCCTGAAGACGCCTGTGTACTTCCAAATAACCAATACTATATGTAAACAATGGGCAAAGTTTATAACTTGCAGCCCTTCCCCCGGGAACAGTGGGGGATTAAGTCATTCTCAAAGACATATTAATTAGATTTTCGACTATGCTGAACAAAATGGCTATCTCAAAATTTTGATTGGGTGACTTCGGGAAAAAATGAGCGTGGGAGGGGGCCAAGTTGCCCTCCATTTTTTTTGGTCACTTAAAAAGGGCACTAGAACTTTTAATTTCCGTTCGAGTAAGTCCTCTCACGATATTCTAGGACTACTGGATCGATACGATCCTCCCTGGAGAAAAAAAAAAAAATAAACACGCATCCGTGATCTTTCTTCTGGCAAAAAATACAAAATTCCACATTTTCGCAGATAGGAGCTTGAAATCTCTATAAAAGGGTTTTTCTGATACGCTGAATCTGATGGTGTGATTTTCATTAAAGTTCTATGACTTTTAGGGGTTGTTTCCCCCTTTTTTCGAAAATAAGGCAAATTTTCTCAGGCGCGTAACTTTTGATGGGTAAGACTAAACTTGATGAATCCTATATATTTGAAATCAGCATAAAAATCTGATTATTCTGATGTATCTATTGGTATTAAAATTCCGTTTTTTAAAGTTTCGGTTACTATTGAGCAGGGTCGCTCCTTACTTACAGTTCGTTACCACCAACCGTTTGATAGTACTTTGTGGTAGTTTTACGCTTGGAAGATTATTTGACTTCATTTCTGCTCATTTTTGGCTTAATGGAGGTCTGTACTTTTCTTTGAAAAACTTGTTTTGTGGAACAAATTTAATAAATTAATTTCTGTTCGTTTTTTATTGACAGTCTTTTTCATGGAAAATAGATATTTTATATCTTTTCAGTTTGTTTTAAGAATCCATAGTTGGGGTTACTATTTGTATGTTGGAGAAACTTTTTCAACAATTTTTAATCCTGACGCAAACAGTATTCTTTTTATTTATTTTATAAATCCTGAAGTTGACCTGAAAAATAAAGCTTAATATCATTCCCCATTCTATGCTCTTTGACAACCTGGACACACTTACACTCTATTTATTTATTTACATTGTAAAAGGTGAAGTAGTAATAGTAGTAACCCCAAAAGTTTCACCTTAATACCACCAGTCGTTCTTGATGTATTGCTGAGGTGTCTTATTGGCATAAACCCAATTCCTTTTGGTTTTACTTAAAGCAAGATTTAGTTTTAAAGAATAATAGACCAATTCCATAATTTGGGGGGTTGACATGCCCACCCTAAAGACACAGGTGCTGGACCGTTCTACTATGCTGAACAAAATAGTTGTCTCAAAATTTTGACTGAATGTGTTTGGAAAATGATTGGGCTTGAGAGAAGGGCTGCTTGCCCTCCAATCTCTTTTTACTCTTAAAAAAACCACCAGAACTTTTAATTTTGAATCGAATTAGCTACTTTAAAAGTTTCAATAATATTTCTAGGTATTATAGAGTGGTGCTGTCTATGATATTGCTTATATGCCCTTTTGAAAACCTGCATGCACACAGTTTTTGCGTTTAATTAAGACTCTTCCTAAACGTTCCCTAAAAGTTTCATCTTATTACGCTTAGCATCATTAGTTACAGTGACTGTAGTGGTAGTATTAAAAGTGTACATATAGTGCCTTCTGGCTAGTTCAAAATCCCTCACAACATACTCTTAAAGGCCTAACTTAATTAGATAAGTTGTTCTTCAGATATTGCTTTGTCACCTTTTTGAAATTCCATATGCTCATAGTTTGTTTTGATTTAGTTCAACATCCGCCTAAATATTCCTTAAGAGTTTCACCTTAATACCCTTAGCTTGCAAAGTAGCTTTAGTTGTAGCAGCATTAGTAGCAGTATGCGCATAGCACCTTTGGTTTCTTTAACATCCTCTTCAACACAGGCTGAAAGTTTCAGCTTAATGCCATTAACCGTTCCTGAAGCATTTCTGATGCGTCCGCTTGACAGCATGTGTGGGCATAGTGTGTTTCGAATTAGTTCCATGCAGTTTCTATACATCCCAAATTTTTTGCCTTAATATCCTTAGTTTTAATAGCAGTAGTGGTAGAAGTAGCAGTAAAATTAATTGTAGTAGCCTAAGCTTTATTGGTAGCAGTAGTAATAGAAGCAGTAATGATATTACCAGCAGTAGTTGTATGAGTAGAAAAAGTAGCATTAGGATGCAAAAATTTTCTTTTTGTTAGTTCAACATCCCTCACAACAAGCCATGTTAGTTTCAACTTCACACACCAAACTGTTCCTAAGGTATTGCTGTTCCACACTTTTGAAAACCTGCATACAGACGGCGTGTTTTGATTCAATTCATTCCCCCCTCGAAATTCCTTGAAAATTTCACCTTCATACCCTCAGGCATAGTCGTAATAGCAGTCACAGTAGTAGTATTGATATTACTAGTAATAGTGTTGAATAGCGGTAGTACTAGTATCAATAGTATTATTACCATATTGCCCTTTGGTCAGTAGAACATCCCTCTCATCATGTCCTGGAAGTTTCAACTTAGCACAATTAGCTATTGCTATGACTTTGCTGATATGTCCTTTTGATAACCTGTATTTTCATATACTTCTTGAAATTTTTATCTCAATTCTCTTAACCTTACAAGTAGTTACAATAGAAGTAGTAGTAGTAGTAGTAAATGTAGCAGTAACCGTAGTATTAACAGTAGTGTGCACATATTGCCTTTTGTTGAGATAAATAATACATTGTGCCGAGATCGCTCTTTGCTTAAGCAGTGCTATTGCGCTACCGATGATTATCTTCCCTTTTAAGCATTCTCTGGAAGTTCCAACTTAATACCCAAATCAATTCTAGAGATACGCTATTTTGACAATTTGCATGCATATACCGCCTTTTGATCAAGTTTGAATTTTCACTCAAAACTGTAAATAGAGTAGTGTGGTAGTAGTAGTGGTGGTAGTTGTAGTAGTATTGGTAGCATGCAAATATGGTCTTTTCGATCAGATCCCTTATCATTTCCTGAATTTTCCAAATTAATATACTCAAATGTTTCTGTGCTACACGCTTTTCACAGTCCTTATACACATAACGTGTTTTGATTTAGTTCAACACTCCCCTCAACATTCTCTGAAAGGCTCACCTGAATGCTCTTCGTCTTCTTGGAAAGTAAAGTTCAAACATGCATACCTTTCTCAATAATATATACTATGTGTAAACAATGAATGAATTGCCTAGCTTACAGCCCTGGCCCTGAGGATTGTGGGTAGGTTGACATCCCCAAAGACATAAGAACTGGACCTTTTAACAAGGCTGAACAAGGTAGATCTCTTAAAATTTCAATCGGATTTGTTTTGGGGAATGATAATCTTGGGGGGGGGGCTGATTGCCCTCCATTTATTTTCGTTTCTTTAAAGGGTACTAAAACTTCCGACTTCCAATCAAATTAGCTCCATCCGATCCTAAGCTTATGCGACCACCCGTTCCATAAAAACCTTATATGGGGGCATAACTTACAACCGTTGCCCCTGGGCTCTGGGGAATTGTGTCCACCCTAAAGTCATTGTTATATGATTCTGGACTATTGGTAAAAAAAAATGACTATATCACAATTTCAATTGAATGCATTTCGGGAAAATATGATGTGGAGGGGTGGGGGGTATAGTTTCTCTTCATTATGTTTGACTCTTAAAAGGGAACTAGAACTACACATTTCCAATCAAATGAGCCTCTTTTAAAGTTCACAAGACCACCCCTTCCATAAAAACCCTATATGCCCCTGGGGCAGAACCTAAAACCCTTACCCCCAGACTCTGGGGGATTCTATCAACCCCAAAGACCTTATTATATAATATTTGGACTATTTTTGAACAAATGGCTATCTCAAAATTTCTAGTGGATGCATTTGTTGAAAATGTGACGTGGGGGGTGGCTGCCCTTCAATCACTTTGACTCATAAAAAGGGCGCTAGAACTTCTGATTTCCAATCAAAAGTTGCGCTCCAATCACTTTCGACTATTAAAAAGGGCACTAGCCCTTCCAATTTTCAATTGAATGAACCTTCTTTCGAAGTTTCTACGACAACAAATAGCCGTCTCATATTCCTTTCAGATACATTTCGGGAAAATACGAGGTTTGAACGGGGGGGGGGGGGGGTATCCACCCTCCGATCACTCAGAATCTTAAAAAGGACAATAAAACTTCTGGTTACCAATCCATTGAACCCCTCTGAAGTTTATTCGATCATCCTTTTCTATATAAACCTTATAAGCCCCCAGGGTATAACTTAAAACCCTTGCCCTGAGGACTCTATGGGGGGTTGTCATTCTCAAAGACAAGTGCCCACATCGCTCTTGACTTATCGTGTTGCCTATGATATATCTTAGGAGGTTGGGTGTACAGAATCTGAAGGGGTGAGTATATTTTAGGAGTTCAAAGCTACTAAAACTAGAAATGGAATTATTAATAGTAAAATAAGAAAAATAGAAAGTACATATAGAGAAATAGAGAAAAATACATATCCTCTATTGACCTTGCAACAATTGTCCAATTCAGTTAAGACAATTTTACGAAGCAAGCTTAGTGAGGGATTGTCGCACGGCATACATCGTGAAAATTGATAGTATTTATATAAAACAAAACCGACTGAGATAGCTTGGAATTATAGGACTGGCGGGGGAGGAGTTAATTTTGCCAAAATAAAAATAGCATTTTTGTTTCTAGTTTTTTATTATAGAAATAACTGAAAAGAATTATTCTATCACTTCAGGTATTGGATTTCTGCCACAATGGAGAAGTGAAGGTTATAACACCTTGTGTTGATATTAGGGACATTGCGAAAGCTCTTGATGTATCTGAGCTTCATGTGGCTCTGAATTCAATTGACCAAGAGGGTGAAATAATTGAAAAGCCCATTGTTCATGTCATTTCAGAAGTAGCTAATCAAGAAAAAACGTTTGGAAGCTTTGTTGGAAGTGGTTTTTTCTCGGATATCATAATATCAGCTGGTGGAAAGTATGTTAAAGGTAAGTTGATCTCCATTTTTATGTTCGTATTTGTTTTAAACAAATTTTCGAAAGAATTCTCTAAAGAAAAATAAAGAGCGGCAGTAAAAAGCAAGTAGGATTAAAATCATATAATTATTAAAAATAAAAGGAGATAGAATTTACTATGAATGAAGAAACCTTAACCGGACATATATTACCACAAACAAAATTCTGTCATACAAATTTGTGTGCATAAATGACATGACATGATTATGACATCATGACAAATGACATGACATCATGATTACAAATAAATTTGTCGTTAATTTAGCTAAGAGGGCTAGGAATATTAGTCAGCGGAAACAATTAATTGGTGCCGTAATTTCAAAAATGATTTTTGTCCACATTTTCAGACAATTTTTTGAATCCTTAATGTTTCGAAGAGAACTTTAGAGTTTCAAATATGACCATCGGCCATGTCTTCATATATATACTCTCACTAGTTACGCTAGGCTGAATGACTTTTAGGGTAGGGGCTTAGAAAAGTTCCATAATTATTAAAAACAAAAGGTGATAGAATTTACTATGAATGAATAAACCTTAAAAATTTCGAGATTACCACAAATAAAATTTAGTCATATAACTTTGTCTGCACAAATGTCATGACATATATCATGATGAGAAATAAATTTATCGTTAAATTTAGCTAAGAGGGCGAGGAATATTTGTCAGCAAAAAACATTTTATTTTCGCTGTAATTTCAAAAACGGGTTTTTTACATTTTCAGGCAATTTTATCTAATCCCTACTGCTTCGAAGAGAACTTGAGAGTTTCAAATATGGCCCTCAGCCATGTCTTCCATATATATACTCTCACTACTTTCGCCAGGCTACATGACTTTTAGGGTAGGGGATTAGAAAAGCTCCAGCTCAACTATAATATTGGTATTTCTTCTCGTTTTGTCACTCGTTTCGTAACCATGACAAAAAAAAAGTTGCATACTTTTCGTTCATTTAAGTGTTTTTTGTTCAAAATTCATGCCCAACACTAGGCAAAGAAATAATAATCGATAATACTGTATGGATTACCAAAATTACTCATTTTTGGTGGTGGAGGGGCGTAAATGGAGAAGGGGTAGGAGATATGTGCCCCTATGGATGATTGTTGCCCTCCTCCCCCGTAGATCTGTAAAAATACCCCCATAGATCTAATGAACTCCCAATTGTCAATGGATTGACACTAATATGGGTACAAAAGTTCTGACTCTATTATGACATTAATATTTCAGTTACCAAGCAACCTGTATTATTCCTTATCATTTTGTTTATTTTTTTGTGTGTTTTTTTTTCTTTTTTTTGTGTTTATGTTTTATGTTTGTGTTTTTTTTTCTTTTTTTTCAGCTCATCGGGTCATCCTGTCTTCTTTCAGCCCGAAGTTCGGAGAAATCTTTAAAAAGATTTCAGCACGAGAGGCTGTCCTGTTTTTCACCAAAAATACCCATTCTGAGATACTTGGTGTTATCGATTATATCTACAAAGGACGTGCCGCAATAGAAGGTTGGTACTCAGTAGTAAAACTGAAAGGCTCAGCAGCCGTAATCAATGCTTCCATTCCTCCCAAATGAATTTCTAATGATGAATTTTTAACGGTCGGCCCCCGAATACCCATTCTGAGATACTTGGTGTTATTGATTATATCTACAAAGGACGTTCCCAATATAAGGTTGGTACTCAGTAGTAAAACTGAAAGGCTCAGCAGTCGTAATCAGTGCTTCCATTCCTCCCAAATGAATTTATAATGATGAATTTTTAACGGTCGGCCCCCGAATACCCATTCTGAGATACTTGGTGTTATTGATTATATCTACAAAGGACGTTCCCAATAGAAGGTTGGTACTCAGTAGTAAAACTGAAAGACTCAGCAGCCGTAATCAATGCTTCCATTCCTCCCAAATGAATTTCTAATGATGAATTTCTAACGGTCGGCCCCCGAATACCCATTCTGAGATACTTGGTGTTATTGATTATATCTACAAAGGACGTTCCCAATAGAAGGTTGGTACTCAGTAGTAAAACTGAAAGGCTCAGCAGCCGTAATCAATGCTTCCATTCCTCCCAAATGAATTTCTAATGATGAATTTTTAACGGTCGGCCCCCGAATACCCATTCTGAGATACTTGGTGTTATTGATTATATCTACAAAGGACGTTCCCAATAGAAGGTTGGTACTCAGTAGTAAAACTGAAAGACTCAGCAGCCGTAATCAATGCTTCCATTCCTCCCAAATGAATTTCTAACGGTCGGCCCCCGAATACCCATTCTGAGATACTTGGTGTTATTGATTATATCTACAAAGGACGTTCCCAATAGAAGGTTGGTACTCAGTAGTAAAACTGAAAGGCTCAGCAGCCGTAATCAATGCTTCCATTCCTCCCAAATGAATTTCTAATGATGAATTTCTAACGGTCGGCCCCCGAATACCCATTCTGAGATACTTGGTGTTATTGATTATATCTACAAAGGACGTTCCCAATAGAAGGTTGGTACTCAGTAGTAAAACTGAAAGGCTCAGCAGCCGTAATCAATGCTTCCATTCCTCCCAAATGAATTTCTAATGATGAATTTCTAACGGTCGGCCCCCGAATACCCATTCTGAGATACTTGGTGTTATTGATTATATCTACAAAGGACGTTCCCAATAGAAGGTTGGTACTCAGTAGTAAAACTGAAAGGCTCAGCAGCCGTAATCAATGCTTCCATTCCTCCCAAATGAATTTCTAATGATGAATTTCTAACGGTCGGCCCCCGAATACCCATTCTGAGATACTTGGTGTTATTGATTATATCTACAAAGGACGTTCCCAATAGAAGGTTGGTACTCAGTAGTAAAACTGAAAGGCTCAGCAGCCGTAATCAATGCTTCCATTCCTCCCAAATGAATTTCTAATGATGAATTTCTAACGGTCGGCCCCCGAATACCCATTCTGAGACACTTGGTGTTATTGATTATATCTACAAAGGACGTTCCCAATAGAAGGTTGGTACTCAGTAGTAAAACTGAAAGGCTCAGCAGCCGTAATCAATGCTTCCATTCCTCCCAAATGGATTTCTAATGATGAATTTCTAACGGTCGGCCCCCGAATACCCATTCTGAGATACTTGGTGTTATTGATTATATCTACAAAGGACGTTCCCAATAGAAGGTTGGTACTCAGTAGCAAAACTGAAAGGCTCAGCAGCCGTAATCAATGCTTCCATTCCTCTCAAATGAATTTCTAATGATGAATTTCCAACGGTCGGCCCCCGAATACCCATTCTGAGATACTTGGTGTTATTGATTATATCTACAAAGGACGTTCCCAATAGAAGGTTGGTACTCAGTAGTAAAACTGAAAGGCTCAGCAGCCGTAATCAATGCTTCCATTCCTCCCAAATGAATTTCTAATGATGAATTTCTAACGGTCGGCCCCCCAATACCCATTCTGAGATACTTGGTGTTATTGATTATATCTACAAAGGACGTTCCCAATAGAAGGTTGGTACTCAGTAGTAAAACTGAAAGGCTCAGCAGCCGTAATCAGTGCTTCCATTCCTCTCTAATGAATTTCTAATGATGAATTTCTAACGGTCGGCCCCCGAATACCCATTCTGAGATACTTGGTGTTATTGATTATATCTACAAAGGACGTTCCCAATAGAAGGTTGGTACTCAGTAGTAAAACTGAAAGGCTCAGCAGCCGTAATCAATGCTTCCATTCCTCCCAAATGAATTTCTAATGATGAATTTCTAACGGTCGGCCCCCGAATACCCATTCTGAGATACTTGGTGTTATTGATTATATCTACAAAGGACGTTCCCAATAGAAGGTTGGTACTCAGTAGTAAAACTGAAAGGCTCAGCAGCCGTAATCAATGCTTCCGTTCCTCCCAAATGAATTTCTGATGATGAATTTCTAACGGTCGGCCCCCGAATACCCATTCTGAGATACTTGGTGTTATTGATTATATCTACAAAGGACGTTCCCAATAGAAGGTTGGTACTCAGTAGTAAAACTGAAAGGCTCAGCAGCCGTAATCAATGCTTCCATTCCTCCCAAATGAATTTCTAATGATGAATTTCTAACGGTCGGCCCCCGAATACCCATTCTGAGATACTTGGTGTTATTGATTATATCTACAAAGGACGTTCCCAATAGAAGGTTGGTACTCAGTAGTAAAACTGAAAGGCTCAGCAGCCGTAATCAATGCTTCCATTCCTCCCAAATGAATTTCTAATGATGAATTTCTAACGGTCGGCCCCCGAATACCCATTCTGAGATACTTGGTGTTATTGATTATATCTACAAAGGACGTTCCCAATAGAAGGTTGGTACTCAGTAGTAAAACTGAAAGGCTCAGCAGCCGTAATCAATGCTTCCATTCCTCCCAAATGAATGTCTAATGATGAATTTCTAACGGTCGGCCCAAGAAAACCCATTCTGAAATACTTGGTGTTTTTGATTATATCTAGAAAGGACGTTCCCAATAGAAGGTTGGTACTCAGTAGTAAAACTGAAAGGCTCAGCAGCCGTAATCAATGCTTCCATTCCCCCCAAATGAATTTCTAATGATGAATTTCTAACGGTCGGCCCCCGAATACCCATTCTGAGATACTTGGTGTTATTGATTATATCTACAAAGGACGTTCCCAATAGAAGGTTGGTACTCAGTAGTAAAACTGAAAGGCTCAACAGCCGTAATCAATGCTTCCATTCCTCCCAAATGAATTTCTAATGATGAATTTCTAACGGTCGGCCACCGAATACCCATTCTGAGATACTTGGTGTTATTGATTATATCAACAAAGGACGTTCCCAATAGAAGGTTGGTACTCAGTAGTAAAACTGAAAGGCTCAGCAGCCGTAATCAATGCTTCCATTCCTCCCAAATGAATTTCTAATGATGAATTTCTAACGGTCGGCCCCCGAATACCCATTCTGAGATACTTGGTGTTATTGATTATATCTACAAAGGACGTTCCCAATAGAAGGTTGGTACTCAGTAGTAAAACTGAAAGGCTCAGCAGCCGTAATCAATGCTTCCATTCCTCCCAAATGAATTTCTAATGATGAATTTCTAACGGTCGGCCCCCGAATACCCATTCTGAGATACTTGGTGTTATTGATTATATCTACAAAGGACGTTCCCAATAGAAGGTTGGTACTCAGTAGTAAAACTGAAAGGCTCAGCAGCCGTAATCAATGCTTCCATTCCTCCCAAATGAATTTCTAATGATGAATTTCTAACGGTCGGCCCCCGAATACCCATTCTGAGATACTTGGTGTTATTGATTATATCTACAAAGGACGTTCCCAATAGAAGGTTGGTACTCAGTAGTAAAACTGAAAGGCTCAGCAGCCGTAATCAATGCTTCCATTCCTCCCAAATGAATTTCTAATGATGAATTTCTAACGGTCGGCCCCCGAATACCCATTCTGAGATACTTGGTGTTATTGATTTTATCTACAAAGGACGTTCCCAATAGAAGGTTGGTACTCAGTAGTAAAACTGAAAGGCTCAGCAGCCGTAATCAATGCTTCCATTCCTCCTAAATGAATTTCTAATGATGAATTTCTAACGGTCGGCCCCCGAATACCCATTCTGAGATACTTGGTGTTATTGATTATATCTACAAAGGACGTTCCCAATAGAAGGTTGGTACTCAGTAGTAAAACTGAAAGGCTCAGCAGCCGTAATCAATGCTTCCATTCCTCCCAAATGAATTTCTAATGATGAATTTCTAACGGTCGGCCCCCGAATACCCATTCTGAGATACTTGGTGTTATTGATTATATCTACAAAGGACGTTCCCAATAGAAGGTTGGTACTCAGTAGTAAAACTGAAAGGCTCAGCAGCCGTAATCAATGCTTCCATTCCTCCCAAATGAATTTCTAATGATGAATTTCTAACGGTCGGCCCCCGAATACCCATTCTGAGATACTTGGTGTTATTGATTATATCTACAAAGGACGTTCCCAATAGAAGGTTGGTACTCAGTAGTAAAACTGAAAGGCTCAGCAGCCGTAATCAATGCTTCCATTCCTCCCAAATGAATTTCTAATGATGAATTTCTAACGGTCGGCCCCCGAATACCCATTCTGAGATACTTGGTGTTATTGATTATATCTACAAAGGACGTTCCCAATAGAAGGTTGGTACTCAGTAGTAAAGCTGAAAGGCTCAGCAGCCGTAATCAATGCTTCCATTCCTCCCAAATGAATGTCTAATGATGAATTTCTAACGGTCGGCCCAAGAAAACCCTTTCTGAAATTCTTGGTGTTATTGATTATATCTATAAAGGACGTTCCCAATAGAAGGTTGGTACTCAGTAGTAAAACTGAAAGGCTTAGCAGCCGTAATCAATGCTTCCATTCCTCCCAAATGAATTTCTAATGATGAATTTCTAACGGTCGGCCCCCGAATACCCATTCTGAGATACTTGGTGTTATTGATTATATCTACAAAGGACGTTCCCAATAGAAGGTTGGTACTCAGTAGTAAAACTGAAAGGCTCAACAGCCGTAATCAATGCTTCCATTCCTCCCAAATGAATTTCTAATGATGAATTTCTAACGGTCGGCCACCGAATACCCATTCTGAGATACTTGGTGTTATTGATTATATCTACAAAGGACGTTCCCAATAGAAGGTTGGTACTCAGTAGTAAAACTGAAAGGCTCAGCAGCCGTAATCAATGCTTCCATTCCTCCCAAATGAATTTCTAATGATGAATTTCTAACGGTCGGCCCCCGAATACCCATTCTGAGATACTTGGTGTTATTGATTATATCTACAAAGGACGTTCCCAATAGAAGGTTGGTACTCAGTAGTAAAACTGAAAGGCTCAGCAGCCGTAATCAATGCTTCCATTCCTCCCAAATGAATTTCTAATGATGAATTTCTAACGGTCGGCCCCCGAATACCCATTCTGAGATACTTGGTGTTATTGATTATATCTACAAAGGACGTTCCCAATAGAAGGTTGGTACTCAGTAGTAAAACTGAAAGGCTCCGCAGCCGTAATCAATGCTTCCATTCCTCCGAAATGAATTTCTAATGATGAATTTCTAACGGTCGGCCCCCGAATACCCATTCTGAGATACTTGGTGTTATTGATTATATCTACAAAGGACGTTCCCAATAGAAGGTTGGTACTCAGTAGTAAAACTGAAAGGCTCAGCAGCCGTAATCAATGCTTCCATTCCTCCCAAATGAATTTCTAATGATGAATTTCTAACGGTCGGCCCCCGAATACCCATTCTGAGATACTTGGTGTTATTGATTATATCTACAAAGGACGTTCCCAATAGAAGGTTGGTACTCAGTAGTAAAACTGAAAGGCTCAGCAGCCGTAATCAATGCTTCCATTCCTCCTAAATGAATTTCTAATGATGAATTTCTAACGGTCGGCCCCCGAATACCCATTCTGAGATACTTGGTGTTATTGATTATATCTACAAAGGACGTTCCCAATAGAAGGTTGGTACTCAGTAGTAAAACTGAAAGGCTCAGCAGCCGTAATCAATGCTTCCATTCCTCCCAAATGAATTTCTAATGATGAATTTCTAACGGTCGGCCCCCGAATACCCATTCTGAGATACTTGGTGTTATTGATTATATCTACAAAGGACGTTCCCAATAGAAGGTTGGTACTCAGTAGTAAAACTGAAAGGCTCAGCAGCCGTAATCAATGCTTCCATTCCTCCCAAATGAATTTCTAATGATGAATTTCTAACGGTCGGCCCCCGAATACCCATTCTGAGATACTTGGTGTTATTGATTATATCTACAAAGGACGTTCCCAATAGAAGGTTGGTACTCAGTAGTAAAACTGAAAGGCTCAGCAGCCGTAATCAATGCTTCCATTTCTCCTAAATGAATTTCTAATGATGAATTTCTAACGGTCGGCCCCCGAATACCCATTCTGAGATACTTGGTGTTATTGATTATATCTACAAAGGACGTTCCCAATAGAAGGTTGGTACTCAGTAGTAAAACTGAAAGGCTCAGCAGCCGTAATCAATGCTTCCATTCCTCCCAAATGAATTTCTAATGATGAATTTCTAACGGTCGGCCCCCGAATACCCATTCTGAGATACTTGGTGTTATTGATTATATCTACAAAGGACGTTCCCAATAGAAGGTTGGTGCTCAGTAGTAAAACTGAAAGGCTCAACAGGCGAAATCATTGCTTCCATTCCTCCCAAAATTTTCGGGGTTTCCTCGTATTTCCCTGGTAGTAAATTGAGTTTTTAGAAGTATTCTTGAAAATTAACGGTCATAACCCCCCAATTCTAACGGTCATTATCCTCGAAAATTGACGGTCAGTATCCTCGAATTTTAACGGTTATCCTTGAAAATTGAAGTCAAATATTCTCGAAAATTAACGGTCAGTATCCTCGAATTTTAACGGTTATCCTTGAAAATTGAAGTCAAATATTCTCGAAAATTACGGTCAATATCCTCAAATTTTAACGGTTATCCTTGAAAATTGAAGTCAAATATTCTCGAAAATTAACGGTTTGCGAATGTTTACTCGATATATATTTGTTAATTTTTGTTAGCGTTAATTTTGAGGGAACGCGATATAGATTTTAACTTTTGTTAACGTTAATTTTGGGAAAAATATCTGAAAGGCCATTTTCTTTTTTGAAATTTGAGGATAATGGAAGCAGTGGCTGTCAAAAAATTTTAAACTGTAGAAACACACCTAGCATTACTCCCAATGAAAAAAAAAAAATAATAATAAACCATAATATAAATCTGGGAAATCCAGTTATTGCTATCTATGGTATGAAGAGTTTCCAGTTTTGATACGAATTTAGTCTAATTCTACCAAGACTGTTTCATAGATTTATCTTGAAAATAATCGCAACAAAATGTTTTTTTAAATCCCAAAAGAGAATCATTTAACGAATCGGGCTTATTTTTCACAAGTCGCCCTGAATCGAGCAATTTAAAACCATATAATGGTTGGCGAAGTGGAACTGTAGGGATGAGTTATTTCAATTGAAAAACATTCTATGTAGTAAGTAGCTACAAGGAAAATCAAAATACTCCATTTGTCTAATTAAATACTTTATTTATTTGATCAATTATTTAATCGAAATGCTCAAATTGTACAATAAAAGTAAAAGACCTTTTAATGAAAAGGGATTTGACATTTTTTACCTAAATAGGGATTAATCTGATTTATGTTGGCTGTAACCTGATCATCCAGATTTAACCTGGATAAAATTTACTCTTAATTTAAATCAGGCGGGCGCTAATTGAGAGAGGGAAGAGTAGAGGGGCATTTGTGTTCTTCCTATTCCCCCCTTTTTTCTGTCTTGTAAATTATCCTTTTTGATATTTTCATGGAAAAAGTTGAAATTGCTCCCCTTCTTCCCCCTCTAGGTTTCGTAAAATTGATTTTTTAATCTTTATTTTAAAAAGAATCTGAAAATATCTCTCCGCCTCCCCCCTACATTTTAAAGAACTGGTGCCCCTAGAATAAACCAACTTTTATCAATTAATTCTGTTTTTCAAATAGAATGTTCATGTGAATGAATCCTGAATCACTAACACCATTCAACATCTGGTGGTTTGTTCCTATGTTTTAGACTATCCTAAAAAAAAGGATAAAGATCCTCCGGAGCCATTGTTGGCACATGGCGTCGAATCGACGTTCCAGTTACCGGGTCTTTTTACAAAGTAGCAAGCTTGTCACTGAACCTTGCTGCGACGGGGATCGAACTCTGGACCCCCTACTGCCAAACTTGGCATCAATCCACTGTGCTACAACCAGAGTTGCCACCACGGTCAGTTCCTAAAGTACTACAATTGTCCGATTTGGTGTGCTATGCAGTGATTGTTGGTGCCACAGTGCCACAGTCAAAACATTATTTGCATGGTCCTTTTAAGTGTACTTGGATTAGTTTTTACGCCAATTTTTTAATCTTTTTTAGTGTAGAGAAAAAAAGTATCCTTAAGAAATGTAGCTGATCGGAGCGCTGAATGGGAAAATTTCCGTGCACACGCATATCCCGTATTTAGATGTATATAGATTATTGTCATGCAAAAAAATGTTCTGACATATATTCATGTTCGTTATATATATTCATATAACGTTCATGTGAAATGAATCATGAATCACTAACACCATTCAACATCTGGTGGTTTGTTCCTATGTTTTAGAATATCCTAAAAAAAGGATAAAGATCCTCCGGGGCCATTGTTGGCACATGGTGTCGAATCGATGTTCCAGTTACTGGGTCTTTTTACAAAGTAGTAAGCTTGTCACTGAACCTTGCTGCGACGGGGATCGGACTCTGGACCCCCTACTGCCAAACTTGGCATCAATCCACTGTGCTACAACCAGAGTTGCCACCACGGTCAGTTCCTAAAGTACTACAATTGTCCGATTTGGCGTGCTACGCAGTGATTGTTGGTGCCACAGTGCCACAGTCAAAACATTATTTGCATGGTCCTTTTAAGTGTACTTGGATTAGTTTTTACGCCAATTTTTTAATCTTTTTTAGTGTAGAGAAAAAAAGTATCCTTAAGAAATGTAGCTGATCGGAGCGCTGAATGGGAAAATTTCCGTGCACACGCATATCCCGTATTTAGATGTATATAGATTATTGTCATGCAAAAAAATGTTCTGACATATATTTCAAACAGTTCGTGGTAACGAACTGTAAGTAAGGAGCGACCCGGCAAGTTTCGTCAAGTTTAGTCTTACCCATTAAAAGTTACGAGCCTGAGAATATATGCCTTATTTACGAAAAAAGGGGAAACACCCCCTAAAAATCATAGAATCTTAATGAAAATCACACTATCAGTTTCAGCGTATCAGAGAATCCTACTTTAGAGGTTTCAAGCTCCTATCTGCTTTTGTATTTTTTGCCAGAAGAAAGATCATGGATGCGTGTTTATTATTTTTTTTTTTTTTTTCAGGGGTGATCGTATCGATCCAGGGGTCCTAGAATTTTGCTAGAGGGCTCGTTTGAACGAAAATTAAAAGCTCTAGTGCCCTTTTTAAGTGACCAGAAAAATTAGAGGGCAACTAGGCCCCCTCCCACGCTCATTTTTGCCCAAAGCCACCTGATCAAAATTTTGAGATAGCCATATTGTTCAGCATAGTCTAAAATCTAATAACTATGTCTTTGAGGATGACTTAATCCCCCACAGTCCCCAGGGGAAGGGCTACAAGTTGTGAACCTTGCCTAATGTTTGCATATAGATTTTTTCTGGTGGGTGGTCGGGGGGAGAAGGTTACGTGGGAGGATCTGTCTATGGAGGAATTCTTTATGGGGGAAGGGAATTTTCCATGAAGGGGGTGCCGGATTTCCCAGCATTATTTAAAAAATAATCAGAAATTAAATTGAAAAAAAACAACAGAAAATATTGCTTATATGAGGGGGTTGCCTCTCCTCAATAGCTTGCTCTTACGATAAAGTTTTTTTTTATCTTTTAAAAGAGGTTATTATTCTAATTAAACAGCCTTTGTGATTCAGGAGTCATTCTTGAATAACTGGAATAAAAATCAAACTTAGGTTATTATAAGGTTATTATTAGTTAAGAAAAAGTAAAATTAATATGCAAATTTCGTTTTAATTATTCATGTACGGTGAGCAATCTTGAAAACCTGCATTAATTCAAAAACATTCAGAAAATTAAATAAAAAAAACAAGTTTTTTAAACTGAAACTAAGGAGCGCCATTAAAACTTAAAACGAACAGAAATTATTCCGTATATGAAAGGGGGCTCTTCAATGCCCCGCTCTTTACGCTAAAGTTTGACTCTTTCTCATAACACTACTTTTCAAAACAATAAATAACTTTAGCGTAAAGAGCTGGGCGTTAAGGAGGGGACAGCCCCTTTCATATACGGACTAATTTCTGTTCGTTTTAATTTTTAATGTCGCTCCTTACTTTCAGTCTAAAAAACTTGTTTTTTTTATATTTAATTTGATGTAAGACACATCATGTAATTGCGTTTTATGTATCTATATTTTCAATTTGATCATATAAAAGAAAAAGTGCTACATTCAATGTCGCATGTGTTACAGAGCTACACATGATGAAACAGTGCTGAAATAGCACTTTTTTCTACAGGTGGCAACCCTGGATAAAACAAAGACTATCCTAAACTGCTGCACATTTGTGCAGCAAACTGAAAATATTTTTTCAGTATTAAAGCTAACACCTATAAGAAGATCTTACAGTCAACATCTGCCCAAGATATTTAAGAAATTGAAATAAAAAAGTGAATTTAATTCAAGTTAAAATAATTCAACTGATTTTTTCGTTTCCTTTCTGTTTGTACTTGATATGTATGACCAACTATTTTTTGGCCAATAGTTTTTATCCTCTCACAGTATGATAATGTCAATATCTCTTTTATATCGATATCCTGGATAATATCGATGTGTCCTTTTTTAGGTACAGAGACACAAGTGAGAGCTTTGTTATCTGAATGGATTGCTTTGGACCTTTTGCCAGTATCGCAACTTATCCAAGATGAAAATGTCAGTGGCTTACCTCTGATTGGTGGGGAGCCTCGATAATTTCTATTGGTGCTCGAAATGTAAGCTATAAAATAATTGTTGCTTTGACCCCACTTTGTTTCATTTTCTTGTTTATAATTAATGATAGCCTGTAGAATGTATTTGTCCTTAAATGACTGCTGCCTATTAAACGTAAAAACTTCTTTATTTTTCAGTTCATTTTTTATATTTTTTGACAAAATGAAAATTGGTATATTCTAACCTCTGAAAAATTGATATTTCTCGATATAAGAAATGCGGACACGAAGAAAACGATGCAGATATTTGTAACATTTTTAAAGACTGCGGAAACGCTTCATATACCGCTGTATTAAATTGAAATGTCTGGCTTCTGGAATAATACATGTAATAGACATGTTAGTTTTATTAAATGCTAATTCTAGCATAAAAATCCTCAAAGTACTAAATATCTCCGTTGTTTTTCAGCCCTCCTAAAGCTCAGGGTTTTTTCTTTAAGCTTGGACATCAGTTCTTGTTTCTAGGTTTTGTTAGCAATGAATATCGGATATGTCATTGAAATATTTAATAGTAGATGTATGATAGCTCCAACGCCTTTTAAAGGGCTATCCAATTTTTTTTTGTATCTATAAGCTAGGAACTATTCCCAAGTGTCTGGAACCTTATCTTTTGTTTTTGAAAGTGCTGTCTCTTGCAGCAATAAATGCTACAATCATCTACATTTCTTGAAAAATTATTATTTTTTTTTTTGCTACAGAAAAATTAGTTGTTTTTTTTCAGAAAAACAAATTTATTTTTGTCAACGTCAAAGAAACTCTAATTGATGACGAACAAGAAGATTTTCTTTAAATTACTTTCTTCTGGTTTCTTTTACGTTTCTTTGTAATACAAAAAAAAAACCACAAAGTTTATCAAGCTGAATTTTTTGTTGTTGTAATTATGATGTATTACGACATTACATGTCGAATTTTTGGAATAAAATACAAAATATAAATATGAGTCAAGTTTCACATTAAAAAGTAACTCAACTTCGATTGTTAGCATTCACCGTTCACAGCTATAGCCGATGTATTCGAAGTATAGCCGAGCCTCCTGTAGCCTTCGGTAGACAGCTATAGGATTTTCGAAGAAAAGTGTCCGTAATTGTTTTGTTTGCCTAAAATACATTCCCAAGAGCGATTTTTTTTTTTTTTTGTAAGTTTAGAATTGTCTCCTGAACAACATGAAATTTTCCATTCATCATTTGATAAGTCGTTATTGCCGAATCCACTAAGCCCGGAAATGACTGAAAACTGTACCTCTGGTGCCAGGGTCTTGTGAAATGTTGCAGGAACTGTGACCCATGGGTCACTGTTGCGGAGCCACAATTGCAACTATATCTCACTGGTAATAAATTTGTATAGCCAAGGCCCTGTGGAATGGCGCAGTAACTATTCATGTGCCACTGTTGCGGAGCAGCAATTTCAACTATATCTTACTGGTAATAAATTTGTATGGTCAAGGCCCTGTGGAATGTCGCAGTGACTATTCATGTGTCACTGTTGCAGAGCCACAATTGCCACTATATCTCACTGGTAATAAACTTGTATGGTCAAGGCCCTGTGGAATGTCGCAGTAACTATTCATGTGTCACTGTTGCCGAGCCACAATTGCCACTATATCTCACTGTTAATAAATTTGTATGGTCAAGGCCCTGTGGAATGTCGCAGTAACTATTCATGTGTCACTGTTGCAGAGCCACAATTGCCACTATATCTCACTGGTAATAAACTTGTATGGTCAAGGCCCTGTGGAATGTCGCAGTAACTATTCATGTGTCACTGTTGCAGAGCCACAATTGCCACTATATCTCACTGGTAATAAATTTGTATGGTCAAGGCCCTGTGGAATGTCGCAGTAACTATTCATGTGTCACTGTTGCAGAGCCACAATTGCCACTATATCTCACTGGTAATAAACTTGTATGGTCACGGCCCTGTGGAATGTCGCAGTAACTATTCATGTGTCACTGTTGCAGAGCCACAATTGCCACTATATCTCACTGGTAATAAATTTGTATGGTCAAGGCCCTGTGGAATGTCGCAGTAACTATTCATGTGTCACTGTTGCAGAGCCACAATTGCCACTATATCTCACTAGTAATAAATTTGTATTGTCAAGGCCCTGTGGAATGTCGCAGTAACTATTCCTGTGTCACTGTTGCAGAGCCACAATTGCCGCTATGTCTCACTGGTAATAAATTTGTATGGTCAAGGCCCTTTGGAATGTCGCAGTAACTATTCATGTGTCACTGTTGCAGAGTCACAATTGCAACTTTATCTCACTGGTAATAAATTTGTATAGTCAAGGCCCTGTGGAATGTCGCAGCAACTACCCATGGGCCACTGTTGCGGAGCAGCAATTTCAACTATATCTTACTGTTAATAAATTTGTATGGTCAAGGCCCTGTGGAATGTCGCAGTAACTATTCATGTGTCACTGTTGCAGAGCCACAATTGCCACTATATCTCACTGGTAATAAATTTGTATGGTCAAGGCCCTGTGGAATGTCGCAGTAACTATTCATGTGTCACTGTTGCAGAGCCACAATTGCAACTATATCTCACTGGTAATAAATTTATATGGTCAAGACCCAGTGGAATGTCGCAGCAACTACATAAAGAAAGAAAAACGAGCAAAAATGGGGTTTTTATAGGCGAAATGAAAATACTGAAAAAACAAAGCGAATATTTCGAGAGGACAAACGCCTCTCTTCTTCAGCGCGAAACGAATCGATGTATCCAAGGAAACTGCCGAAGAGAAAAAAACAACAAAAAAAAAAACGAGAGAAATATTATGTACGCTGTCTTATGCTGATTTTCATCAAATTAAGGCTATTGCTGAAAATTCTTTTCAGCATGATTTTAGGATTTCTAGACAAAGACTTTCTGAGAAATTACACCGTTTAAAGTTGGAAAAACTCTCTAATAATCCACCTTTTGTCCCAAATGCGTATCCTGGTCCTGCTGTGATAAATCTCAGCTCCACGCCCCTTACAACAGAGCAAAATCAGGTTCTGTCGAAAGGATTGAAATTTTCTATAGTCCCTTCGAAAATACCTTATAGTGAAATTATCGCGAACACAGAGGGGGCTTTTCATGACTCTCGTGCGGATATTGGAGAGATTGCTGAGGTTAGAGCACAATTTGTTGAAACTTTGTTGGATTCGCCTTCTGTTAATAATCGAAATTTAAAAATTTTTAGTAAAAATGAACACTTGGTCTTACACGCACTATATAAAGATCATTCCAGGATTATTACGAAAGCCGATAAAGGCAATACTGTTGTTGTATTAGATTCAGATGATTACGACAAAAAAGTCAGAGAAATTTTAAATGATTCTAACACATATGAACAATTAGCTACCGATCCCACAGAAAAATTTGTACAGGAAGTCCGAAAAGAGCTTTCTTATCTAAAAGGAAAAGGTGAAATTACAGATCAGTTATACAAAAGGTTTTACCCACGCGGATGCACGTCCCCTCGCTTTTATGGTCTTCCTAAAGTTCATAAGCCCGGTAATCCACTTCGACCCATTGTTTCTTCTTTTAATTCTCCTACAGCAAAAATAGGGAAATTCTTATCAGTTATATTTCGCCTACTAATTCAGGCTCAAAAATCCTATATTAAAAATTCCGCTGATTTTGTTTCCAAGGTAAAGCAAGTTTCGGTTAAACCAAATACAAGAATTGGCAGTTTTGATGCAGATTCAATGTATACCAATTGTGATCCTCAAAAGGCCGAACTGATTTTGGAGCAAAAACTTAATTCTAACCCATCTATATCAGAAAAATCTACTCTTTCGAATCAGACACTTCTTTCGCTTACAGCCCTTTGTAACAGAACTTCTTTTTACTTCCATTATAGAGGCATTTTTTATAGACAGAAATATGGGCTCTCCATGGGTGCCCCCCTTTCTCCAATACAGGCTGATATCTTCATGGAAGACCTTGAAGAAAGGGCTATTTTGCAAAGTTCTTGTAAACCTGAATTTTGGGTTCGTTTTAAAGATGATATTTTTTATTTATGGGAGCATGGTGACGAGTCTCTGGGTTCTTTTCTTCACTTGCTCAACTCCTTGGATCCAAAACTGAAATTTACTCAGGAATCAGAGATAGAGAGGCGTCTTCCTTTCTTAGATGTTCTGGTGCACCGAAATGATTCATGTTTCGAGTTTAGTGTCTATAGAAAACCCACACATAATGACCGTTACTTAAGTTATTCCTCTAATCATTCTCCTGCTGTGAAAAGAGGAGTTGTCACTTCTCTAGTTGATAGAGCATTGAAAGTTTGTTCAACACGTTTCTTGGATTTAGAGCTCAACCACCTTAGAGATATTTTATTTGGGAATGGTTATCCAATCAGTTTAATAAATTCTGTGATTGCAAAACGCATTAAAAGATTATCAGATAGTTCCACAGAAAACACAAATCAAAGGGAAAATTCAGTTTATCTTGGTCCCCCATACGTTAAAGGGGTTTCAGACCACATTTCAAAAAATCTAAGGAAAAATAACATTTACACTTATTATAGACCCAGAAAAACTATCAGGTCCCAAATTTATCAAGGTAAAGACCCTATCCCGATAGGTGAAAACTCTGGTGTCTACAGAATTCCTTGTTCGTGTGGTCTTTGGTATATCGGAAGAACTGATCAGCGACTAACGGATAGATTAACTCAGCACTCTTGTTCAATTAATAATACACTTAAAAAGAGGAAAAAAACCAGAAAATTTTGACTCTGCCCTTGCAGAGCACATTTTTGAAAAACCAGACCATACTATTTTGTTTAATCAAGCTAGTCTTATTTCGCATGACAAAGGTATTGTCCAGCACTACAGAGAAGCTGTTGAAATTTATAAATACCAACATTTAGGTCTAGCTTTAAACAGAGATTCGGGTGATTTAAGAATAAACGAGTCATATTTCGGTTTTCTCAAAAGAGAAGCCGATACTTTAGTATTCCCTGAAATAAACCTTGAACCACTTTCCCAGTCATCTAATCAAACACGTGAACAACCCCTTAGGTCTCAAAGGGTGTCTGCAAGAAATGCATTAATTAAAATCCGGAATCAAATGGCATAGTTCTCATTATTTAATTGCTGGTTCGTTTTGTTTTTTGAGTGAATGAATTGGTTCCTTTTCTTTGTCAGTTGTTCGCTAGTATCCGTCGATGGCAGTTCATATTTTTTTGGATTTTGTGCAAATCGCGGATATTGGCGAATAACTCGCTTTTATGGTTGTAGGTATTTGGTTTTAATTCTTTTAATTTTTGGCTTTTATTGAATTTTATTCATCTTTTAAGTTTTTGGTTTTTTCTTTGGTTTTTTGGTTCTTTTCACATTGACTTTCCGCGTTTGTTTTTTGTTGTTGTTTTTTCTCTTCGGCACTTTCCTTGGATACATCGTTTCGTTTCGCGCTGAAGAAGAGAGGCGTTTGTCCTCTCGAAATATTCGCTTTGTTTTTTCAGTATTTTCATTTGGCCTATAAAAACCCCATTTTTGCTCGTTTTTCTTTCTTTATGTGATGTCAGGCCAATGTGGTTTAAGAAATTATCTTCGCAGCAACTACCCATGGGCCACTGTTGTGGAGCAGCAATTTCAACTATATCTTACTGGTAATAAATTTGTATGGTCAAGGCCCTTTGGAATGTCGCAGTAACTATTTATGTGTCACTGTTGCAGAGCCACAATTGCCACTATATCTCACTGGTAATAAATTTGTATAGCCAAGGCCCTGTGGAATGTCGCAGCAACTACCCATGGGCCACTGTTGCGGAGCAGCAATTTCAACTATATCTTACTGGTAATAAATTTGTATGGTCAAGGCCCTGTGGAATGTCGCAGTAACTATTCATGTGTCACTGTTGCAGAGCCACAATTGCCACTATATCTCACTGGTAATAAATTTGTATGGTCAAGGCCCTTTGGAATGTCGCAGTTACTATTCATGTGTCACTGTTGCAGAGCCACAATTGCCACTATATCTCACTGGTAATAAATTTGTATGGTCAAGGCCCTTTGGAATGTCGTAGTAACTATTCATGTGTCACTGTTGCAGAGCCACAATTGCCACTATATCTCACTGGTAATAAATTTGTATGGTCAAGGCCCTTTGGAATGTCGCAGTTACTATTCATGTGTCACTGTTGCAGAGCCACAATTGCCACTATATCTCACTGGTAATAAATTTGTATGGGCAAGGCCCTTTGGAATGTCGCAGTAACTATTCATGTGTCACTGTTGCAGAGCCACAATTGCCACTATATCTCACTGGTAATAAATTTGTATGGTCAAGGCCCAGTGGAATGTCGCAGCAACTACCCATGGGTCACAGTTGCGGAGCCACAGTGTAATAAACTCACTTGTAATAAACTTGTATGCTCCCGTATCACGTTTGCAAATACTACATCATTGTTGTAAATTATTATTTGTAATATCAACGTGTGATAAGAGAAATTCTGAAATGAGTTCTATATGTTCGAAGTAATCGTAAAATTTATATCCTGTAATATCCTTATTTAATATTTAATGAGGATGTTATATAACCTATAAGGATATTATTAGAACCTAAATTTAATATTTAATTTTATTTTACCCTTGTTTAATATTTAAAAATTCAGAATTTCTTTTCCAAATTAGGATTTCCGGTATTATTTCCCAAAATTTATGAGAGATACGGGAATCTACTTAGGTTGTCGAAGAGGTAATACAAATTTCTATTGGTATTAAAGCTAATTGATTCCTAAAATGTTAACCTTTGAAGCTACAACATTTTACTTAGGTAGAATGTAAGGAATTCACAGGATCAAAACTGCAAAATAGGAAAGTCAGGTGGAAAACCAATGTCAGCTTTAGTTCTTAGAAGATTTAAACCTGTATATCCGCGTTGAAAAAAAAAATCTACTTTGTCGAGAAAATGTTGCCTTTTGGGTAAAAAAAAATTTGACGCGTTATGAAAACTTCGGAAATGATTTCTAAGTGAACAAAGTAAATTTATATAAAGGAAAGTTCTCATCTTCCTTGATTTTCATGGATTTAATCGAACAAAATACAAGAGACATTAAATAAAAAATTTCTGACAGTTCCTAAAAAATCGTAATTTGGCAACCAATATTGACTTTTCCGGAATTAGTTCCTGAAATCCTAGAAGACATATGCAAATCTTTCTCCGTTTATAAAATTAATTTTTCTGCTGGAGTACGATAAAAAAATGTCGGAAAAAAGTTTGCTGTCTCAGCAAGAATAGTTAAGTTGCGGAGCAAAACTATATTGACGTTCTTACGTTTTACGCAAAACTTTCCAGGAACTGTTGAATACAAAATTAGAGCGTCTAAAATTTGACAATGTAGAAGACAGATTGAATAATTTTAGTAAAATACTTTGTGACGACACTGATGGAATCTTAGGGAGAAAAGCTAGAAATGCAGTTAGGAACATTAGTGATAATGGTTAATGTTTAGTAGAAAGTATTTTACGTTACGTTTACTATATTACGTAATATAAACTATATTACGTTTTTTTTGCCTGTTTTTTTTTTTTTCCGTGATCAATGGTGTGTAGCTCCGAAGTGGTAAGAGATACGAACTCGGGATTTTTCCTTGGTATATGAATCGAGACATAAAAGTTCCAGTGAAGTGTGCGCAATTTCCAGTAGTTTTCGAGTAAATAAAAACTTCATATGTTATATGGCTTCAGAGCAATGTTTTGATTTATTTTTTATTTTGACAATTTTAAGACAGATTTTGCGCTTCGAAGAACAGAAGTTTACATTAATTTACCATAAATAAAGTTCCCTTTGTGACTTTTCTATTGTGAAGTTTTTGATTCTCTGAATTCACTACATATTGTCTCAGTAAAACGCCTTAGCTTCGGAGCTTAACTTTTTAGAAATTATATAATCTTGAATACTGATAGAACTTTATAATATCTCTTCGGCAACCGGATGAAAGTTTCCTTATCTCTAATATATTTTTGGAAATAATTCTAGAGATCCTGATTTCGAAACAGTAATTCTGTTTTTTTTTTTTTCATAAATTTTTGTATTTCCATATGCATTATATTTGACACGTTTAATGTCATGAGAAGTAAGCTAGAAGACATGCAATCTTCTATATTAAAAAATGGTCTGAAATATCCAGATATAATATTTAAGGTTATTATTGTACATTGATTTCCTAGACATCCTGGAGGTAACCTTTTTTCTTGACAATGTAGAATCCAACGCTGAAAGACCAATCTTAATCTTCTAGGAACTGAAGTTTACAGTGGTTTTCCAGGAACAAAATTCCTTCTGTGACTTTTTCTATTTTGAATTTTTGATTTTGCGGATTCCCTACATTTTTTATCAGTAAAATGCCAAATCTTTGAAGCATAACTTTTTAGAAATCAATTAACTTTTAATACTGGTAGAATTTCAAACTGTCTCATCGACAACCAAGAAAAATTTTCGTGCGTCTCGTAAATTTTCTGCAAATAATAACATAAATGCTTATTTCAAACATAAGTTTCGATTTTTTTTCGTTTTCCCCCAAATTTTCCAATCTAGATGTTTATTATATTTTAGAGGTTTAATGCCATGAAAAAGAAGCAAGAAGACATGTACTCTTCCATATCCGTATATCAACCGCGCATTAAAAAAAAGGTTTGTAAAATAAACAGTTTGACGGATGCTCATTAACCGTAGTAAACAGTGCATAGTTTTCCATACATATGAAAATTTTGTCCGGCTTGTAAAAAAGTAACAAAAATGTGTCGAAACAAATATTTTTTGTGTTTTTCAAATACCCCCTCCCCCCCTCCCACTTGCCGAACCAAAATACCATATTTCGCACAACATCCTGGATGTGGTGTTGGATATACTCCAAATTTGGATGTAATCCTTACCCCTAAACCAAGAAATCTGGATTGAGTAATTTTCTTGGTTTTTGTATGTTTTTTTCTTTCAGTTTTGCTGTTTTTTCAGTTTTGTGTCTTTTATTTTGCTGAAATACCAGTCAATCAAGGTGTCTAATTTTTATTTGGATAAATAAATTACAATAAAAATAAAAAAAACAATTACCAACAATTACAATATGAAAATACTTCATGTTGTTCATTATTCCAATGGTTTTGCGTGAAAAGTGAAATATTTTGTACGGACCATTGCAGAACTTGTGTCTATAAATTTTGTCTTTTGTGCGAGAGGGGGGTTCAATCTACCCTCTTCCACCATGGGGATGCCACATGCAACGTCTGGAGTTTATAAAAAAAACGCTTTCTTCTTAAAAAACGTTAATATCAGGGCCAAACTTTTGTTTACGTTCTCCTTTAACTTTTTTATCTTGATATTTAATTTCTGCTGAATAACTTTCTTGGCTAGGCCACGTTTTACGGACAAAGGATTATGAATTCCCAAAGAGTATCCTTTTTGTTCATCTATCCTTGGCCTAACGAAAAGCAGTTCGTCCCCAAGTCGGTTGGGCAGAAATTATATACAAAAACTTAAAAGAAATGTGGACAGCTGTAGTGGCCTCTCGTGACTTGGTGCTTCAATGAGTTGTTACTACTAGTAGTAGTAATAGACTTTTATGATACCTTTTTTTCCAGGTGGGCTGATTTTACTACACTGATTTTCTACCAAGTGCAGATCGATGTTTTTATAGAAATTGAAACTACATTCTAAGATTTTGTCAAAAAATTAGAATACATTTTTTTTCTTTTTTTTATGTTTTGCTGTTATAGTTTTGAGAAATCGAAGAAGTGAAATTTCATTAAGAAAGTTGTTTAATTTTATTTTAAATAATATTTCCATCTGCCCTGTACTATTGAGTAGTTTTTATTCCAAAGAGTGTGATACAAGCGCAAGGACTGGCATTACCGAAACACAAAGTAGCCTATAAAAAGCGGAACTAGGAGCCCAAGCCAGCTTGAATGGGGCAGGAGGATTCCTCCCCTACATTTTAAGATAACCCGGTCTAAAAAAAAACTGTTCGGAATTTATATTGACTGAAGTGGCAGTAAAATATTCAATTCAATAGGTTCCCTACATTCCGATTTTAATGATAATTCAAAAAAATTCCATTTCATGTCACATATGCTTTGAATCGGGTATTTGTTTCGTATGTAATTTTAACCGTAGAGTAAATTGTCAACCAACATTAATGCAAAACTTATTTTTTGGTACTACCCAAAAAGCCTGTTGGGCGGCAGGCGTTAAATGAAAAAAACAACCTTAGCATGAATGCTTGTTCGGACCGAATAGAAACACTTAGCACTCTTACATACAACCTAAATAAAAAGTCCCTTTCCCCCTCCCCCCAAAAAATCCTGTAAGTTTCAACTTGGTCCCCCAGTCGTGAGACAAAATATGTTAGACTTGCCAAAATTATATATATATATATTCGTCACCCTTCTAATTAAACCCACTGACCATGTAGTGAGCAATGCTTATTTGGTGTCAGGATTCAGGGTCCTGTTGTGTAACATGCACAATTTTTTTCTTAGCTGAAAATTAGTAACTGGCTGGGAGTTCCCAACAAAGGTGATTATCGTATTGCGATATGTGTAAATGTTGATGAACTGTGGGGCTAATTCTTTCAGACAGGAACAAGAAACTTCATCAAATGATAAAAATATCTTGGGCTCCGCACCGAAAAAGATTACGTCGGATGCCCTTTGTTTACCTGGTCATAACAAAGATTGAAAAAAAGTAAAATGCGTGAAGCCTTTTCCTTGAAATTTGACTTACAATATGAGCTAACAAAGCATATTGTGAGGTTAATACATTTCAAGAAAATCACTTGGGCATGGTCGTATCCAGGATTTGTTTCGGTGGGGGGGGGGGTACAAAAAACTTTAAAAACACATACAAAATTTGTTTACATTCATTTTTGTTACGTGTTTGTGAGTCGGACAAAATTTTCGGGCGGGGGGGGGGGCTTCAAAGCCCCTAACCCACCTCCCTCCCTGGATACGGCCTTGCACCGGCGTAGAAGTTTTTGAAAGTTCTGTTTTTTTGCTTAGTCGTCCCAAGTTTTTACCATTTGTGTCAACAGTTTTGACTTAGTGGACTGACCTATAATGGGGGGCTAGTGTCACAGCCAGGTATAAAAGAAGGAAAATAAAAACGGTTTTCTTCAATTATGGATATCCTACCTTATGAAAAAGAAGAATAACGTGAAACCAAATGGATTCCACTTGGGAATCCTGTAACTTCAGGATAATCAGAGCTAGGTGTTCATATTCTTCGTTTTTTCAAGAAGAAGGGAAAACAGGGAATAATTTGGGGAAGTACACTCTCCGAGACTTAGATCATGCTGATGATTCAAGCATCCTAGATGAAAGTCTTAGCAAAGTTAATGAATTTTAGAGGTTTTGCGAGTTCATGGTGCAAGAATAGATTTGAAAATTAATGTTAAGAATAATCTGTTACTAAGACTAGAAAATAGTGAAGGTAAAGAAGTGATGTGTAACGAGAAGATCGATCAAGTTGACAGCTTCATTTACCTACGTAGTATTATTAGTAAGAACGGTGGGTGCAGTGAAGATGTTAAAAGTAGAATAGTCAAGGCCCAGGGTGTTTTTTCAAAGTTGAAAATAGTCTGAAAGAATAGGAAGATAGATTTGCGCACCAGGATTAGAATGCTGGAAGCTATAGTGATGACAGTGGTTAAATATGGTTCTGAATGTTGGGTGCTCCGAAAAACGGAGGAGGATTTGCTATATGTCCTCCAGAGAAATCGCCTACGGATTAGTTTTGGTACCCGACTGACTGACCGTATCTTAAACAGTAAGCTGTGCGAAAAATATTGGTCAATCCCACTTTCTAGGGCTAATAAAGGTAGAGATGGCCAAGACACGTTCCGCGGAAGAAGGATGACAGATTGCCCAAGATCGTTCTTGTCGGGCAACCGTCTAGGGCCAAACGATAAACTGGTCGCGCCCAAATGGGGTGAGATGTCGTAAGGAAAGATTTAAGGGAAATGGGAACTTCTTGGGAGGGTGTAAAGAAGGAGGCTTTAAATAGATTGAGACGGGAGAGGAGCATGCACAGCTGTGTTGGCCTCAGGTGGCTTGGTGCTGCAGTGAGTTGTTAGTAGTAGTAATAATAGTAGCAATACAATATTTTAATATTACGCCGCCTAGGTGTATCTTTCAGATCTTCAGTAATTTTATTCATGACCTCCGCTTCACGCCTACTTATTTCATATTTTAGTGTTTTTTCTCCTTTCCTCATTATTCTTCTTATTTTCCAGTGATTTATCGCTCAAATACTTCATATACAAGCCCCTCCTCTTCTCTACTAGCCTTAAAGCATTTTCATCAATACTCAATCCGTGTTCCTAACTTTCCTCCCTAAGAGACCATATGATACTTCGCAAATTTTTATCCAAAAATTATCCCATCTGTCTTCTACATTGTGAAATTTTAGACTCTGTAGCTTAATATCACAGTTTATAGAATTAGCAGTATGATCATTCTCTATCTCTCCCACTATAAAAACCCGGACAGGGGTGCGAGTGCTCCGGAGAACGTTTTTGCAGATAGAAACATAGGCGTTATCAGATCTTTTCGCGGGTAGACAAGTCAGATTTCTCTTGGACACGAAACAAGTGGAAACCCGCTATTACGAATAATGCACTTGGTAACCATTTCTCAGTGATTGACGATAACAGACTAATCCGCTAAGGCAGAAACAAGTGGGAGGAGCTTTTTGTTCGCACCGAGACCGAAGACCAGAAATTATCTGCGATAAGCTTACTGTCTATAAACTGTGCTTAATATTGAACTATTCCTGGAAAGTTTCTCTCAAATTCTCATCCTTAGTCTACAAACGTCATAACTTTCAAGAATGCACTTAACTTTCCTAAATTTCAGCTTTAGATTAACCCTAGACTAGATGGTGATCCTTACTTTTAACATCGATAACAGCACCTCTATGTACTCTAGCATGTCGTATCGGTCCGGCCAGTCTTTGGTTTACAATAAGATATTCAATAAGCCTCGTCGTCTAACCATCATGTGAGTACTATGTTAACTTATGGGCCTTAGTATGACCAAATACTAAACTGATTATAACTACTATGTTATTCCATTAAAGATACCAGCAGTCTATAACTGTTTATGTTTTATTTTCCTACTTCAAAATTTACCTAGGCTAGGGTAGTATCTATCCCTGTTTCTACCAAACTTAGCATTAAAATCCCCTAATAAAAATACCATATTTCTACCCGGGATCCTGTCTATTTCTTTCTGTAGCTGTAAGCAAAATTCATCTATGTCACTACTATCTCCATCCCTGGTTTCTACTGGGGCATATACTACTACGACCGATAGCTTGCCCTTTTTAGCCGTAAAAAGGGCAACTAGTTCTCTACTATTACTACCTTCCCAACCTAAGCTAGACTTAGCAGCTTCTTTATTCATTATGGGCCCTACTCCATGCCCATGTACCCTATCCTTCCTCACTGAGTAAATACATTCTGTATCACTTATTTTCATGTTTCTTGCCCCTGGAAAATGGCTTTCTTTAACTCCTAGCGACTACTGTTCAAAACATCTGAATTTGTCTGTCAAAATGTCAATGCGATTTTTTTTTTTTTTTCATTGTAACATTTCAAGTTGCAATTCAAATTATTTATATCATTGAAATTAGTATGGCCAAAAAAGGCCAGTGAAGTACAGGGACTAATACATCTTTTCAAGTGGACACGAATACCGGACAGCAAGATTTCACTGGGACCTCCAGTATGAATGGAGGCTTTATGCAATCCTAAGTTTATCTTGATTTCAACATGGTTTTTCACAGATCGCAAAGACGATCAAGGCATAACACTGAGGTGTTGCTTAAAAGTCCATGCTTCTTAAAATTTGAATGAAATCTACTTATTTCTTAATGTGTACCACATCACTGAAGTCGTCAACGTCTGAAAGTTTTTGAAATGGTGTATTGCTTGAATGGATTTTTGTACGAAACAACTGATGTCTTATTATTTTTTTTTACTCTTTACCGTTATACTTTTGAAAAGTCGAAGTGAAATTCTTATAAACAAAGTAAATATATTTTATTTTAAATAATAGTTCCATCTACACTGCACTGTTGAGATTTAGCTCTTCCAAAATGTTGGATACAAGCTCAAAGATTAACATTTCTTAGCAAAAGTAATGTTAGCAGTAAGTAAAGTAAGCAAAGTAGCAGCCTACATAAAGTAGAAAATGCATGTTGGCATTGGATGCTAGGATTCAGGAGTGGAAACAAGGGTTCAAGCCGGTTTGAATGGGGGGGGGGCTGAAGAAGCAGATAATTGTTTAATTTGGTTAGTGCTATAAAAAACTACGTCGGCTAGCAGGAAGAAGTATCAAGAAACACAAAATGCTTTTAAAACTTAAACTTAGCTTTTCTAAACTTTTTGAAACATGGGAGAAAAAAGGATCCAAATAAGGCCTAAACTCTGGGCGCTTTGGGCAGCAGTGATGAGAGTCGTCAAATGTTATACGAAAGCATGGGTACTAAAGAGAGGCGAGGAAGATATTTTTCAGAGAACTTGGTTAAGGTTTATTCTAGGGATAATCTTTGTGACATGGTGTCAGGTGCAACAATGAGAATGAAGTAGTCTGACCGTTATCCGTGTACATAAGGATATAACGGTTCGATAATGTCCTCCAAATGGATAAAGACCATATATTTACAGTATATATAAGGTTATATTACATAACCTGTAATGTCTTAAGAGAAAGACTGACCTTTCCAATTTAGGTTGGGATGGGTTTGTAAAAAAAATTACTTCCTCTGGCATCTCTGGAGGGGTAGCCGACGAAGAAGCTCCGAATAGGGAATGGGTTTGCCAGTAAGCAGCCTTGGGTTGCTCAACGCTGTGATGAGCTGGCAGTCATCGTAGCAGTGTTGATTACTTTTACTTCCTGCAGGACCAGGCATTTTTCTGCCTAAACTGGCATCCGAAGTTCAGGCTCTACGTAGGAATTTGTTTAACCGCAAGTTTCCCATACTTGCGTCCCCAGACTGTGGCTGAGCTTGTTTAGTCATAGCATTGATTCCTACTCGATCAACAGCAGTTGACCGAGAGTAATACTTTTTTTTATAGTGACATCTTCAGAAATCTATAAGCCTTTTCATAAATCTATCGGCTGCTTGAGAGGCTAAAAAACGTTGATGTTAGAATAGATGTTAATCTAGGGCTTAAGTCAGGAATGTACGGTTCTAACCCATGTTTTCAAACCTTCTATACGACAGTATATCTTTATTATTTCATTGGAAAGTAATGCATATATATGAGTTGTCTATGCCTTACATGCTTTTTCATTGCAGCCGAGAAAACACTGACTATCCCAGTTTTGTGTAAAGCAGGCCACTGAAAAGTAGTTTCGACAGCTACCACTGAGTCACATCATATTTGCGTAATAGATATTAATTGTACCACTTAAATTTCTTTACGCAACTAATCAAAGGTAGTTTACTCAATAGGCCATACTTTCTCAAAAAAAAAGGTTTCCGGAACTCATCGTATGAGCTGTATTGCCTTTGGATTGTCATTGTAATTATGTAATTATTATGTAATTATTTGAAGCAAATGTATCTTCTGCAAATAAACTTGAGTCCAAGTGACAACCTCCTTTATATTTATTAACAATAAAACATTTCTACCTCTTCAGAAAAAGAAAACCTTTTTCGCAAGAAACAAGTTCATCGCGCAACACCACTGTTATACTCTCGCAATACCACTGTTATGTTGTCTTCTTTTCATTCTTTAACTATCAATTATTTCTACCGCTTCAGAAAAAGAAAACCTTTTTGGTAGGAAATAAGTTCACCTCGCAACAAATCTGTTATACTCTCGCAACTTCATTGTTATGCTGTCTCCTTTTTTATTTTTTAACTATCAAACATTTCTATTGCTTCAGAAAAAAAAAACCTTTTTTAGCAGGAAGCAAGTTCATCTCGCAACACCTCTGTTATACTTTCGCAACACCACTGTTATACTTTCGCAACTCCACTGTTATACTCTCGCAATACCACTGTTATGTTGTCTTCTTTTCATTCTTTAACTATCAATTATTTCTACCGCTTCAGAAAAAGAAAATCTTTTTGAAGTAAATGTATCTTCTACAAATCAACTTGAGCCCAAGTGACAATATCCGTTTCATTCATTAACTATAAAACATTTCTACCGCTTCAGAAGAAAACTTTCTTAGCAGGAAACAAGTTCATCTGGCAAAACCAATGTTATACTCTCGCAATACCACATTTATGCTGTCTTCTTTTCATTCTTTAACTATCAAACATTTCTACCGCTTCAGAAAAAGAAAATTTTTTTGGCAGGAAACAAGTTCATCTCGCAACATCACCATTATGCTCTACCGCTATCAAGCATGAATGATACAGTCAATCTTGTTCATTCCTAATAAAATTGGTCTTTTCCCTATATCATTGAATCGATCAAATAGCATATCCTGAAAAATTTTCAATTTCCGTAAAGACTTCGCCCTGATTAGGAATTCTATTCCAAATTTTCAGCGTGGCTGTTCCCAAGACTGAAGTGTTTACTCTCCTTCTGAATATTTCTTTGTTTATTTAGCGGAATCATTTTTTTTTTTTCCATGCTCATTGTGAAACACCCAGCTGGGAAATTTTCAACTTCCTTCTATTTGTTGTTCAATTAGCAGAAGATTCTCGACACAATTTGAAACAGGTGTATTTAGTTATGACTTACTGAATTTCTGTTATTAGTTCAACAGCGGTTTATAAATTGAGTGACAAATAGTGCTGAGTTTTGAAGGAGTTGAGCTGCATATATACAACCAAAGATAGATGCAAGGGAAACGGGGAGGGGGCTCAGGAGTTTTGGGCCGGAGTCCCATATAGTTATTCTGTCAGAATAAAACAGGTATTACCAGAAAAACTGACTACTATAAATCATTTTTATTATTTACCTGCAGCTGTCTTGGCGCTTTTTATTCAACTTCTACGGGTATATATTAACGAAGAATAAATGGAAGGTAGAAATTTCTACGTCACCTGGAATAATAAAAATAAAGTGTGAACAAGGTAAGCTAAACGGTTGCATTGTTTTGATCTGTTTGTGTGTGCACAAGAATCCGTGTATGGGGCCGAGGCACCAACTACAAATGTAGTGTTTATATCTCTGTATGGGGCTGAGGCACCAACTACAATGGTAGATTTTTTTTGTATGATTTCTATTCTGTACAACTTGAATTAAGCTTTAATTATTTTCTCTTTTTCGGCATGAAGAGCGATGCAGGTGCAATGTATTGTTTATTTATAATATTTTTTAGACTTAGGCACTTCGTATAGAAGGATTTGTCGTAGAAACTTCAAAAAGAGCTCATTTGATTGGAATTTGGGAGGGCTAGTGCCCTTTTTAATATTTGAAACTAATTAGAGGGCAATTAGCAGTCCCAGCCCGTCATTTCTCCAAACTTACCCAGTCTAAATTTTGAAATAGCCATTTTGTTCAACTTAGTTACAAGACCCGGAAATTATGTCTTTGAGGATGACAACCACTCCACACAGCCTTCAGGAGGTGATGTCCTTGTGTAAGTGATGTCCTAGGGCATATAGGTTTTTTTTTATGGAAAGGGTGGTCGTATAAATTTTGGAGGGAGTTCATGAGATTGGTAATCAGAAGTTCCAGTGACCATTTTAAGAGTCAAGGTGAAAATATAAATGTTTTTACTTTTATAACTTTAATAAATCAAATAATATTAATATTTTGATTACTAATTATCAGTATGTGTATATTAAACTGACAATGCACATTCATTTGTATTTTTTCAGTAAAGCGCAAATTTTGTTCTGGCCTTGGGAAGGCACAGGGGTTTTGCGCCCAACTTATTTTAATTTCTGCTCTTTTTGAGTTTGACTCGGTTAAGTATTGTAATTTCTGTTCGTTTTGGGTTTCATATATTTATCGATGTTGATTTTTGTTAGTTTCACGCTTGGTAGATTATTTAATTTTATTTTTGCTCATTTTTTGTTTAATGGATTTCTTTACTTTTCTTTGAAAAAACTTATTTTTTGGAAAAGTTTTTTTTAATTAATTTCTGTTCGTTTTATGTTGACATAGTCTTTTCAGGGAAAAAGAAAATAAAAATCTAATTCTTTTCGTTTTTTAAGACTTTATAGTTTGGCCTGCTATTTGAATGCTGGAGAAAAATTTTCAGCAATTTTTAACAACATACTCCCTTTTAAAAATCTGGACACAAATAGTACTGTTTAATCTTGTTTCATACCTCCTCTAGTTGACCTGAAATGGAAAACTTGATACCATTCGCAAAAAAATCTGTTTACTTTCTTTGATAGCTTGGATACACTTACGCTATTTTGATTTGGTTAAATTTCAAGAGCAGGAATGGGAAGGTTGGCGTGGGAGGGTGGGAGTGGAAGGGGGATTAATTGCCCTCAAATCACTTTCGACTATTAAAAAGGGTATCAGTCCTTTCTATTTTCAATCGAATGAGCCCTTTTCGAAGTTCCCACGACAACTCCTTCGATACGAAGTGCCCTGGTCTAAAAAACAACAACAACAAAAAATAATACATTATACCCACTTCGATCTTTACTATAAAAATGTCAAGCCTTCCAATCACTTTTGACTATTAAAAAGGGAACAAGGCCTGTTCGATTTCCAATCGAATGAGCCCTTTTGGAAACGACAACGCTTTCTATAAACACCTTATATGTCCCCAGGGCATAAATTACATCCCTTACCCTAAGGTCTGTTAGGGTGGTTGTCATCCTCTAAGACCGAATTTCCAGAACTTTCAACTACGTTAAACAACATGGCTATCTCAAAATTTTGATTGGATGTGTTTGGGGAAATGGTGGGCGTGAGAGGGACGGTAGTCGCTCTCCAATCACTTTCAACTATTAAAATGGCCTTTCAATTTCCAATCAAATGAGCCCTTTTGAAGTTTCTACGACAAAACTTTCAATAAAAATTTTATATGCCCCCAGGGCATAACTTACAACCCTTGCCCTGAGTGCTGGGGGGGTATCATTCTCAAAGACCTAATTTCCAGAACTTTCTACTGCGTTGAACAAAATTGCTATATGAAAATTTTGGTTGGATGTGTTTTGAGGAATGGTGGGCGTGAGAGGGGGGTTAGTTGCCTTTAAATCACTTTCTACTATTACAAAGGGCACTAGCCCTCTCAATTTCGAATTGAACCTTTTGAAGTTTTACGACAACTCTATCTATAAAACTTTATATGCCCCCAGGGCTGAACTTACAACCCTTGTCCTTGGGGCTCTGGGGGGTTTGTCGTCCTTAAATACATAATTTCCAGAACTTTCAACTACATTGAACGAAATGGCTATCTCTAAACTTTGATTGAATGTTTTTGGGGAAATGGTGGGCGTAAGAGGGGGGTTAATTACCCTCCACTCACTTTCGACTATTAAAAAGGGCAATTTCAATTTCCAATCAAATGAGCCCTTTTTGAAATTTCTACAACAGCTTTCTATATAAACTTTATATGCCCCCCAGGGCATAATTTACAACCCTTACACTTAGGGCTCTGAGGGGGTTATCATCCTAAAAGACCTAATTTCAAGAACTTTCAACTACGTTGAACAAAATTGATATCACAAAATTTTGATTGGATGTATTTGGGAAAATGGTGGGCGTGAGAGGGGCGTTAGTCCTCTCCAATCACTTTTAACTATTAAAAAGGCATTAGCCCTTTAAATTTCCAATTGAATGAACCCTTTTGAAGTTTCTACGCTTTCAATAAAAACCTTATTCGCCCCTAGGGCATAACTTACAACCCTTGCTCTGAGGGCTGTGGGGGGGGGGTTGTCATCCTTAAAGAACTAATTTCCAAAACTTTCAACTACGTTGAATAAAATGGCTATCTAAAATATTGATTGGATGTGTTTGGAGAAAAGATAAGCGTGAGAGGGGGGTTAGTTGCCTTTAAATCACTTTCTACTATTAAAAAGGGCACTAGCCCTTTGAATTTCCAATTGAATGAGCCCCTTTTCAAGTTTCTACGACAAAGATTTCAATAAAAACCGCATATGCCCCCAGGGTATAACTTATAACCTTTGCCCTGAAGACTGTGGGGGAGTGTCCTGCTCAAAGGTATAATTTCCCGAACTTTGAACTGCGTGGAACAAAATGGCTATATCAAAATATTTATTGGATGAGTTTGGGGAAATGGTGGGCGTGGAAGGGGTGTTAGTTGCTTTCCAATAATTTTCGACTATTAAAAAGGGCACTAGTCATTTCAATTTCCAATCGAATGAGTCCTTTTTGAAGTTTCTACGGCAACGCGTTATATAAAAACCTTATATGCCCCCTCGGCATAATTTACAACCCTTGCCCTGAGGGCTTTGGGGGGGGGGTTGTCATCCTCAAGGACCTAATTTCTAGAACTTAAAACTATGTTGAATAAAATGGCTATCTCAAAGTTTTGATTAGATGTGTTTGGGGAAAAGTTGGTCGTGAGAGGCGGGTTAGTTGCCCTCTAATCACTTTCGACTATTAAAAAGGGCACTAGCCCTTTGAATTTCCAATCGAATGAGCCTTTTTTAAATTCTACGACAACGCCTTCTATAAAAACCTTATATGCCACCCGGGCATAACTTACAACCCTTGCCCTAAGGGCTTTGGGGGACTGTCCTCAAAAACATAATTTCTATTTGAAAATCAACTACGCTGAAGAAAATGGCTATCTCAAAATTTTGATTGGACAAGTTTCGGGAAATGGTGGGCGTTGAAGAGGTGTTAGTCGCCTTCCAATCAATTTCGACTATTAAAAAGGGCACAAGCCACTCCAATTTTCAATTGAATGAGCGCTTTTCGAATTTTCTACGACAACTTCTTTGATACGAAGTGCCCTGCTCTAAAGGAAAAAATTAATAAATAATATATTGTGCCAACGTCGTTCTTGTATGCCCTCAGGGCATAATTTAAAACCCTTGCCCTGAGGGTTGTGGGGGAGTGTCCTCCTATTTACTTAGTTCCCGTTTCTTGTCTCGTTCTCGAGTGTCCCCGTTCTTTACTTAGGCAGCTCGATCGCGCTGCCTATTATTTATACAACAACTTTCTATATAAACCTTATAAGCCCCCAGGGCATAACTTACAACTCTTGCACTGAGGGCTCTGAGGGGGTTATCATCCTAAAAGACCCTATTTCCAGAACGTTCAATTACGTTGAACAAGATGGATATCTCAAAATTTTGATTGGATGTGTTTTGGAAAATAGTGGGCGTGAGAGGGGCTTTAGTCGTTATCCAATCACTTTCAACTATTAAAAATGGCCCTATCCCTTTCAATTTCCAATCAAATGAGCCCTTTTGAAGTTTCTACGACAACGCTTTCAATAAAAGCTTTATATGCCCCAGGGCATAACTTACAACTCTTGCACTGAGGGCTCTGAGGGGGTTTTCATCCTAAAAGACCAAATTTCCAGAACTTTACACTACGTTGAACAAAATAAATATCTAAAAATTTTAATTTGATGTGTTTGAGAAAAAGGTGGGCGTGAGAGGGTGGTTAGTTGCCCTCAAATCACTTTCGACTATTAAAAGGGTACTAGTCCTTTGAATTTCAAATCGAATTGTGGTAATGCTTTCTAATTTAGTTAATTATTAATTTAGTAAAAATATATAAGACGCAAATATGAAGTTTTGAAATACCACTTTTTATTAAGGTAAGGAACATATCCTGCTAAGTTCTGTTAACGGGAAATTGAGAAATTACCACTTCCTAGCAATTACGTGGGAAGGTATGGTTGATAGAAATGTATAAAAGATACATTTTATCGGAAGAGAAAATCTGATACTAACTTTATGCTGGACTGACCTCTGGTCCGTTGTTTTTAGAAATACCTTGGAACTTTGTCTTATCATTGTAAGTGTCTAAATATCTATTTATATATTGTTGTTGTTTTTGAGACTTGTGGTCTACTTGGGACAGCCAGTCCCAGTAGACACAATATATCCGATTATATTATATGTTAAATGAATAAAAGTATTGTATTTTAGACAACCGCTGTACGATCTACTTTTAGCCTCTCGAACATACCCAGTCGGTACGCCTCATTAGTTCGGTTACAGCCTAAGGCACGCTACCAAAGTTTAATTATCTTAGGGCCAGAGTTTATCTCCCCTATAAAGGGAGAATAAAGGCATCTACGACTACAACCCCCAAATACCATAGACTAACACTTCACAACAACTGGTGGTCGCTAGAAAAACTGGGTCGAGAAGGCTAGATAACAATAGTAGATTGAAATAAAATGGCATTACCAGAGGAAAAAATGACTTCCCTATCAACAGTACTTGAAATTGCAAAAATTATACCAGAATACGCAAGAAATTCAGATGTAGATGAGTTTATCGAAAAATTAAAAATTTTCGACGAACTGACTGAATCGTTTGAGAATAAGGTCAAAGAGCAATGCGTTGCAGCCAGATTAAAGGGAAGCGCCCTTAAACATATTGAGGCAATTAAGGAAAAAGAGCCCAAGGACATCAGTACTCTAATTGAATCTTTTAAAACAAGATTCATAGAGACAAGCATCTCCGAGAGGCTAAGAACAGAGGTAGTCACATTCGATACCTCAGCTAGTATCAGGGAATATGCAGACAAAATTTTTAGATCCGTGTGTTTACAATTAGAAAAAGGCGGAAATGACGAGACAATAAAGAAAGTACAACTACATACTTTTACCCAAGGGTTGCCAAAAAAGTTATTAAGACTAATTTTATCGCGGAAACCTGAAAATTTAGAGCAGGCTATAATACTAGTCGAAACAGAGGTAAAAATTGACGAGGCTATGAAAAGGTTTGAGCAGATGTCAATAAATAACACAGGAGCCCAAGAAAGTAAAAAATATGAAAGGGGACAGAAGAAGATGAACTTTGAGGAGCCGAATCATGAACCAAAAAGGCACGAGGAAGGCCAATCCTTCCCACCATGGACTGACCCCTTCCCATTTGACGACCAATCCCATGGTATTAGATCCTTAATGACTTGGAATACCAAGTATTATGGACACCCACCTCCTCCTCCCGAGGAAAATTATAGAGCAAATGGTGGCAGGTCAAGAATATATAGAAATAGATATAGACCCCACGAGGAAGGGCAAATTACCAAGCAATATAGGAAAAGATTCAATTGCTATAATTGTGGCAAACCAAATCACTATGCGGCAGATTGCTGGCATAAAATACCCATAGAAGGCCAGACGTACAAGACAAAACACCAGTTCAGAGCGCAGGGGGACAGAAATTTAGGAAGGCAGGGAACAAATAATACTTGGCAAACACCTAATAATATTCCTGAATTTAGGCCTAGGGGGCAAACGGTTAACAATACCCAGGGTCAAAGTAACAGCGCTGAAGAAAACTGGGATAATCCCAGAAATTTTTGGCCAAACAGTGGGCATTTAAACGGAGAAACCAGCCTGTAAGGGTCTACAGAGCTGTTTCCTTACAAAGACCCCTATATAGTTTAGAATGTTGTGATGCAAATGCAAATAATAATAATCTACCGATTCTGCGTTGTTTTAAAATTGAGTGTTTTCAAAATTTACCATGTTTACTAGATACAGGTGCATCTAAATCATTAATTCGAGAGGAAGTTTTTGATAGGTTTCCTCCTAGTGTCAAAAATCGAGTAAGCAGATGCCAAAATACCCTAACATCAGTGACAGGGCACAAGCTGACAATTTTGGGAGAATGTCCACTAAAATTTAGTGCAGGGGATAAAGAAATAACAGTAACAGTAATAATATGCAAGCAGCTACCATTTCATTGTATTCTAGGAGTAGATGCCATCAGAAAATATGGGATTGTATGGGAACCCATATCTAATACAATCACAATAAACCAGGCAAATGAAAATAATAGGCAAATTTGCGTAACAACAAATAAAGAAAGTGAAGATTCGAATTATAACCTAAAAATAAGCGGAAAAATCACAATAGAAGGGGGAACGACAGCTCAAGTTCTAGCTACATTAAATGAAAAAGAAGGAAAGGTTAAAACAATGGATGCCGTGATAGGGGGGTACACCATAAAAGAATACCCAATGATTTTCGTGGAAAATCAAGTTATAAAAATTGAAAATGGTATAACGTACTTAAAACTATCAAATCTAAGTAATAATAAAATAAAACTGAACCAGGTCGAACTTGGATCAGTAGAAAAGATTTCAAATTCGGAAATAAAATCTCTAAACAGTCCAGAATTAAGCGTAAACTTCACTAGCCACGAACATTTATCCTCATTAAAGCCGCAACCACAAGAAGAGTATGGAATGGCGAAAACGGATTTTTTGCAACAATTTGATTTAAAACATTTACTGGAAAACGTAAAAACTAGGGTGGAAAATATTCTTTGGGATTTTAAATGGACTTTTGCAAGACACAAAGTAGATTACGTATTAACTCACTTAATCACGCACAAGATATCAACAGAGGGCCCTCCGATCAAAAAGTCACCGTATAAAACACCTTATCATTTAAAGCCATGGCTAGAAAGCCAAATAAAAGAAATGGAAGATCAGGGAATAATTAAAGAAAGTATTAGTGATTGGTGCTTTCCATTAGTAATAGTCAGAGAAAAAGATAAAACCTGGAGATTATGTATAGACTTTAGAGCACTAAACGCCGTCACGGTTAAAGACGTGATGAAGCTTCCAAGAATTGATTCGATTTTAGATTCGTTAGGGGGTTCAAAATATTACACTAGTTTTGATTTAATAGCAGGATATTGGCAAATCGCTTTAGATGCAGAAACTAAGCATAAGGCTACAGTAATCTTAGACGATCGCAGAACGTTCACATTTGAACGTATGCCATTTGGCTTATCATTTAGTCCAAATTGTTTTAGTCGCCTAATGAATTTGGTGTTAAAAGATAACGAACCAGGAAGGAAAAAAGATACTTTGGCTTATTTAGATGATGTAATTCTGTTTAATGAAAACTTGGAAGACCACTTGGTCGGACTTAGAAAAATACTGGAAAAGTTTGAAAAAGCAGGCTTAAAATTAAAACCAGAAAAGTTAAAAATAGTAGTACCAAAATTAGTATTTCTTGGACACCTGATAAACCAAGGTAATATTTCACCAAATCCAGAAAAATTTACAGTCATAGAAAATTTACAGCCTCCTAAAGATCAAAAAAGCTGCAGATCAGTTTGTGGGTTGCTAAGCTATTTCAGACGATATATTAAAAATTATGCCACAATAGCACAACCTTTGACGAACCTTTTGAAAAAATCAGGCAAATTCGAATGTCCAGAGGACGCAAAACAAGCGCTAAATGAAATAAAAAGGCAATTATTACTGGCACCAATACTAAAACTACCAGATTTGTCTCAAGACTTCTGTTTGCAAACAGATGCTTCGGGGTACGGTATAGGGGCCATATTATTAAACATAAATTCTGAAGGAGTAGAATCAATAGTTCAATACGCCAGTAGGTCACTGACGGAAGCAGAAAAAAATACTCGACAGTTGAAAGGGAGTGTTTAGCAGTTGTAGTATTTACAGAATATTTTCGACAATTTTTACTTGGAAAAAAATTTATTTTGCGCGTAGACCAAAAATCATTAGTTTGGCTACATACGATGCAAAATACTTCAGCCCGGCTGACACGGTGGATACTACGTCTGCAAGCATATTCATATACCCCAATATATATAAAGGGCCGTACAAATATTTTACCAGACTATTTGTCACGAAATCCAGACAAGGAAGAAAATGTGATAGCAACCATCCAGAACGAACTGGAAGGGGTAGAAATACTGTCTAATGAAAATATTTCGAAGCATCAAAATAAAGATGATTTTTGTTTAGCAATGAAATCCTTTTTATCAAAAGGAACGGAACTGCCAGAGCACTTTAAACATTTTTTAAAGGACTTAGATAATTTTGATCTAGACGAAAGTAAAAATCTTCTAGTAAGATACCATAGACCATCGCAAGAATATAGAAAAAATGACTTAAAAATTATTCCAGTAATTCCAAAATCTCTGGAAGGAGAAGTTTTACAGATGGCACATGCAACGATTGGCTGTCACATGGGAGAAGCAAAAACTATGGGGAGACTGAAGGGAAATTTTTATTTTCCAAAAATGTGCTCAAAAGTAAAAGCTTTTATACAAAGCTGCCAAGAGTGCGCCAAACAAAAGTCGCCACCAAAGACCCCTAGGGCTGAATTAGGTCAATACCCCACCCCTTCAGGGGTAGGAGAAATAATGTCAATAGACATTTGGGGATCCGGGGGAAGTTTACCAGTTTCCAGGAAAGGAAACAGGTGCGTACTAACCATCGTAGATCATTTTAATTCATATTTATACGCTTTTCCAATTAAAGATGAAAAGACAAAAACCATTGCGAAAGTTTTGGTCAATCGCCTATTTCTGAAACACGCGATTTTCCCTAGAGTTTTACTTAGCGACAATGGGCCATGTTTTAGAGCCATATATTAGACGAAATTACAGAATATCTGTTTGTTAGACGATGGTTTACCTCGTCTTATATGGCAGCAGCTAATGGAAAGGTTTAACGTAAGCATAAGGAATTAGCTTACATGCAAGAGAGGAAAATGAAAATTGGGATGAACATTTACCATTTGTAGTCTTTGCTATAAATACAGCTTTTTCACGTACCTTAAAAGAAACGCCATTTTTTTGCAACATATAAGAGATCCCAGAATTTGTTTAGATGAAATACAAAATGACAGAATATATTACAACCTAGACCAATATAAGCAAGAGATGGTGATGCGAATGAAAAAAGCTATGGAACAAGTTAAAGACAGTCTGGAAGATGCGAAAACAGAACAAAAAGAAAAATATGACAGAGCAAGCAAAAATAAAACGAGTTACTGTTTAGGGGATTTGGTTTATGTTTTTAAAGCGAATCTGGAGGAACAAAAAAGTTAAAACCAAAATGGGATGGACCTTACAGGATTATAAAAATTCTACCAAATAACTTAACATATGTTCTAAAGCATCAGTATAAGGAAAAGGAAGAAGTAGTACACCATAATAGAATGAAAAAGGGATATTTTTCAAAACCGTGGAAAACAGAGCCTATGCTTTCAGAAGAAGAAATAGAAGACATGATCTCACCAGTATATATCAGAAGACCATACGAATTTTATGACCTTTTTAACGACCACAACAGTTGGGAGAAGTGGAAGGAATATTTAGCCCAGTCTTGGCTACAAACATTCCACAACAAACAAGAGAAAAAAGGAAAAGTTCAATGTTCATCGGATACTAGCGATGAAAGCGACAGAGAAGAGCCTCAAACAGAACCTACTGGTTTAAGACATAATAAACCAGAGGTTAAATCCAAAGAGGAAGAAAAATTGGAAGAAACCAAATAATTATCTGATTTTCATACACTAGACTCACCTACAGTCTTAACGCAAAAATGGCTTTTGGAACAAACGCCATCTACCAGACGCGAGCTAACAGAATGCGACACTGAAAATTCTTCTACAGAAACCGATATAGCTAAATCCGGGCCATCGTCAAGAAAACCTTCTTTGAGAGAAAAATTATGGAGAACAGTAAAGAAACCAAAGGGGCAGCAAGAAGTTCCTTTGTCAGCAGCACAAGTCGCTAAAACACTTATGAAAAAGGCCAAACATCAAGAGAAACAAAGATTAAAGATATTTGACGAGGCAACAAAACAGCACTCGGACTCAGAGCCTTGTAAGCCACACTATAGAAACAACGGAAAAACTTGCCAATATTATAAAGAAGAAAAGCAAAAATTTGGAGTCCAGAACTCGGACCAGGAAACGGAGAAAAGCAGAACAAGCGCGGCCCCCAGCAGATTAATATTTGAGTAAAACAATAATAACAAAAAAAATAATAAGTAAAAATCAAACGAGTATAAAAGCCACTAAAGAAATATATATATTTTTTTTTAATCGGTATATAGATAACATCAAGTTTTCTTTCAAATATATATCGCCAGTAAAAATTATGAACGTCACATTCCAACGCCAAATTATTAGCTCCGATCTGAAGTGACATCATAGGTTCCTGCAAAAATTTTGTTTCCGATACGAGATAAGACTTTGCGAGCGGTATAATGTGAAGACTTGTTAAAACAAATTAGGCTTCGCTCCAAAGAAAAAGGAAATAAGTAAGGCCACGTAACTTTTAAATAGGTGTAGTGAACCTAATTAAATTATACATGTTTAGAATCAGCATTAAAAGGCGATTCTTTTGATATGTATATTGAAAAAAAAAATTTTCGGGGGGGACAAATTAAAAAAAATAAAAACACGAAGGAGGGTAGTTTACTGAAATGGGGTCATTGGAAGCTAGCAAATTTGGAGTGAGCTCAATCACTGCTGGTCTCTCGTTGTTAAGTACATGCAATGCATCTACTGACCTTTGACTCTCTGAGGTGACACTTTCAGTCAAATTTGAAAAATAATTGTTTTTGAAGAATTTTAAAATAATTATAATAGGAAAAACAGCAAGAGTTTACATTAAGTAGCCACTACATGTACAAGCTAGCTGTAATCGTGTTATAAATAGTAGAAGATTATAAATTAAACACTTACCTATAAGGACGGTGTATATAAACAAGAAACCGTAGATAAAATGGGTCATAATTTAAAAAGTTAACACCGTGTAAAACAAAGTTTTCTCGGGTATAATTAATTTCACATATTAAATAAATTCACAACACACTATTAACAGAAATAACAGGGCGACGACATTGCAGGTGAAAAACACCAATGACAGGACCGTTTGCATTTAAAAACGAAACTGCTAGACGTCTTGTCATTGGGGGGGATCCACCAAACTAATCAAATTGATATTAGAAATATCGGTCAAACTGGAGAAGGGTTGGGCTGAGTGTTAGTGTAAAACCCTTCTTGCTAAAATAAATGGCAGGAGGAAAGGTTTTACACTGGCACTAAGCCCAGAAACTCGTAGAACAAGGTAATAGTCAGGATTTCACGAGAAGGACAAATAGCACTCAGTGACTGTATGAAACTAAGGCGCAAATTAAACTGAGGATTATAGGGAAACCACAATAGATAACCCCTATCTCTAAGCAACTTTTGGCACGACATAGGCACTAATTTTTGATAAAAATACCACAGACAAGGAATATGTGTCTGCGAGGAAAGCCACACAATTTTGTGGGAATCAGGATCTCGTAAAAACGTACATTTTTATGAATAAATGAGAACTAGAAATTTCGGGGCAAAATTTAATTAAAAGTGTTAAAAAAAATTAGCTGAAAAACTACAGTACCTTTCTAACACCAAAAACTTTCGAAAGAAAAAAATTTAAATAATTTCAAAAAAATACAAGTTTCAAAAATTAGACACCCCCCCCCACCTCTTAAAAATATGGACATAATGAATTTGATCATAAAGGGGAATCAGCATAAAAACTGGTTAAGATTATTGAAAAAGAACATGAAATGTATAAATATAGGCTTAGGAAAGACCTATTTTACTGGAAAAGCGGAAAAAGACTTAAAAAAAACCCTTAGGCTCCATTGAAATATTGAATCAAAAAAAAAGAGAAGGGTTCAAGTCGAAAATATAGACAGACGAAACTAAAAGGAAAATAAACTCAATGAAGTCAGTTAAAACTTTGTTAGACGCACTTATTGAACTTGCCGAACGAACTAGTATGAAAATTGTACTAAATAAGTACAAATAAGTAGCATTAATACTACGGAGCCACCGTTACATTGGTAAACGCGGGCCGAGATTAATAAAAATATTGGAGAAATGCTCAAAGTAGTCAAGAAAAGAAATTTGGCTCTCTTATGTGGAAGTTGTTTTCAGAAAAATGACTAGCATGACAAAGAAAATTGAAAGTAAGGCACATAATAGCCTTAAGAACTTGAAGGTGAAACCTAAGACAAGACCACTAAAAGTGGGGAAGTTAAAGTGAAAATAGTCATTGTCACTTGTATGTCAAAATTAGAATTACTGTGTGCCATGAAGGCTAGGCATTTTCTGCAGAAGGGCCACTTTTTCTGGAAAAAGAATAGCCCAAGATAAAATTGTGCCCACAAATTATGAAATAATTAATTATTTTGTGCGCAGGTTCATAATAGTCTTTTTAGCTGTAGCTGATGACAAGAGAACTTAGAAACGTTATAGGAGCTACCAGAAGGCAGCCCTGGTAAGCAAACCTTCAGGGTACGGGCACAAGTCAATTGGTAGTGCCAAAACAGGTAAAAAGACGAATAGCTAAAATTTTTAGCTTATCAGATATAAGCTGTAAATAAAAGCCTTAAACCAAAAAGATTAAAGCTGGAAAAAAGAGAGATTACAGACAAAAACGTTATAAAACTGTCTCAAGTACCTAGATATTCGAAAAGAATTGAAAAGCTTAAAAGTCTGAATAAACAAACAAGCTTATAAGCTAATGACAGTTAATGACACAAGTGGGTTCGAAATAGAACCAAAGTTTTAAAACAAAATGTATATAATTGTATATGGGAAAAGTTATATGGCTGTAACAAATGTAATTGAGAAAATATATACTGTTATAAATATATTTCGGAAACCTTTTAGAAACAGAGAATTATATTTAAAAAAAAACAAAAAAAATTATTATAGAAATGTAAATAGAAAAGTTATGTTATATGAAATATTGCCAAGCCCTTATATAGAGGCTAATACAGTTATTAGTTATAGTGCATAAATCTATTTGTTGGAGTTGCTTTTGTTTTGTAAATATTTTAATTGCAGTTAGGACTTATGATATAAAAGTCTTGACGGACTTATTTAAAAGTTGTACAACGAATAAATATTGCAGTGATTAAATAAATTATGAAAGTACATAATTATTATTTGTTTTTAACATTTAAGTTATGTATCAACATAACTTTTGTTAATATATATATATATATATATATATATATATATATATATATATATATATATATATATATATATATATATATATATATATATATATATATATATATATATATATATATATATATATATATATAATATATATATATATATATATATATATATATATATATATATATATATATATATATATATATATATATATATATATATATATATATATATATATATATATATATATATATATATATATATATATATATATATCGTAAACTATCCATGTAAATAGAGTGAATTAAATGTTGAGTATTTGTGTTTATTTTTTATTTTTATATCACGCAAGAAGTATTCTACATTAATACTTCATAAACAATTGACAAAACAATAATTGGAATTAATTCCAATGCTTATCTATACCGTGTATTATTTTTTTATTGCCTTAAGTTTTAAACAGTAGTTAAATATCCTATCTAGTTTTGCGACTTAAATACTTGTGTAAGTTATTACACAATGCTTATTTATATATACGCTGTTTTAATTTATTTTAAATTTTAACTAGTGATGTAATGTTATATGTAAATGTTTGACCTCGAGTCAAAGTATTAATATTTTTTTTGTAAAATAATCTGTTTAGTATTAAGTTTGAAAGAATAATCCAGCAAGGAACATAATGTTTCGATTTAACCGGGATATTATTTTTGGAGTAATTAAAAAAGTGGAGAAAGTAATTAAAAGTAATTAACTTTTGTGCATTGATATATACGTAAATTGAGTGTTTCATTCTGCTATATATGTAAAAATATATGCTTTATATGTATACTAATGTGGATATTTATTTTAGATACAGCATTAGCTATTTTTTTTGGAAATCAAATTTTTCGTAGCATCTTTTCGGATTCATTTTTCTTTCAATCATATTTTGACACATTTTAGGAAAGTAGCAAATTTCAAACCAGTTCAATTATATCCTGATACCATCTGAAACCAAACCATACTTGATCAACTGATATTTGGAAACTATAGCAGAAATACAGACTTTACTACAAGTTCATCAAAAGTGAGATAAAATCAGAACTTAATTTAGGCCTAGCTATTGGGCTACATAGCCCAGTAGGCTTATGTTATTGAAATATGTGAAAATGCTTTGTGCTGGAAAAATATGTGAAAATTTAAAAATCAATAATGTTGTATGTAATTTATCCAAGGTAATTCTAAAAGGAAAAATAAACGGTATATTAACCACATCACACAGATAAATTAAATTATTAATGGGAAATTTAAACTCAAAAAATTCATAAAACTTTTCTAATATAAATCTAATTTAAGCAAAACCACTAATATAATGTTTAAGCCGCTTGGGGTCAAGTAAAAACAGAAGATGCATATGAAGAGGGTAAAAGAGTAATTGTCAGTCCTAGAGACAGAGAAAAAGAGAAACAAGGATGAATTTCAAATTGATATCCTTCGACAAAAAAAGGAACATGGCCAATATTGGACCAATAACATAACCCTAAGGAAACCCATTGAGGGTAGATACACATAATGACCCAAAGATGGCAGCATAATAGCTGTAAACAAAATTAAGTTGTTTTAAAAGTAAAATATTGAGAATTGGGACAATTCTTCTTTAAATGGGTAGTATTGTGGTAAAGCTTTCTAATTTAGTTAATTATTAATTTAGTAAAAATATATAAGACGCAAATATGAAGTTTTGAAATACCACTTTTTATTAAGATAAGGAACATATCCTGCTAAGTTCTGTTAACGGGAAATTGATAAATTACCACTTCCTAGCGATTACGTGGGAAGGTGTGGTTGATAGAAATGTATAAAAGATACATTTTATCGGAAGGGAAAATCTGATACTAACTTTATGCCGGACTGACCTCTGGTCCGTTGTTTTTAGAAATACCTTGGAACTTTGTCTTATCATTGTAAGTGTCTAAATATCTATTTATATATTATTGTTGTTTTTGAGACTTGTGGTCTACTTGGGACAGCCAGTCCCAGTAGACAGAATATATCCGATTATATTATATGTTAAATGAATAAAAGTATTGTATTTTAGACAACCTCTCTACGATCTACTTTTAGCCTCTCGAACATACCCAGTCGGTACGCCTCATTAGTTCGGTTACAGCCTAAGGCACGCTACCAAAGTTTAATTATCTTAGGGCCAGAGTTTATCTCCCCTATAAAGGGAGAATAAAGGCATCTACGACTACAACCCCAAATACCATAGAATAACACTTCACAACAGAATGAGCACTTTTTCAAGTTTCTACGACAGATTTTAATAAAATTCTGATATGCCTCCAGGGTATAACTTATAATCCTTGCCCTGAGGGTTGTGGGGGAATGTTCTCCTCAACAATATATTATCTAAATGGATATCAACTACGTTGAACAAAATGGTTATCTCAAAATTTTGATTGGATGGGTTAGGAGGAATGATGGGCGTGGGGGGGGGGGCTAGTTGCCCTCCAATCACTTTTGACTATTAAAAAGGGCACTAGCCACTCCAATTTTCAATAGAATGAGCCATTTTCGAAGTTTATAGTACAACTCCTTTGATACGTAGTGCCCAGGTATGGAGAAAAAAAAACACATTATACCCACATCGTTCTTTACTTAGGCAGCGCTAGCGTGTTGTCTATGAAAAAATGTCAACCCTTCCAATCACTTTCGACTACTAAAAAGGGCACTAGGCCTTTCAATTTCCAATCAAATGAGCCCTTTTGAAACGATTCGCATGTAATTGAAAATTTTAAAGTCGCAGACCCTGGCGTCGCCGTCACTAGACGAATAGCGAAGCATAATAGAAAAATAAGCCGAAATCTACACGAATGGTCCCATCTGCTCATTCAATGAATCAGTGATTCGTTTTCTTTGTTGGTTCAGTTTGTTATAGTTTGTGTCTTCTTTATTTTTCTTTTTTTCTTTTAAGTGCTCCGTCTTGTTGTGTTTATTTGACGGGTCTTTCAATAAATAAATAAACACTTTATCTGACCCTAGGGCTTAAGTTACAACCCTTACCCTAAGGTCTGTTAGGGTGGTTTTCATCCTCTAAGACCTTATTTCCAGAACTTTCAACTATGTTAAACAAAATGGCTATCTCTAAATTTTCATTGGATGTGTTTGGGGAAATGGTGGGCGTGAGAGGGGCGGTAGTCACTCTCCAATCACTTTCAACTATTAAAAATGGCCCTAGCTCTTTCAATTTCCAATCAAATGAGCCCTTTTGAAGTTTCTTTCACGACAAAACTTTCAATAAAACTCTTATATGCCCCCAGGGCATAACTTACAACCCTTGCTCTTAGTGCTGGGGGGGGGGGGTGTCATTCTCAAAGACCTAATTTCCAGAACTTTCTACTACGTTGAACAAAATGGTTATCTGAAAATGTTGATTTGATGTGTTTGGAGGAATGGTGGGCGTGAGAGGGAGGTTAATTACCCTCCAATCACTTTCGACTACTACAAAGGGCACTAGCCCTCCCAATTTCTATTTGAATGAGACCTTTTTGAACTCTTGGGACAACTCTATCTAAAAAACCTTATATGCCCCCAGGGCAGAACTTACATGGGGGGTGGGGGGTTTGTCATCCTTAAATACATAACTTCCAGCTAAAAATGGCTATCTCTTAACTTTGATTGAATGTTTTTGGGGAAAGTGTGGGCGTAAGAGGGGAGTTAATTACTCTCCACTCACTTTCGACTATTAAAAAGGGCAATTTCAATTTCCAATCAAATGAGCCCTTTTTGAAATTTCTACAACAGCTTTCTATATAAACTTTATATGCCCCCCAGGGCATAATTTACAACCCTTACACTTAGGGCTCTGAGGGGGTTATCATCCTAAAAGACCTAATTTCAAGAACTTTCAACTACGTTGAACAAAATGGATATCTCAAAATTTTGATTGGATGTGTTTGGGAAAATGGTGGGCATGAGAGGGGCGTTCGTCGCTCTCCAATCACTTTTAACTATTAAAAAAGGTACTAGCCCTTTCAATTTCCAATTGAATGAGCCCTTTTGAAGTTTCTGCGACAACGCTTTCAATAAAAGCTTTTTATGCCCCAGGGCATAACTTACAACTCTTGCACTGAGGGGGTTATGATCCTAAAAGACCTAATTTCCAGAACTTTCAACTACGTTGAACAAAATGAATATCTAAAAATTTTAATTCGATGTGTTTGGGGAAAAGGTGGGCGTGAGAGGGTGGTTAGTTGCCCTCAAATTACTTTCGACTATTAAAAGGGTATTAGCCCTTTGAATTTCAAATCGAATGAGCCCTTTTTCAAACTTCGACGACAGATTTCAATAAAAATCTGATATGCCTCCAGGGTATAACTTATAATCCTTGCCCTGAGGGTTATGGGGGAGTGTCCTCCTCAAAAATATATTATCTATATGGAAATCAACTACGTTGAACAAAATGGCTATCTCAAAATTTTGATTGGATGTGTTAGGGGGAATGATGGGCGTGGGGGGAGGCTAGTTGCCCTCCAGTCACTTTTGACTATTAAAAAGGGCACTAGCCACTCCAATTTTCAATAGAATGAGCCATTTTCGAAGTTTATACTACAACTCCTTCGATACGTAGTGCCCGGGTATGGAGAAAAAAAAAACACATTATGCCCACATCGTTCTTTACTTAGGCAGCACTAGCGTGTTGCCTATGAAAAAATGTCAACCCTTCCAATCACTTTCGACTACTAAAAAGGGTACTAGGCCTTCCGATTTCCAATCAAATGAGCCCTTTTTGAAACGATTCGCATGTAATTGAAAATTTTAAAGTCGCAGACCCTGGCGTCGCCGTCGCTAGACGAATAGCGAAGCATAATAGAAAAATAAGCCGAAATCTACACGAATGGTCCCATCTGCTCATTCAGTGAATCAGTGATTTGTTTTCTTTGTTGGTTCAGTTTGTTATAGTTTGTGTCTTCTTTTTTTTTCTTTTTTCTTTTAAGTGCTCCGTCTTCTTGTGTTTATTTGACGGGTTTTTTCAATAAATAAATATATAAATAAACACCTTATCTGACCCCAGGGCATAAGTTACAACCCTTACCCTAAGGTCTGTTAGGGTGGTTTTCATCCTCTAAGACCTTATTTCCAGAACTTTCAACTACGTTAAACAAAACGGCTCTCTCAAATTTTCATTGGATGTGTTTAGGGAAATGATGGGCGTGAGAGGGGCGTTAGTTACTCTCCAATCACTTTCAACTATTATAAATGGCCCTAGCTCTTTCAATATCCAATCAAATGAGCCCTTTTGAAGTTTCTTTCACTACCAAACTTTCAATAAAAATCATATATGCCCCCAGGGCATAACTTACAACCCTTGCTCTTAGTGCTGGGGGGGGGGGGTGTAATTCTCAAAGACCTAATTTCCAGAACTTTCTACTACGTTGAACAAAATGGCTATCTGAAAATTTTGATTGGATGTGTTTGGGGGAATGGTGGGCGTGAGAGGGAGGTTAATTACCCTCCAATCACTTTCGACTACTAAAACGGGCACTTGCCCTCTCAATTTCCCAGGGCAGAACTTACAACCTTTGCCCTTGGGGCTCTGGGGGGTTTGTCATCCTTAAATACATAATTTCCAGCTAAAAATGGCTATCTCTAAACTTTGATTGAATGTTTTTGGGGAAATTGTGGGCGTAAGAGGGGGTTAATTACTCTCCACTCACTTTCGACTATCAAAAAGGGCAATTTCAATTTCCAATCAAATGAGCCCTTTTTGAAATTTCTACAACAACTTTCTATATAAACTTTATATGCCCCCAGGGCATAATTTACAACCCTTACACTGAGGGCTCTGAGGGGGTTATCATCCTAAAAGACCTAATTTCAAGAACTTTCAACTACGTTGAACAAATTGGATATCTCAAAATTTTGATTGGATGTGTTTGGGGAAATGGTGGGCATGAGAGGGGCGTTAGTCGCTCTCCAATCACGTTCAACTATTAAAAAAGGCACTAGCCCTTTCAATTTCCAATTGAATGAGCACTTTTGAAGTTTCTACGACAACACTTTCAATAAAAACCTTATATTCCTCCAGGGCATAACTTACAGCCCTTGCCCTGAGGAATGGGGGGAGGGGCGGTCATCCTTAAAACCTAATTTCCAAAACCTATAACTACGTTGAATAAAATGGCTATTTAAAAATTTTTATTGGATGTTTTTGGGGAAAAGATGGGCGTGAGAGGGGGGTTAGTTGCCCTCAAATCACTTTCGACTATTAAAAAGGGCACTAGCCCTTTGAATTTCCAATCGAATGAGGCCTTTTTCAAGTTTCTACGACAAAGATTTTAATAAAAACCTTATATGCCCCCAGGGCATATTTTATAACCCTTGCCCTGAAGACTGTGGGGGGAGTGTCCTGCTCAAAGGTATAATTTCCTGACCTTTGAACTGCGTGGAAAAAAATGGCTATCTCAAATTTTTTATTGGATGTGTTTTGTGAAATGGTGGGCCAGGAAGGGGTGCTAGTTGCTTTCCAATCATTTTCGACTATTAAAAAGGGCACTAGCCATTTCAATTTCCAATCGAATGAGCCCGTTTGAAGTTTCTACGACAATGCGTTCTATAAAAACCTTATATGGCCCCTAGGCATAATTTAAAACCCTTGCTCCGAGGGCTCTGGGGGAGTTGTCATCCTCAAAGACCTAATTTCCAGAACTTAAAACTACGTATAATAAAATCCCAAAGTTTTGCTTAGATGTGTTTGGGGAAAAGGTGGGCATGAGAGGGGGGCTAGTTGCCCTTCAGTCACTTTTGACTACTAAAAAGGGCACTAGCCCTTTAAATTTCCAATCGAATGAGCCCGTTTGAAGTTTCTACGACAATGCGTTCTATAAAAACCTTATATGCCCCAGGGCATATTTTACAACCCTTGCCCTGAAGGCTGTGGGGGAGTGTCCTCCTCTAAAACATAAATTCTATCTGGAAATCAACTATGCTGAACAAAATGGCTATCTCAAAATTTTGATTGAATTTGTTTCGGGAAATGGTGGGCGTGGAAGGGTTGTTAGTTGCCTTCCAATCACTTTCGACTATTAAAAAGGGCACAAGCCACTCCAATTTCCAATTAAATCAGCCCTTTTCGAAGTTTTTACGACAACTTCTTCGATTCAAAGTGCCCTGCTCTAAAGAAAAAAAAAATAAATAAATAATGCATAGTGCCAACATCATTCTTATATGCCTCAGGGCATAACTTGAAATCCTTGCCCCGAGGGTTGTTGGGGAGTGTCCTCCCCAATAACATATTTTATATCTGGAAATCAACTACGATGAACTGACCCCCGTTAAAGGTCCCACGCAAGTTTTCAGGGAGGCAGTTGAAATAAAAAAGCATATTCACCAAAAGGTAGCTCTGAATAGAGACACTGGAGAAACTTTTCTAAGTCCCATTTATGACGAAATTATTAATTCTGATCGTTTTTACATACATCCACAAAATTACATTCTGCAATCAAATAGAATCTCCAATAATAATCAAACTGGAAGCGATTAGCCTTTAAGAGTGCTTTACGTAAAATAAAATTGTGAAATGCCATTTAGACTTGTGTTTTTTATTCAGTTACCCTTTCACCGTTACTAAGAAAGGGTCGTCCAATTTTAGTTTTGTGTTTTTATTTTAAGGTTTGGTTTTTATATTTTTATCAGTTTTATTCTGCACTGAGGACGGTCAAGCGGAGGTTTGATCGAAATAATTGCATAATTTTTCAATTTTTTCACTGGCTGTTAATTTTCCTCGTTTTCTTCCTTTCTTCGCGATTTTATGTTTTATCATGATTAGCCAGTGTGGTCTCAGAAATTATTTACGACTAGCTTACGGGGAGCTTTTGACCAAGTCTGTTCTTAATTATTTTTTTTTTTGTCTAAAAAACATGCCAACCTTATTAATCAACAAGAATTTTTACAGCATTGTAGAGTAAAGAGAATTCTTCCGAATTCTCTTCGTTTCCGCCTAAACCTAGGTACACACTCCGAAAGGCAATTTAGTGATAGGGTTGGTTTTCAGTCTTCAATTCACATTTTAAACGACCAAAAAAACGACGGTTTTTTCTTAGTAATACAATTCCAAAAACTCGACATTTTCTACAGCAAGACTTTTCACCGACAGATTTTCAGCAGAGTTCTAGAATAGCTCAGAATACTTTCCACCACGGCTTTTGTATGGCTAAGGCTCGTTTATCAGAAAAGTTTGAAAAATTGGAATACGAAAAATATCAGAATTCCAGATGTTTTCTTCCTAGATTTTGTCCTGGTCCGGCCAATGAGAACCTATCTTCTAATGTTCTTACTCCGGAAGAAACACACGTTTCGTTTAAGGGACCTAAATTTTGCCTACCTCAAACACAAGTGAATTTCTCAGAGATAGTTTCCAATGTGGAGGCGGGTATATTTGGTTCATGTGGTGCTGTGGAAAATCCAGATTTACTTCGAGGAGAGGTGTTTAAGAATATTCTTGGTTTCATTCCATATTCCTCAAGGTCGAAAAATCAGGAAACACAAATTCTCAAAAATTTAAAAAAAGACCCACACATCATTATCACCAGGGCTGATAAAGGAAACAAAATTGTTATCCTTGATAAAACTTCATATAATAAAAAAGTTACAAATATTTTATCCGACACCCATAGTTACAAAACCATAGATTCAAACCCCACTGATAAGTTCACCCGTATAGTACGGAAGGAGCTAGGAATTTCGCAAACTGAAAAACTTATTACTCCACAAATGTATAAATTATTTTATCCTAAAGGTTGTTCTGCTCCTAAATTTTACGGGCTCCCAAAAATCCACAAAGATGGAGTTCCTCTACGCCGAATTGTGGCTTCTTATAGCTCTCCGACTGCCAGATTGGGGAAATGGTTGTCAACACTTTTTCGCCCCCTTTTGCAAACGCAAACTTCGTACATAAGAAATTCAGTTCAGCTTGTTGAAAAATTAAAAGACATTGAAATAAAAATAGATACAATTTTGGTCAGTTTCGATGCCATTTCTATGTATACGTCTTGCGATATTAAAGAATGTGAACTAGCTCTTCAAAGGAAATTAGAAGATAATATTGATCAAATGGACTACAAAACACTGGATATAGAAACTATTATGCGTCTCGTCAGTCTTTGCATTAGTTCCTCCTCATATTTCCGATATAATAATCAATTTTTCACCCAAATCAGGGATCTACCCATGGGTACAAGTCTTTCACCATTTTTGGTAACTTTTTATATGGAATTCATTGAAACCTCTGCTCTAAAAAATTTTCCTATGAAACACCGGTTCTGGGGTCGGTTTGTGGATGATGTTATTTCTGCGTGGGAGCATGGAGGGGAGTCACTTAACTCCTTCTTAACTCATCTAAACACTTTGGACTCTAACCTTCAGTTCACTTTAGAACTAGAACATAACCACAAATTTCCTTTTCTAGATGTTTTAATTTTTAATAAGTCTCCTGGCCTTGAATTTTCGATTTATATAAGCCTACTCATAACTATAGGTATTTGCATTTTTCCTCCAACCACTCTCCCTGCATAAAAAGAGGAGTTGTTATTTCTTTGGTGGACCGAGTAATAAGAATATGCTCAGAGCCTCACATAGTCTCAGAACTGAACTATATTAAGGACTTTTCATTTTGCAATGGCTACCCTATAAAAATACTTGAGACCATTATAGACAAAAGACGAAAAAAGACAGAAAAGAATGCATCAAATCCAAAAACCCCAACAGATACCGTCCCATTGGTGGATGATAAGAAACTTTTCACTGCTCTACCCTACATTCTAAAATTGAGTGACAAATTGAAAGGAATCCTTAAAAACATAAACTTAATGGAGGAGAGGTTATCTGAACATAGGTCCTCAATCGACAAGTCAATGAGGGTACGCCAAAGGCCTGAGGTTTTTGATTCAACCTTGGCGCAACATGTGTATGAGAGTCCACACCATTTCATTTGACAAAACCTCCATTGTTGCCCCCGTTAAAGGAATTATTAATTCTGATCGTTTTTACATACATCCACAAAAGTATATTGTGCAATCAAATAGAATCTCCGATAATAATCAAACTGGAAAGCGATTAGCCTTTAAGAGTGCTTTACGTAAAATGAAATTGTGAAATGTCATTTAGACTTGTGTTTTTTATTCAGTTACCCTTTCACCGTTACTAAGAAAGGGTCGTCCAATTTTAGTTTTGTATTTTTATTTTAAGGTTTGGTTTTTATATTTTTATTCTGCAGTGAGGACGGTCAAGCGGAGGTCTTGACCGAAATATTTGCATACTTTTTAAATTTTTTCACTGACTGTTAATTGTCCTCGTTTTCTTCCTTTCTTCGCGATTTTATGTTTTATCATGATTAGCCAGTGTGGTGTCAGAAATTATTTACATGGGAGACAAAAGAAAACGTGGCTTGCCTGCATCAAGGCTGACCTAGACCCAATCGGTGGCTTCAAGAAGTATGGACAAAGATGGGAAAAGTCCAGGCTCGATTTGATTGAGCCACTCGCAAACGACCAAGACTCTTGACGACCAAGACCAAGACTACAATGACGAAGCTACTGGACGTCAGGGAGAGTGGAGATGCTTGAGTCCAGCTACAAGTTGAAGAAATCAAGAAACTTAAATCAGATAATGTTGATAATGATGGTATATCTAGATTTCACCTTTTATTAGGTTCCTCCCTCCTTATAGACCATCTACACTTACTTTCCCAGGTGTGCATTTGTACTTCTAGTGTACTGGAGAGTTTTTTGTGTGGTACTGTTTCTTTAACTTTAAAGAGGGGAAGTTCTCCTTTAATTTGCTCTTCTTACCGACCTATTACTGTCTCTTGCACTTTTAGTAAAGTTCTTGATCATGTATTACTACCTTTTGTGACTAATAATATGCTTGAGAGAGATAACGAGTTTGAATTTAAGCCCGGAGTAGGCTGTCAGCATGCACGTCGTGTATTATCTTCTTTGCTCCTTGAGAATTTTTCTAAGGGAAAGAGTATATATCTTTGTGCTTTAGATCTATCAAAAGCTTTTGATAGTGTATGTCATAGTCAGCTTTTTTCTGCTCTTCATGCTTGCGGTGTCAATCTATCGGTTATAATGATTCTTCGTTATTGGTATTTTAATTTTTTTTCATTGCCTGAAATCGGTTCCAGCTACTATTATAAAAGTGAAAAGAGATTTAAGGCAAGGCAGAGTTTTATCTCCGACCCTATTTAAATTATGTATTTCAGGAGTTCTAGCAAAGATATCGGCTACCTGTCTCTCTGGTTTTTCTGATTTTTCATACCTTGTCTATGATGATGACCTTCTTCTTATAAGCCGTACTAAAACTGGTCAATCTAATATGGTTTCTTGTGTTGCTACTTCTTTTTCGGATATATATATTTCTCTTCTTGTAGATGAATGTGAATTTATTTCTTTCAAAAAAAATTCTAGCACTCCCCTTCGTTGTAGTGGTTTTGCTATCCCTCTCGTAGATTCTCTTCGATGGCTCAGTATTTCTATAACTAATAGTCTTCCGAGCTTGCATCAGCGCACAGTCTCCGATATTAATAAGGAAATTCAATTAGGATTTAATGAGATTGTTGGCAATAGAGGTAAATATAATAAACTTGTGTTGGTCAAGCTCTACTCAACTCTTTGTGACCATTCAATTCTTTTTGCTTCTGGAATTTTTCCCCTTCTTAAGAAAAAAGAGTTAAGAAGAATCTGGATTAATTTCTTTAGATTTTGTAGATTTTTGTTGTTTCGTCCACCTTGGACTAAAAACCGGGTAATTGTTAACAAGTTTCTTGTTCCTGATATTACTCTAAAACTGAATGCACTACACAGAAAGCTTTCAAATACCGCTTGTATCCGTTTTTCTCCGCACTATCACCTTATCAGGTTTTTTCAGTCGTAAGTTGTTTTTCCTAAATTTGTTTGTTTTTCTCTCTTTGGTTACTCCACATTTTATAGCTTTGTAAAGAATGAGTAAAAATCAAATAATGATAGCAATAATGACAGCGTATGTCCGTATTTTTGTATGCTACTGCTTATTAGATTCTGCAAGTTGTGAGTTTTTTTTTTCTCTTCTTCTTTTTACCCTCCTTTTATGTTATTTCTCTTTTGTTTTAGTTTCTTTGAAATTTTATGTTTTACTCTGTAACTGGCTTTCTTTGATTTCTATATTGATTTGCATTGGATTTTTATGTGTTTTTCTTCGTATTATACCTTTGTATAGTGTGGGTTAGAAATAAATAATAATATTAATATTCTATTTATTTATTGCGATTTATGGTAGTTTTTCTCTTGGAAGATTACGTGACTTTATATCTGGTCGTTTTTGGCTTAGTGGAGGTCTTTACTTTTCTTTGAAAAACTAATTTTGAGGAAAGTGTGTTTCGAATTAATACATACTCTAGTCGGAAAGAATTACACAATTTAAGGACATTAATACCTGCTACCCTAGTTCTTTAAAAAGCATTAAATGTTCAAAATATGATTTTGGGTGGGAGCTTTTAATGAGTTTAGGACTTGTGCCTGAAATCTCTCTTGCGACGACCCCCTGTATGTAGGGTAGAAATGAGGAAATAATGTGCATTTTTCATACGAATTCATTCGTATGAAAAATTTTTGTTTTCAATTAAGACCCTTAACGAATTTTCCCAAATTTTTGACCTATTAGGTCGTTTGTTCACAACAAAAAATGGTAGTATGCCCAGTTTTCAGAAAAGATTATGCTGGATGAAAAATTACAAATACGCTTAGAATTAATGCTTGTTTTGAACTAAATTAACTGATTTATTTTGAATTAAAGTATATCAAATTTGGTTCTTCTTGTGGTTCCAAATTTTTTCCAACTGCAAAAAGTTTTCTTATGTCTTGGCTATTCTACTTCTTACATCTTTAATGCACCCACCGTCCTCAATTATAATACTACTTTAGTAAATTAGGATGCTTCTTACGTCCTTTATTATTTTTTTTATATAAGCGGCTAAGAGCTATACTCTTGTTATGGTTGTATATAGTTATTTGTGAAAGCTATAAAAACCAGAAACTGAAAAAACTCGACAGTTCTTGATATTTTTTTACCATATGATTGTTTATCTCATCAATCGAGAATATGATTAAATGGGCCTTATTACTGAGAAAGTACAGTCGGGACCTACTATAGCTAGTGTTTTACACGATGTGGAATACGTACTGGATGTATTAACTAAACTACTTAATCTTCATATCTTTGAAAAAGCTTTTTCCTAAGATTACGCCTTGACTTGAGAAAACAACAACATTTAAGCCCAGCTTAATTTTTACTTTTATGTATTTGAGTTAGAAATGAAGAAAGGCCCTATAACATTAAATTGGGTTTCGTTTCTGCAATTTTCCTAATTATAACAATATTGTTATGAATATTGTTAGAAGTCCTTAAACAAAAAATCCTCGTAGCTTTTAATGTGCAACACTAAACTCAATAAACTTTATATATTTAGAATAAAAATAATAATCTGATTCTTTTGCAATATTTATTGATATCAAAATTCTGTTTCTTTACAGTTTCGGCTACTATTGAGCCGCATCACTCCTTACTTAAACAGTTACCACCAGAGGTGGATCCAGGTAGGGGGGGGGGGATCACGCAACCCCCCCCCCCCCCCAACGTAGTAGTGGATTGGGATTTAGGACTGCTTGCTCTGGTTGGGGTTGGGACGAAAGTTATTTTTGGCAATTGGTTTTTAATAGTTGAGTTATTAGTAAGTTTTTAATTGTTTAAACTTTTTCTTTTCGTAAACAAAGTTTGAAACTAAGTTTCAACTGCTTTGTGTGGTCTCTTTTAGATTTTACTGATGACGCATACGCCTAAAAGTATTTAATGAAATGTAGATTTATCAAGGGAATTTGTCCGTATTGCTACAAAAGCCAAATGGGAGGGAAAAATCCTAATTATAACAATATTGCTATGAATATTGTTAGAAATTCCTTAAACAAAGAAGTTCCCTTAGATTCGGAACAAAAATAAATTGGTTTATCACTTTTTTTATTCTTGAAAATTGATTTTATTTATAATACTATAAACATCATCACTTTTGCAATTTCACTTGCATTGACAGTACACCAAGAATTGACTTGTCTTAGAAACATGATTTTAATTTTTGCGAAATTTTGGCAAGAAGTTCTAAAATGTTGGAAAACCATCGTTGTTTAGTGAGTCAAAGACCCAAAAACACGAGCTTCTTCTTGCGGATACATTGAAGATTGACTTTATTTTTAAAATATTTTGAATTGACTTAATGATCTGGAATGTATCGTGAAGTTTTAAGTTTTCGAGCAGTGTGAGAACTTCAGAAAATGGAAATTCTTCTAAATTCATCATTCCCAAAACTTCTAATGAAGTCATGGATCTTTCTTCAGGTTTCTTGGACGTCCAGCTATAAAATGCTTTTAAGAAACCTTCCCACTGCCCAACTTTTGAGTCTTTCAATACCTCACAGCAAATTTTGGAAAACTCTTTGAATTCTTCGGTCGTAAAAAAATCCACAAAACATGGTGCATTTTGCCCCATAGTAACGATTGGAACAACTTCTTTTAAAGCAATCATCCTGGCTTTTTGATTGTTGTAAATGGAAAAAACTTTCCCAAGGGATTCTATATTTCCTGTTTCTCTGTAAATATGGATTGTCTTCTCAGCAGCTACTTCCCGAATACCTAAAAAATTATATTTCTCAGCAATATATTCGAAAGCCTCATTGTCCACTTTTTGGAAACATAAAACACATGTTTCAAATGTATAACACGTGATAATAAACTGCATAGTCTCAAAATGGACATCATCTGCTATTATTGTATTTGCGTTGTCAAGAAAGTCGTTTTCAAACATGCTCTTAAAGACATCACTCATTGTTGTTAATAAACTTTTCTTAGCCGTAACATCTCCACCATTACATTGAATAGTTACTAGGGTGTTGTCGCTGATGCTTAGTCTTCTTAAAAGGGCTATAAAAGGTGAAGAAAATTGGTTCATTTCTAATGACCCTCGACAAAGTTCGTACGTAGACCAATGCTTCCTTGTAGAAGACAGGGAGCCTAAAAACAGAAAAAAAAGTTTAGTTAAGATGAACACGTGGTCATAAAACAAAAGCAGCATTTTCAAAGGCATTTCAGCAAAACATCATTGAGCTTTCTAGACAAGGCCAAAGGGTATGAGTGACTTATAAGAGGTGAAACTGGCGATAGTATTGACAAAAAGAAACTATCAACGTCATCTTGTGTTTAACGAAACATAGTATTTTTATCAGTGTAAAAATACGAATAGTGAATTTAATTAGTGTAACTGGTAAAGTAAAGGCAGTAATACGTATCTGATCCCAGTTCCTGACAGAAAATTATACAATGACATACAATGATATCCGACATACAACTACCACAAATCCGTGCTAATAAATAAATGAACCCCCACCCCCCCCCCAAAAAAAAAATAAAATAAGTCAAACTCAAAACGAGCAGAAATTAATCTGAGTAGGGATCTAAACCTATGATTTTTAAGAGCCAGAATATAATTTGTATTTTACTGAAAAAAATTCAAATGAATTTACTGAAAAAAGTGCATTGTCCGTTTAATATAAATATGCTGATATTTTTTCCTTAAAACCTCAATGAATTATTGATTTCTTAAAGCTATAAAAGTGAAAACATTTAAAAGAATTTTTTTCAGTAAAGTACAAATTATATTCTGGCTCTTAGAAATCATAGGTTTAGAACCCTACTCAGATTAATTTCTCCTCGTTTTGAGTTTGACTTCTTTAGTTTCTGCTTTTCTTTTTTTTTTGGGGGGGGGGTCATTTATTTATTATTACTGATTTGTAGTAGTTGTATGCTTGGTAAATTATTTGATTTTATTTTTGTTCATTTTTGGTTCAATGGAGTTTTTTACTTTTTTTTGAAAAACTTATTTTGTGCAAAAAGTTTTTTTGATTAATCTCAGTTCGTTTTATACTGACAAAGTCTTTTTCAGGGAGAAAGAGTGAACCTCTTCTGAAGTTAAACAACCATCCCTTCCATAAAAACCTTTAATACCCCCTGGGCATAACTTAAAACCCTTGCCCCTGGTCTCTGGGGTTTTTTTCACGCCCAAAAGCCTTGTTATATGATATTTAGACTATTTTTAATAAAATGGCTATCTCAAATTTCTATTAGACGCATTTTGGGACAATATGACGTGTGTGTAGGGGGAGGGGGGAGGGTAGCTGCCCTCTGATCACTTTGACTCTTAAAAATGATACTAGAGCGTCTGATTACCAATCCAATGAGCCCCCTTTGAAGTTTATATCACCACAGGTTCTATAAAAACCCTTTATGTCCCCAGGATAAAACTTACAACCCTTGCCCTGAGGGCTGGGGGCATTTGTTATCCTCAACGACATAATTTGCAGACCTTTCTGATAGGCTATAGAAAATGGCGATATCAAAATTTTGATTCCAAGTGTTTGAGGAAATGATAGGCGTGGAGGGAGACATTTGCCCTTTGATCACTTTTGACTAATAAAAAGGCACTAGTCCTCTCAATTTCCAATCAAATGAGCCCTTTTTGAAACTTCTGCGACAAAAATTTCTATAAAAACGTTAAATGGCCCAAAGGCATAACTTACGACCCTTGTCCTGAGGGCTATGGGGGGAGGGTTGTCATCCTCAAAGACATAATTTCCAGACCTTTCAATTACGTTGAAAAAAAAGGCTATCTGAAAATTTTGATTGGATTTGTTTGGAGAAATGGTGAGCGCGAGAGGGGGGGGGGTTAGTTACCCTCCAATCACTTTCGACTATTAACAAGGGCACCAGCCCTCTCAATTTACAATTGAATGAGTCCCTTTTGAAGTTTCTACGACAACGCTATCTATAAAACCTTATATGCCCCCAGGGCATAACTTACAACCTTTTCCTTCGGGGCTCTCTGGGGTTTGTCATCCTAAAATACATAATTTCCAGAACTTTTAACTAAGTTGAACAAAATAGCTATCTCAAAACTTGATTGAATGTTTTTGGGGAAATGGTGGGCATGAGAGGGGGTTAGTTGCTCTCCATTCACTTTCGACTATTAAAAAGGGCACTAGACTTTCAATTTCCAATCAAATAAGCCCTTTTTTAAGTTCTACGACAAAACTTTCTGTAAAAAACCATATATACCCCCAGGGCATAACTTACAACCCTTGCCCTGAGAGCTGTAAGGCGGGGGGGGGGGGTTCATCCTTAAAGACCTAATTTCCAAAACTGTCAACAACAATGAACAAAATGGCTATCTCAAAATTTGATTGGATGTGTTTGGGGAAAAGGTGGGCGGGAGAGGGGGGTTAGTTGCCCTCTAATTACTTTCGACTATTAAAAAGGGCACTAGACATTTCAATTTCCAATCGAATAAGCCGTTTTGAAGTTTCTACGACAACGTTTTCTATAAAAATCTTATATGCCCCCACGGCATAACTTACAATCCTTGCCCTAAGGGCTGTAAGGGGGGGGGGGGGGGTGATCCGTAAAAACCTAACTTCCAGAACTTTCAACTACGTTGAACAAAATGACTATCTAAAATGTGATTGGATGTGTTTTGGGAAAAAAGTGGGCGTGGAAGGGGTGTTAGTGTCCTTCCAATCACTTTCGACTATTAAAAAGGGCACTAGCCATTTCAATTTCCAATCGAATGAGCCAATTTTGAAGTTTTTACTACAACGCTTTCTATGAAAACCTTATATGTTCCCAGGGCATAACGTATAACCCTTGCCCTGAGGGCTATGGAGGGGGGTTGTCAACCTCAAAGACCTGACTTTCAGAACTTTCAACTACGTTGAAGAAAATGGCCATCTCAAAATTTTGACTGGATATGTTTGGAGAAAAGGTTGGCGTGAGAGGGGGGTTAGTTGCCCTCCAATCTTTTTCGACTATTAAAAAGGGTACTAGCCCTTTGAAGTTCCAATCGAATGAGCTCTTTTGAAGTTTCTACGACAACGCTTTCTATAAAAATCGTGTATACCCGCAGGGCATAACTTACAACCCTTGCTCCGAGGATTGTGGGTGAGCGCCCTCCTCAAAAACATAATTTCTATCTGAAAATTAACTACGCTGAACAAAATGGCTCTCTCAAAATTTTGATTGGATGTGTCTGGGGAAATGGTGGGCGTAGAAGGGGTGTTAGTTGCCTTCCAAGCACTTTCGACTATTAAAAAGGCCACAGGCCATTCCAATTTCCAATCGAATGAGCCCTTTCCGAAGTTTCTACGACAACTCCTTCGATACGAAGTGCCCTGGTCAATAAAAAAAAAAATACATTGTGCCAATATCGTTCTTAACTTAGGCAGCGCTATTGCGCTGCCTATGATAGGCTATAGTTTCGTTAAATTGGGGTTTTTCGGTAAATAGAATAATCAAGAAGAAACAAAAACGGAAAATAAAAAAACCGTAAACTAGGATTCGAACCCTCGCCCTCTCGGACAAAGGATCTTAAATCCAGCGCATTAATCCGCTCGGCTCTACACATAATAGGCTATAATTTCGTTAAATTGGGGTCTTTCGGGAAATAAAATAATCAAGAAGAAACAAAAACGGTAAATATTAAACTCCTTTCTAGTTAGTTTTTCAGAAAACACCTACATACTTCAACCACACAATTCACAAAATTATTTAAGTCGGAACCCAATACTACAAGCTCTAGACTAGAAGCTCTATATTAATATTGAATTTGAAAAACGAAAAATAAATTTAAGTTGTGTTCCACTAAATATGAAAGTCACAAATACTTTACAATACCATAAAACAATTATTGCTTTTGGTGCTCAAAGTTGAGAACGCCATTCTCCAATCCTGTCGTCATAAAATTATATCTACCCTTTTAAGGTTCCCAAATCACTCCACCTCCTCCAGTCAAAAGACCTTGACACCGTTGGAAACGAATGCCCAAAACTGTTTCCTACGAGTAGAGTTACATATAGACATTTCTTATGTAGGGGAACTTCCCCATGTCAACCACCGTCTCCTCTTCTATCACTATCACTCCCCGAATAAAGCCACGCCTACTCTCCCCTACTAAACGTTGATGCGTTCAGGAGCTGGAAAAATAGGGTACAAATTGTATTTAATCTGATCAAAAAGTGCCTTAGGAGTCACTGCCAACTACATACCGGTGCTGGGGGCAGGATAATCTCTTTGCCCTCTCCTCTCCCTAGATCTGTCCCTGAAAAGTTTATGTTCTTATGCAAAATATTATGGGTGCATTTTAGAATACCGATAAAATATTTTTCGGACCCCATTTTTTTGGGATTCATCAGACCCCAGAAAATGAATATTTAGTCTAGTAAAAATGTTTTATCCAAGATTCGAGCCTGGTTTACCACAACCATAACAGAGTCACAACCATTGGACTATCATATCTTGGTTGAGTGTTCGTTTTATAGATTTTTTTTTGCTCCCAATCAGTCATTTATTGCACCCTAGAAAATTTATAACAGTATGATATTCTAGAGCTCAAAGTTCTATCACTGATCAATGTGTCTTTTGTATGCTCTTTTCAAATGTAAATGTACAAAAAGCACGTTGATATGCTAAAGAAATTTTGAATATCTTTTTATGAGGCTACAGTCATCTATTAATTCCAGTGATGTCAAATGGAGATGGGGCCAAAGCACTTATGTCCCCTAGGTTTCATTACAGCCCCTTAGATGTTAAAAAATATCTAATTTGGGTGTTTTCAATGAAAAAACTTCCCCTTCCAAGGCACTGAAAAATATATTTTTCACGTTTTGCCCCTCAATTTTCATGAACTGAAGCCACTATCATAGGTTAGATGTAGCAGATCTACATCATTTACCCTAATTCAATTAGTCAACAGGCAATTAAAAAAAAACTTATTAAGGAGACTGGAAGGGGGAATATGCAATTTGATTACAAACCAGATTATAATGTTCAGATTTAGAAATTTTGATTATATGGGTTATGATGGTGCTCTATTTTAACTTTCCATTCTATGGGCACAACAGAAATTGCACGGTAATTCCCATTTTCCGGTGCCTTATAGACCTTTATGATGCTTTTTATCAAAGCACATTTGAAAAACCTTATAGATAGAACATAATTCTTTTCTTTTATAACTATAATGCCTCCTTGTTAAGAGCTAAAAATTCGTAAGGATTTCTTAAGTTATGAGTTAGTGAGGATCATGAGGTTCAATACTTAGTTTAGTTAAAATAGGGAAGTCTTAAATAGATAATTTTTATTTTCGGGCTAAATAAAACTGTAGTCCAAAGTCTTACCCAAATAATCTAATCAAGGATTCCAATTCCAAACGATCTTAACAAAATTGTTCACTGTGTTTCAGCTCTGATTCTAATGAAAAAAAAAAACAAACAGGAATGATCTTATTTATCATGTCTAATTTCACACAAAACTAGGTTAAGTTGCGAAACTTGGTTACTAATTTTGTCACTATTTGGTAGTCAGTTCCTATCTATTTAAATTTACCAAAATAGGTTAGATATTATTTAAATTCGTTCTGACCTCAAACTCATTTAGAATATGTTAAATCGTGGGTTAAGTTACAAAACTAAGCTACTGAACATTATTTTAGTTCTCAGTTAATGTGACTAGTTTTACCAAATTGGGTTTTGTTTTAGCCTCAAACCAGGGCCGTATCCAGGATTTGTGTTTGGGAGGGGGGTTGCAAAAAACATCAAAAATTTGTTTTTATGCATTTCTATTTTAATCTTACGACTGGACAAACACTTTTTTTGGTGGGGGTTCAAGCCCCTCCTTTGATTACGGCCTTGTCTCAAACCCATTTAGAATTGATTAAATTCACGTGTTAATGTTGTCTCGCCTTTGATTGAGGACTACTATGAAGAAGAGTACTGTAAAATTAAGTTGACTCAGCGAAAATTGAATAACAGGGTCTTCATCTGTCACATGATATTAAAGACGAAATCGCAAAAAAGGGTAAAAAGCAGACACATATAAAGAATTTTGTTCCTCTCTCAGCATTAGCCTTTCGTCAAGTTGAGCAAGGAGTAAAGTGAAAAAAAAATCAGTTAAAGAAAACGTGAGGATAATTAATGAAACATTGACAAGAAAGAATATGATTGTTTATGATAAATTATTTGACAATTTATAGATTATGCAATTTTTTTATTGTTTACACCCAAGATTTGTCATTGGGAACGGGAAAAATGTTCTAACCTGGTTGTGTCCTAAAAGAATAAGGTTCTAAATGTGAAACTTCAGCAGATATTAAGGGGAATTTTGAACTAAGTCAAGAACCACTATGTGCATCCTAGTTATATTGAAGGAGGAGTAAAATTTAAGAAATCATCAATTCAAGAAAAAAAATGTAAGGATAATTGATAAAATATTGACAATAAAGAATGCGCTTATATTGGGGCAATTTAAAAATTATGCATTTTTTCGATTGTTTGCATACAGGATGTATCATTCAGTAAGGAAGGAATATTTCAACCCAGTTGTGTCCCATAGAGTAAAGATGTCATTGTGCATCCTGCTTATAAAATGTTATATTTGTAATACCTTAGGAATAGCTAAGGGTTTCAACTTGAGACTTTCAAGCTCCCTATTCATGCTACCTCTGCAACGGCTATGACTGCTCAATAATTTGCCCTATATGACTATGACTATAACTGCCCAATGACGCAGTAGGTCTTAGGTTCTTACAGTTAAGGAAGGGGGCAGTATCCAAACTCTTGTTGTAGTGAAACTATATTCGTCTTGAACGATTGTAGAAAGAATTAATAAATTGAACTGAATATTTGTTATATAATGATATTAATTACTGAAAGCTCATCAGTTCAAAATTTTACTGTAATTTAAATGTTTATTTTCAATATTAAGTACAAAAGAAAACATTTGTAATCCTATTCGTTTTCAGTAAAGCGCCAATGACGCAGTAGATTTTAGACTTTTACAGTGAGAGAAGGATGCGATACCAAAACTCGTGTTTGTGATGATTTTCGTTCGTTTCTAGCTTGACTTGCCTATTCAATTTAAGTTTCACTCTTTTTGAGATTTATTAATTCATTTATATTGGTATCTAATGTATGTTTGTTTGCCTTGTTTGTTTATTTAATTTCTATTCGTTTTGGTTTTCATTTATGCTTTAATAGCAAAATATTCTTTTTCGTTTTAAGCTTGATTTCCATATTCAATTTAAGCATTACTCGCTTTAACATTTATTTATTCATTTATATTATTACTTGTTGTATATTTTTTTGTTATGATTGCTTATTTAATTTCTTTTCGTTTTGGGCTTCATTTATTCTTTAATAGGAATTTCTATATCTTTTTGAGTTTGAATTTTAACAGGTATTTCTATTTGCTGATCTCAAGTTTAATATGGCCTTTACTTTCCTTTGAAAAAACTTCTTTTCGGAAAGTTTTTTTTTAATTAATAGCAGGAGAGAGAGAGTGACAAAAAAAACACACAATAAGACATAGAAAAACACAAAGATAGACACTTGCTCACAAAAAGTACCATCCTCCTCAGCACGGATACCTATAATCAACCCGGGTACCCGCAACCAACATTTCTCATCCCGGATACCTGCAATTGACCTGTTTTAACAGCTAGAAATACAATTTGGTTCATAAGGGTATTTCTTGCAAACTCACACTGTTTTTAAGGATTAATTAAAAAAAACTTTCCGAAAAATAAGTTTTTCAAAGAAAAGTAAAAGGCATTTTAAACTTAAGCTCAGTAGATACAAATACCTGTTAAAATTCTAACTCAAAACGACCAAAAATTAATATTAAAGAATAAATGAAACCCAAAACGAACAGAAATTAAATAAACAATAATAGTAAAAAACATACAACGAGTAACAATATAGATAAATAAATAGATCTTAAAGCGAATAATGCTTAGATTCAATATGAAAATCAAGCTTAAAACAAAAGCAATATTTTCCTATTGAAGTATAAATGAAACTTAAAACGAACAGAAATTGAATAAACAATCAATGCAAACAAACATACAATGGATATTAATTTAAGTGAATAAATAAATCTTATAACGAGTGAAACTTAAACTGAATGTGCAAATCAAGCTTGAAACGAACAAAAATCACTACAAACAAGAGTTTGGGTATCACCTCCTTCTCCCTCTCTAAAAGTCTAAAACCTACTGCGTCATTGGCGCTTTACTGAAAACCAATTCTATGACAAATATTTTCTTTTGTACTTAATATTAAAAATGAACATTAAAATTATAGCAACATTTAGAACTGACGAGCTTTCAGCAATTAATATTATTTTACATCAAATATTCAGTTTAACTTATTAGCTCTTTTTAATGTTGTTCAAGAAGAATATAGTTTCACTACAAACATGTGTTTGGATACTGCCTCCTTCCTTAACTGTAAAAAAAAACCAAAAGCCTACTGCGTCATTTACGCCTAACTGAAAACAAATTATATTACGAATATTTTCTTTTCCAGTTCTTACAGCATTGAAAATACAACTAAAATTACAGTGAAAAAATTCTTGAACGGATGGATCTTTCAACAATTAATATCATTATACATCAAATATTCAACTTGATGTTGTTTATACTTTCCAAGACTGTTCAAGACGCATGTAGTTTTCAGTAAAGCGCCAATGACGCAGCAGGTTTTAGACTCTTACAGTAAGAGAAGGAGGTGATACCCAAACTCTTGTTTGTAGTGATTTTGTTGAGTGATTCAAGTTGCCCTTAACTCTCTTGACTCTTAAAAAGTGAACTAGAACTTTCAATTTCCAATCAAATGAGCCCTTTATGAAATTTATACGAGCATCCCTTTAATAAGAACAATACGTGCCCTTAGGGCATAACTTAGAACGCCTTATCCTGGGCCATAAGGGGTTGTATTGACACCGGAGTTTTTCTTATCCGACCTTTGAACTATTTTTTTTTAAAAAAAATGTCTATCTCAAAATTTTCATCAAATGGGTTTGGAAAAAGACGGCGTGGGGGGGGGGGGGCTAGCTGCCCTCGGATCTCTTTTGACTATTAAAAAGTTAACTCGAAATTTCAATTTCCAATCAAATGAGCCCTCTCTGAAGCTTATACGAGCATCCCTTTCATAAGAACCATCTATGCCCAAGGGCATAAATTACAACGCCTGCCCCCGGGTCCTCGGGCAATTTTTAGCTTAATGGCTATCTCAAAATTTTTATTGGATTCATTTTGGGAAAAAGGGACGTGGGGGTGCTAGTTGCCCTGCAATCTCTTTTGACTCTAAAAAACTGAAATAGAACTTTCAATTTCCAATCAAATGAGCCCTCTCTTAAGTTTTTACAAGCATCCATTCAATAAGAACAATATATTCCAAGAGGGCATAACTTACAACGCCTGCCCTCGGGCCCTGGGGGGCTGTGTTGCCCCCGGAGTTTTCGTTATATGGTCTTTGAACTATTTGAAAAAAATAGGCTATCTCAAAGTTCCTATCGGATGGGTTTGAAGAGAAAGGGCGTGGAGAGGGGGGCTAGGTGCCTTCCAATCTATTTTGAATCTTAAAAAGTTAACTAGAACTTTCAGTTTCCAATCAAGTTAGCCCTCTTTGAATTTAATACGAGCATCCCTTCCGAGACCCATATATGCCCCCAGGGCATAATTTATAACCCTTGCCCTGAAGACTGTGGGGGGAGTGTCCTGCTAAAAAAAATGGCTATATCAAAATTTTGATTGTATGTGTTTGGGGAAATGGTGGGCGTGGAAAGGGTGTTAGTTTCCTTCCAATCACTTTCGACTATTGAAAAGGGAACTAGTCATTTAAATTTCCAATCGAATGAGCCCTTTTTGAAGTTTCTACGACAACGCTTTCTATAAAAACCTTATATGCCCCCAGGGCATAACTTACAACTCTTGCCCAAAAGCTCGGGGGGAGGTTATCCTCAAAGACCTAATTTCCTGAATTTTCAACTACGTTGAACAAAATGGCTATCTAATATTTTTGATTGGATATGTTTGGGGGAAAAGGTGGGCATGAGAGGAGGGTTAGTTGCCCTCCAATCACTTTCGACTATTAAAAGGGCACTAGCTCTTTCAATTTCCAACCGAATGAGTCATTTTTGAAGTTTCTACGACAAAGTTTTCTATAAAAATCTTATATGCCCCCAGGGCATAACTTACAACCCTTGCCCTGAAGGCTATGGGGGATTGTCCTCCTCAAAAAAATAATTTCTATTTGGAAATCCACTACGTTGAACAAAATGGCTATCTCAAAATTTTGATTGGATGTGTTTGGGGAACTGGAGGATGTGGAAGGGTTGTTAATCGCCTTCCAATCCATTCTGACCCTTAAAAAGGGCACCAGAACTCTCGATTTCCAATCGATTGAGCCCCTTTGAAGTTTCTACGACTACCCCGTCCATTTGAAGTTCCTCTGGGAAAAAAATAATAAAACATTGGAGCCTTTTGGCCTTTACTATAGGCAACGCCTTAGCGTTGCCTAACCTACCGTCTGTAGGTTAGGTTAACCTAAATTAGTAGCACGTAAGATAAAGTTTGAATCCTTAAAATTGGTGTGAGTTTGCCTGAGCTCATATAAACCACATTGTTTTTCTAGCTGTTCAAACAGGCCGGGTGCAGGTACCCGGGGTACGAACCGTTGGTTGCAGATACCTGGGATAGTTATAGGTGTGATCTAGGTACTCGTGCTGAGGAGGCTGGTTCTTTAAGTGGTCAACGGTCTATCTTTGTGTGTTTCTATGTCTGACTCTGTTTGTTTGTGTGTGTGTTTTTGTCTCTCTCTCTCACCATGCCCATGTGTCTGAGCGTATGTTTGCCTGTATCTGTGTCTGTCTTACTCACTGTGTTTTTGTCTATGCTTGTGTGTTTGAGTATATGTTTGCATGTCTCTGTGTGTTTGTGCGTCTGATTTTGTGTGTGTTTTTTGTCTCTCTCCCACCGTGCCTGTGTGACTGAGTGAAAGTAATTGGAGGGCAACCAGCCCCAATCCCTATGTCAATCATCTCCCCAAACTCATCCGATAAAAGATTTTGAGATAGCCATTTTGTTCAAAGTAGCTTAAAGGTCCAAAAATAATATCTTTCAGGATGACAACCCCCTCACTCCCCCCCCCAACAGCCCTCCTGGTGAAGGTTTTAAGTCATGCCTTGAAGAAGTATAAGGTTTTTAAAAAGGGTGGTCGTATAAACTTGGGGGGGGGGCTCATTGGATTGGTAATTAGACATTCCAGTGCCCATTTCAAGAGTCAATGTTATTGGAAGGTAGATGCCCCCCCCCCCTCGACACGCACACGCACTTCGCATTTTCCCAAAATGAATCTGATAGGCATTTTTAGATGGCCATTTGTTGTCTTAGAAACTTCAATAAAAGCTTATTCGATTGGAAACTGAAAGGACTTTAAATAGTTAAAAGTGATTGAAGAGCAGCCAGCCCCGCTCTCATCATTTCGCCAAACCCATCCAATCAAACTTTTGAGATAACCATTTTGTTCAGCGTAGTTAAAAGGTCTGGAAATTATGTCTTTGAGGATGACAACCACCCATAGCTCTCAGGGTAAGGGTTGTAAGTTATTCCCTGGGGAGCTATAAGGTTCTTATAAAAAGCTTGGTCGTGTAAAATTCAGAGGGGGATCATTTGAGTGGTAATCAGAAGTTCTAGTTAGTAGTGATGTGTTCATTAAATGAAGAGGGGTGCTATCCTTTTTGCATATATTAATATATATAAGCAGGCAGTACCCATACCATACAAGCGGGCAGTACCCATACCATATAACGGGGCAGTACCCATATCATACAACGGGGGAGTACCCACACCATACAACGAGGCAGTACGCATACCACACAAGATGGTCTATATTCCAGAATGGCAGTACCCCATCATACAAAACGACAGGTACGGGGCAGGTAGGATATTACTGTGTTAATCTAAGGTACGGTAGGACATTATTGTATCAATTAAAGAGACAAGACAGGTATATGGATGTTTTATGTTTATGGATTTTTATTGTTCATTGTATTGGTGTAATATTTGATGTTTTATTGTATGGGAGTCTGATTGCTATCGCAGGGATGGTTTTTGATATATGGTTGAATATGTGTGTTACTATATGATTAATTATATGTATTGTTATATGGTTGGCGTTTTATTTAATCTTTCTTTGTATGGATGTTTTATTGTATGGATACATGGGTTTTAATAGTTTTTCAGGCTGTTTTAATGTTAGACATGGTTCTTCATTGTAGCATGATTATAGGAGTTGAAGCTTTTACTCTGACATTGAGCGTGAATATAAAAAGTCCGTTACAAAGTTAGTATCTCAGTCAATAAGTTGAATTTATTAGTTTACATTATTTAAAATTGGAGAAATAAACGTTCAAATATTGTGAAAATGATTAGTTTCTCACTATTACACATCAAAGGAGCTGACAGTGATGTTGTGAAGACAAGGGCCCCCAATGTAGCTTTTGAAATTGGAAAGGATTCCCGACTAACATTAAAATTTGAGTGGGATGAGATGTTTGGCAGATACGTTATATCATTGAGTAAATTTAAGTCAGATGAACAATTATGCTTTGCCGCAAAAGCAAATATAATGTATTTATCACGACTACAACATGGGGTGAACGCTATTATGAAGCACATTGAGGAAAATGGATTGGCTCACCTAACGCAAAGAGAGTGAAAATATATTCTTTTATTACATTTCTGTCAATAAAAATGTTTTTTTTTTATAATGCTTTTTTTGATTAGACACTCTAGATGATCGTTTACTCCACTTTCTCTCTCTCTCTATGGTGGGGGCTGACCAAGGCATATTGAGATTGTGCACAAAGTAGAAACTTAAAAATTGTTATTTTAGTCATTGGTTTGTTATTTGGATTAAGCCAAAATGGCTTAATCTTAATGTTTTGATTGGTTGATTTGGGGAAATGATAGGCGTGGGAGAAGGGAGGCTGGTTGCCATTCAACCACTTTCGATTATTAAAAAGGACACTAGACATTGCAATTTGTACTTGAAGGAGCCCCTTTCGAAGTTTTTACGGCACGTTCTTCTATACGAAGTACCTTAGTCTAAAACCGAAAAAAGTGTACGGGGAGGGGAAGCTGCCCTCCGATCGCTTTGACTCTTAAAAACGGCACTAGAACTTCTGATTACCACTCCAATGGTCCCCCTCTGAAGTTTATACGACGACCCTTTTTATAAAAACCTTGTAGACCCCAGGGCATAATTTACAACCTTTACCCTGAGGGCTAAGGGGGTTTATCATCCTCAAACACATAATTTCCAGACCTTTTAACTACGCTGAACAAAATGGTCATCTAAAAATTTTGATTGGATCCCTCCGATCACTTTTGACTCTTAAAAAGGGCACTAGAACTTCTGATTTCTAGTCTAATAAGCCCCGAAGTTTAAAAAACCACCCTTTCCATAAAAACCTTACATTGCCCCAGAGCAAAACTTACAACCGTTGTCCTGAGGGCTAAGGGGGGGGGGTAGGTGGTTATCTTCAAAGATACAGTTAATGGACCTTTCAACTACTCAGAAGAAAATGGGTATCTGAAAATTTTGATTGGATATTTTTGGGGAAATGATAGGCGTGGGATAAGGAGGCTGGTTGCCATTCAACCACTTTTGATTATTAAAAAGGACCCTAGACGTTGCAGTTTCCACTTGCATAGCCCCTTTTGAAGTTTTTACGGCAACTCCTTCTATACAAAGTACCTTAGCTAAAACCGAAAAAAGTGGACGGGGAGGGGTAGCTGCCTTCTGATCGCTTTGACTCTTAAGAATAACACTAGAGTAGTGATGTGTCAACTAAAGGAAGAGAGGTCCTATCCTTTTTGCATATATTATTGTATACAAGCGGGCAGTACCCATACCATACAACGGGGGAGTACCCATACCATACAACGGGGCAGTACCCATTGCACAAAAGATGGTCTGTATTCTAGGATGGCAGTACCCCTATCATACAAAAAGACAGGTACGGGGCAGGTAGGATATTACTGTGTCAATCTAAGGTACGGGGGCAGGTTGGGCATTACTGTGTTAATCTAAGGTACAGGGCAGGTAGGACATTACTGTATCAATTAAAGAGATAAGACAGGTATATGGATGTTTTATGTTTATGGATTTTTATTGTTCATTGTATTGGTGTTCTATTTGATGTTTTATTGTATGGGAGTCTGATTGTTATTGCAGGGATGGTTTTTGATATATGGTTGAATATGTGTGTTACAATATGAGTGATTATACGTATTGTTATATGCTTGGCGTTTTATTTAATGTTTTTTTTTGTATGGATGTTTTATTGTATGTATATATGGTTTTTAATAGTTTTTCAGGCTGTTATGGATGTTTTAATGTTAGACATGGTTCTTCATTGTAGCAGGATTATAGGAGTTGACGCTTTTACTCTGACATTGAGCGTGAATATAAAAAGTCCGATACCGAGTTAGTATCTCAGTCAATAAGTTTAATTTGATTAGTTTACATTATTTCAAATTGCAGAAATAAACGTTCAAATATTGTGAAAATGAGCAGTTTCTCACTATAACACCTCGAAGGAGCTGACAGTGATGTTGTGAAGACAGGGGCCCCCATTGTAACAGTTGAAATTGGAAAGGATTCCCGACTAACATTTGAGTGGGACGAGATGTTTGGCAGATACGTTATATCATTGAGTAAATTTAAGTCAGATGAACGATTATGCTTTGCCGCAAAAGTGATAATGTATTTATCACGACTACAACATGGGGTGAACGCTATTATGAAGCACATTGAGGAAAATGGATTGACTCACCTAACGCAAAGAGAGTGAAAATATATTCTTTTATTACATTTCTATCAATAAAAATGTTTTTTTTTATAATGCTTTAGTTGATTAGACACTCTAGATGATTGTTTACTCCACTTTCTCTCCCTCTATGGGGGGGGGGTGACCAAGAGGTATTGAGATTGTGCACAAAGTAGAAACTTGCAATTGTTATTTTAGTCTATAGTTGGTAGTGGGAGTATCAAGAACGAAAATGATTGGATTTGAGAAACAGAAGATCTTACGGAATCTAGTCAAATTGGAAAAATGTTTAGTATTAGATGATGACTTTCTGGAATTATCTCTTCAACGGAAAAATTTTCTCTAGAAACGCATAACAGTATAATGGGAACTGATTCCCCATCTTTTGACTATTGTATGAAGCTTATGCGTTGTGAATCAAATGCACTTACTCAATTCATTTATACATTAATTGAAACGAAACAAAATGGCATCGTGACTCTGCTTTTAACCACTAACTAGAAACTCATTCTTTAAAACAATAGGAAATAAGTTTATGTGACGATACTCGATTACTTCTCTTCCTCCTCCTAGAAGACAATGTTTTTTTTTTATTGATTTTGAGTCAGTTTCTTTTTGGCAGTGATACGGACAACATCAAAAAAATGTATCATGCATGTTTACTATGTTTATATACATTGGGCAGCAGGTCATCATCTGAGAACTGTACTACAGTTGATGACTATAATAAAAAGTGTAGATTATGCAATCCGTATAAATTGCATAAGGGATATGCTGTACAAATTAAGGACTGTAATACTTGTCTTGAAGAGACTTGTGACTCTCATCCTAATGGATATCTATGCTCCAACTGTCATTATGATAAGTGTGACAAACTATTAAAAAACAAACTATTTTTTTAGGATTTCCCAGAGCTCCCTCTACCCGTTAAAACAAAAAAAAACAGTCAGCACACAAAAAAATCCACGATCAAAAATATGCATGCAGTATGTTCAAGAAACAAAATTAGTTTCAGGAGTAGAAAAAAAATCAATGTACATGTTTCACGAAGACAAAAAATCAACCTGCAACAAGTTTCATTAACAAAAAACCATCATGCAACAAGTTCCATGAACAACAATCAGCACGCAACAAGTTCCTTGAACAAAATCGGTTTCACAAGGAAAAAATCATTGTACAAGTTTCGCGAAGAGAAGAAAAAGCAACATGCAACAAGTTTCACGAACAAAAAAATCAATTGGCGCGCCACGCCAAGTGAACCTAATTAAACCTAACTTGAATGCAGTTATTTGGAAAAAGGGTGGTACTGTAGGTTGGCTGCAGGTACCCGGTTTAAACGCTCTTTTTATTTTTTTGTTCGTTAAACTTGTTGCATGTTGATTTACTTGTGGATTACTAAACTTTTTTTCGTGAAACTTGTTGCATGTTGTTTTTTCTCTTCGTGAAGATTGTACATTGATTTTTTCCTCGTGAAAGTGATTTTGATCTTGAAAAATGTTGAGTGGTGATTTTTGTTTCTGGAACTTGTTGCCTGCTGAATTTTTTTCGTGAAACTTTTTCTCTTCTTGGAACTTTTACATTAATTTTTTTTCTTTTCACGAAGTCGATTTTGTTCATGGATCTTGTTCTGTGCTGATTTATGTTCGTGGAAAAAATCATGTTGATTTTTTTCTGGTTTTGTTCATGGAACTTGCTGCATGCTGATTTATGTTCGTGGAAGCTGTTGAGTGATGATTTTTTTTGTTTGTGAAACTTGTTGCAGTCTGATTTTTTTTCTCTTCGCAAAACTTATACATTGATTTTTCAACTCGTGAAACTGATATTGTTAATGGTACTTGTTGCGTGCTGATTTTTTTTAGATCGTGGAACTTGTTGCATGCTGTTTTTTATTCGTGAAACTTGTTGCATGTTGATTTTTCTCTTCGTGAAACATGTAAACTGAATTTTTTTTTCTCCTCCTAAAACTAATTTTGTCCATGGAACAAATTGCATGCATATTTTTCTGATTCTGGAACTTGTTGCGTACTGATTTTTTTGTTCGTGAAACTTGTTGCATGTTGCTTTTTTTTTCTCTTCGCGAAACTTGTACACTGATTTTTCTCCTCGTGAAACTGATTTTGTTCAAGGAACTTGTTGCGTGCTGATTGTTGGTCATGGAACTTGTTGCATGATGTTTTTCTTTGTTCATGAAACTTGATTTTTTTTCCACATAGTGAAACTAATTTTGTTCATCGAATTTATTGCATGCATATTCTATGCTCGTGATTCATGTTACATGTTGATTTTTCTCTTCGTGAAATATGTACAATGATTTTTTCTCATTGACGAAACTGGTTTTGTTCATGCAACTTGTTGCATGCAGATTTATGTTCGAGGAACTTGTTTAGTGATGATTTTTTTTTATTGTGAAACTTGTTGCAGCCTGTTTTTTTCTCTTCGCGAAACTTGTACATTGATTTTTCACCTCGTGAAATTGATTTTGTTAATGGAACTTGTTGCTGATTGTTTTTTTAGTTCGTGGAAAGTAGAAACTTAAAAATTGTTAGTAAGCCATTTTGGCTTAACAATATTAAGCCATTTTGTTCTGAGTAGTTAAAAGGCCCAGTAACTGTAAGTAGTATCGCCTCACGGCTTTAAACAACAGCCCTCCCAGGATTTCAACAACAACCCTCTGATGTCATGACAGTCATAGGAAAAATAGCATTAGATTTCTACTACAGCCCTCTGACGTGTACCGGGAGTAAAACACGACGTATTTGAAATACCAAAATAAAGTTCCTTTCTAAAGATAATTCCGATTTCTTATAATTAAGCTAAATCTAGTCGCAAAAATGAAAAGTTCCTAATCAGCAAAAAGAGAAATTGCATTTCTAGCTTCAGTCAGACAACGGCGCTAGTCGTTCGAATTTCGCTAAGATAATTGTAGCAAAAAAAATGCAATGCATAAAATTTCCAAGGAAGTTTAAAAGGCAAAAAACTGTGTGAACTCCTGAATCATCTGAAAAATCTTTAAGAGATTATTGGACGAGGATTCGCGTCCTTGGGGCACGTGAGCCAATGGCAGGCAGTCCCTAGGGCGCAGGACGAAAGAACTGCGTTTGGGAGTGGGGTAAATGTGCCTTTTTAATTTGAATCTCTATCCAGATTTGAAGCGATTAGTACCGCAAACAATCTCGGTCACCATTTTATTGTCCTTGAAGTGACCCGTTGCTGTACAACTAAGCATGTAAGTTCAATAAATCTATTATCTTTTTATATGTGTTTGTTACTCTTATATGTCTGAGTCTAGTCCGATAATAGGTAACTAGTTCGCCAGTCTCCATGGTAAATGCTCCCAAAGGAATCTGATCTCCAGATAGCCCAAGAAAGAAGAAGCCACATTTGTATGTCTACATATTCAATTTTCTCTCATTAATTGAGAGCGGCGCTAGCCTAGTTGACACAATCTCCAGCGCTATAAGTGGCGCTATAGGAGAAATTTCTATCACCACAGTAGCGAATCTCCCATTACCACAAAACCAATTTTTCCATCGCTACAAATGGCGCGAGTCGGAAATTGGAGGAAAACTGCGAACTAGTTGGGCTATTTAAACTTTGTAATTTGAATTTGATTGTTGGGGGATACAGACACATAAATGAAGTGATTAGGCCTATTGCCGCTAAGCTACTACAGGGAAACCCTTTAGAATATCTCATAGGAGATAATAGCCTCCCCAAAATAGGTTAAGTAAAATAATAAATTTGTTTTAAGTTGATATAAACGCAAAAAAAAAAAATATTGAAATATTGTATATTGAAACAGAAATGGCTTTGTCAAAGGAGGAAGGTAAATGGACTTCGCTTTTAGCGGCGCTCGAATTAGCAAAACTTCGAGCAGCTTTGCTTGAACTTTGGCTATTAGAAATAAATTTGTATCCCCTCAAAGAGTTGGGTACAATAGAAAAAATGGAGAAAAGGCTCAATGAAGAATTGTAAAATGAAAAAAAAAAATAGTATTCAGTTTTTAACAAGTAGAAGCAAGTGTATAATTAATAATTTTTTTAGTGTTAGTAATAAATGCAATGTAGTAGTGCCGTATATTACTAAATAATAAAGTATTTGTACCGTGAATTGAAAGAATTAAATAAAAGATAATACGAAAGAAAAACAAAATCTAGCTGGACCGATGAAACGTTGGTAGAAACAGAAGAATTTTAGGCATAATAGTAGCAAATGGGGTCTGTTATATTCCACCCCTGTTTCTTTTCCTTTCAGATAAATGACCTATTTTCGTTTCTTTAATTACATTTGTGACCCTTTTGGAAGAATACAAGTAAGGTATTTTCTACAAACTGTGTAGTATTTTCCGTAACCCAGGCAGGGTAGGAATAGAGCTACAAGGCGCCGTCATTATTATATTGACAGGGAGGGTTATTACCTCCAAGGAGAGAGTAGAAATTTTTTAGCCGTAACCCAAGGCGGGTACGTTTGGCTTTAGAAAGTGGCCATTTGACCACTCGATCGCGTTACCATACCCTGAGACAGGGTATACTGTAAATAGGGTAGTACCAAACCCGATATTTGCAGAACCGTTGGGGTAAGAGCGGGAATCTCACTAACATTAGGGCCGACAAGGGGTTCTCCCATTCGAGTAAGTGGCATAGCAATCTTTTTGCGTCATTCGAGTAAGTGGCATAGCAATCTTTTTGCGTCATTCGAGTAAGTGGCATAGCAATCTTTTTGCGTCATTCGAGTAAGTGGCATAGCAATCTTTTTGCGTCATTCGAGTAAGTGGCATAGCAATCTTTTGCGTCATTTTTTGCCTTTAAAAGTAGTGACCCTGCACATACACCCCAATAAGTGGTGCCAGCGGTAGCTAGCACTACGAACATTGGCGGCAGCGGCATAAGCACACATGCTAGAAAGCTTAGCAAAAGTCGCCGAAGGAAGCAAAAAAAGAAGAGTTGTTACCCAGCTGTGACTGGAACTCTGCATAAGGCGAGAAATTCGGCGAAAGAAACCGTTAATCACAGAAAATTGAGGCATAGGGATAGGTCTTAAAAGGGTCTCCTTTACCTACACAGATGACCTTCATCTGAATAATGGTGTTAGAAAAAATTCAAATTCTGAAGTAGCTCCGCAAAATGAGTAAACAAGAAAATTTGAATTTGAACCATGGCTGCTTTAGAACCATGTAGATGTAAAACAAGCCAGTGTACATGCTTGTTTACAAAGAATAATTAAAAATACATGAATATATTTTTTTTGGTCGAGTGTCATTTGTATTGCTGGGGTCGACTCCCCTCGCACACGTTAGGTCCCCTAGTGGATAAATATCCGCGTTATTTGTGCTTATTAATTTTATGGGTTATTTGTAATGATGGCAAATATCAGACTTAACTTAATGCTTTTCTTATAAACAGATACCATTCAACACAATTAAGAAAGGTCGTCAAAAGTCTGTCTATTGTTCTTAAAAACTGCTTATTTGAAAATGTCAATTTTCTTTTTATGTTGTTCTATTTATTTAAGAGCGAGAGAGAATGAGCATATGTAGGTTTAATTTTTGTAGCTAGACATAAGACATACCTTAGTACTTCAGTTTAGTTAAATCTACGTTCAATGTTTTGTTACAACAAGCATCCTTGATTGCTATACTTTGCGCACCTTAGACTAAATTAGTCTATGTTACTAAGGATTTGATTAAGTTTAGATGTCTTATTTTTGTTAGTGTTATTTCTATGCCCTTTCAAAGGATAATAGAAAGGTTGGAACAGAAAATAACCAAAGGTAGGAAGCTCGTGGTCGACTGAGAACGACAAGTGGTGTTGGACCACGTCTTGTGGGAAGCCTGGGGAGGAACTCAAGGCCCATGATTGTTTTTTGTAATTTTTTTTGTGTAAACGATCGTAGGAAGGAATATTTCTCAGTCCTTCAAGTGTAAGAAATTAGTATTCTTATGCCAATCAGGGCCAGTCAAAGCAATACTTAAAGGTTGAATAGAAACTTCAGTGAGCTAAGTTTTCGTTTTTGGATCTGAATGCTTTGAAAGAGAAACAGAGAGTTTACTTTCTTATAGCTCCGAGGCGAAAAAAAAAAGAAAAAAAAAGAAAAGCTTTTTAATTTCATTATATTATATCAATGACGTATGCTGTCCTACGGCTCTGTGTTAAACATTACTTCCAAAGAGAAACAGAGACATTAATGTCTTTAGCTCCTTGGCGAAAAATTTAATTCCACTAGTTTATATCTATGACATATACAATAACAGAGAGATCACCGTTCTATAGTTCTGTGACAAAAACATTCTTTAATTTCATTGGTTTATCTACGACATATCTTGTGCTCTAATTTTTGTAACATATTTTCGCAAGTCAGTCACGTTATATCTTACCTATACTGACTCAGGTTCCCCTCGGATTTTCTATGAAAAATCGACCCATGTCCTAACCAAGATGGATATTATCAAAAAAAAAACAAGAAATTATCAGTACAGAAGCGTCTAATTATATGAAATATTTTATCTTAGTGCAGATTATAATTATTTTAGGCCTACCAGTGTAATTATGCGCCGCAAGTTTGCTTATTCATGTGTTTCTTACTCGAGAAATATAATGTTTCTTACTCGAGTAATATATGTACCAATAGCCAACTATTGGTAACTATAACCAAACAACCTATGGTACGTTTATATGTAGAATTTCACGGCGGATGTGAAATTATATCTCAATAATAATATGTAAAATTTTAAAACCATTTAATCAGTTAAGATATATGGATTGAAACCCCGTGTATGTCCAATGGCGACTAAGTAAAACCCACAAGGAATTCCCTATTAATGTGAAGGTGTTTCTCGCTTAACGGATTCTAATAAGACTTTAATATAATATTTATTTATTTAGTGCTGAAGGATTTGCTCAAACAATAGCCTTCTAAAAAGATATTGATGTCAGTTCTTCATTATGCTTATATTCTTTGCCAAGCATCAACTGGAATCTACGCGGGCAAGCTTGGAAATCCTGCATCTAATGACCTTATTCGAAAGGCGAATACGAGGCACCAATGTTGACTTGCAATTACGGAAAAATCCTGAGACTAAGAACCTCGGCATTTCAGCCGTTAAACCCGGAGCCCCATGAGAACGTCTAAGCCAAGAAATAGGGAAGACATCAGAAAACTAGTGGGTATAGAGGTCTCCACTAGTCCTTGTTATGTCTTGTTCCCTCATTGTAGTATCGTTTGCGTAAAACCGTGTGGTTATGACGCTGCACATGCGTTTCTTATACAGCGCGGACTTGCGTGAACAATGCAGGCATGAAAAAGTTGTAAAAACAGACCTCAAACTTAATAATGTAGGGTAAATTATGTTTATTTAATATCGATATTTTCGTTATCAAAACAAATTTGAAGAAATTTCTGTTTTAGATTTTCATTGTGAGTACCAATATTAGTGTATTTATTTAATTCTATCTCATAGCTAAGAAATTATAACCCAATTAATGCGTGAATTATTGTATATGTATTTACTTCAAAGAACATGTGATTCTGCCGCGTTGTTTTTATTACAGGAAGTAAATGGCAAATTGGTTATTGAGCATTACAATAAGCTGCCCAGTACAGATACGACCCAGTAGCATCTATTTTCATCATATCTCAACCAACGAAGAGTACTCACCATGACTCCAGGCAACTTCATCCCAGCTTTCGTCTACGAAAACAGTTACCTTCGATCGTCGTTTCTTCGACTATGATATGTATCAGGTAACACTATATTTGAACCTCAGTATAAAGTGCTTTAACGAACTATATAATCACATAAATGCTGAGAACCCCATCAATCAGAACAAGATAAACGCTATTTAACGATATTTGAAGTTAAGAGATACTTAAAGACATTTGAAGATATTTGAAACTGAAGTTAGAGACAATTTGAAGTTTAATTCTGAGAACCCCATCGATCAGAACAAGATAACAACATCTAACGATATTTGAAGTTAAATAATATTTAAATTTGAAGATATTCGAAGACGAAATTAAAGACAATTTGAAGTTTAATTCTGAGAACTCTATCGATCAGCACACGATAAACGATATTTGAAGTTAAATGACACTTAAAGACATTTGAAGATATTTGAAGCAGAAATTAAAGACAATTTGAACTTTAACTCTGAGAACACCATCGAGCAGTACAAGATAAACGATATTTAACGATATTTGAACTTAAATGATAGTTGAAGATATTTGAAGCTGAAGTTAAAGACAATATATTAAGAGAGTCACTATAATATGACGACAACCCGTTTCAAAAGGCACAAATGAACAATTTTACGCGAGAATACATTCTCTATGTGCCTCTAAAATCCTAAAAATGATATGCTGAGAAGAAAAACACCAACACCTGCAGTGGGAAGAATCCTTTCTCAGTTGACTATTAGAATGATATTTAACGGTCATTTCCCAGTTGACTATTAGGAAAAACTTACCGTGTGAAGACAACTAGACTCAAACTGTTCCATGAAGAAACCATAACGTAAGTGCTTCGAAATTTTTGCCAGGACAAAAGGAGTGAAGGACAGTAATTTACAACAGAAGGGTGTAGTACACTAAGGACACGAAAGGTGATGAATAGATGTGAAGCTAAATGTGTTACTTCCTAATAGCTTTGACAATGCAAAAATCTCAATAGTGAAAGTGTTTTAATGTCATCAGTGAATATGATGAACCAAATATTGTATGTTATAAATCATTCATGTATGTACCACAGGTAGAATTAGGTGTAGTATTATCATGTCATTCATTTAATGTAGCGTAGATAGAATGTAGCATGCCATATAGACAGCAAAATCAAAAAAAAAAAATCTTTAGTATAGTAGCTAGCCTAGAACCATGAATAATCTTAGTCCGGTAGATGAATTTTAGATAGGGATGTAGAATAAAATAAGAAAAGTAATAGAGAAAATTTTTAGCACTCCTGATTAAGTCATAACATTTATATAAAATAATTATGTAAAAAAAAAAAAAAAAAAAAAATAGTTAATAAATGGCGAACGTAAAAAAAAAAATAAAAGCCCAAAGGCGAGCAGTTACTAATGACGGGACGTCATTAATTGATGGGAAGGGTGATATGTACCGGGAGTAAAACACGACGTATTTGAAATACCAAAATAAAGTTCCTTTCTAAAGATAATTCCGATTTCTTATAATTAAGCTAAATCTAGTCGCAAAAATGAAAAGTTCCTAATCAGCAAAAAGAGAAATTGCATTTCTAGCTTCAGTCAGACAACGGCGCTAGTCGTTCGAATTTCGCTAAGATAATTGTAGCAAAAAAAATTCAATGCATAAAATTTCCAAGGAAGTTTAAAAGGCAAAAAACTGTGTGAACTCCTGAATCATCTGAAAAATCTTTAAGAGATTATTGGACGAGGATTCGCGTCCTTGGGGCACGTGAGCCAATGGCAGGCAGTCCCTAGGGCGCAGGACGAAAGAACTGCGTTTGGGAGTGGGGTAAATGTGCCTTTTTAATTTGAATCTCTATCCAGATTTGAAGCGATTAGTACCGCAAACAATCTCGGTCACCATTTTTATTGTCCTTGAAGTGACCCGTTGCTGTACAACTAAGCATGTAAGTTCAATAAATCTATTATCTTTTTATATGTGTTTGTTACTCTTATATGTCTGAGTCTAGTCCGATAATAGGTAACTAGTTCGCCAGTCTCCATGGTAAATGCTCCCAAAGGAATCTGATCTCCAGATAGCCCAAGAAAGAAGAAGCCACATTTGTATGTCTACATATTCAATTTTCTCTCATTAATTGAGAGCGGCGCTAGCCTAGTTGACACAATCTCCAGCGCTATAAGTGGCGCTATAGGAGAAATTTCTATCACCACAGTAGCGAATCTCCCATTACCACAAAACCAATTTTTCCATCGCTACAGACGTCACGTGACATACCATCGCACGTGTTTCTAGCGGTTAGCTGTTTCTACGGGAGCCTTGTTTCTTTGCGAAATTCCCAGGTGTCTTCCCCATTATAGGTGTCCAGACGAATTTCCCGGAATCATGCCTAGACATGCCTTCCCAGGTGGTAGAAGCCATGTTGTTTTTCTATGACAACCCTCTGACCTCACGGCAGCGATAGGAAAGATAGCATTGGATTTTAAAGGGTTAGATAAGTGGAGCTACCAACCCCTCAAATCATCACACCTACGCAATGCAGTCACGACACATCCCTCTGGACTCCACTGACTTCAAACAACTTAGCCCGTTTCAAACGGACAGGTCTAATATGCTTGACGCAATTTTATGTAGCCCTGCCACAGGAACCCATGGGCAATCCCCGCTTGTAACATTGGGCAGCAGGTCATCATGTGAGAACTGTACTACAGTTGATGACTATAATAAAAAGTTTAGATTATGCAATCCGTATAAATTGCATAAGGGATATGCTGTACAAATTAAGGACTGTAATACTTGTCTTGAAGAGACTTGTGACTCTCATCCTAATGGATATCTATGCTCCAACTGTCATTATGATAAGTGTGACAAACTATTAAAAAACAAACTATTTTTTTAGGATTTCCCAGAGCTCCCCCTACCCGTTAAAACAAAAAAAACAGTCAGCACGCAAAAAAATCCACGATCAAAAATATGCATGCAGTATGTTCAAGGAACAAAATTAGTTTCAGGAGTAGAAAAAAAATCAATGTACATGTTTCACGAAGACAAAAAATCAACCTGCAAAAAGTTTCATTAACAAAAAACCATCATGCAACAAGTTCCATGAACAACAATCAGCACGCAACAAGTTCCTTGAACAAAATCGGTTTCACAAGGAAAAAATCATTGTACAAGTTTCGCGAAGAGAAGAAAAAGCAACATGCAACAAGTTTCACGAACAAAAAAATCAATTGGCGCGCCACGCCAAGTGAACCTAATTAAACCTAACTTGAATGCAGTTATTTGGAAAAAGGGTGGTACTGTAGGTTGGCTGCAGGTACCCGGTTAAACGCTCTTTTTATTTTTTTTGTTCGTTAAACTTGTTGCATGTTGATTTACTTGTGGTTTACTAAACTTTTTTTCGTGAAACTTGTTGCATGTTGTTTTTTCTCTTCGTGAAGATTGTACATTGATTTTTTCCTCGTGAAAGTGATTTTGATCTTGGAAAATGTTGAGTGGTGATTTTTGTTTCTGGAACTTGTTGCCTACTGAATTTTTTTCGTGAAACTTTTTCTCTTCGTGGAAGTTTTACATTAATTTTTTTTCTCTTCACGAAGTTGATTTTGTTCATGGATCTTGTTCTGTGCTGATTTATGTTCGTGGAAAAAATCATGTTGATTTTTTTCTGGTTTTGTTCATGGAACTTGCTGCATGCTGATTTATGTTCGTGGAAGTTGTTGAGTGATGATTTTTTTGTTTGTGAAACTTGTGTGTGTTTGTTTTTGTGTGTGTTTGTGTGTTTTTTTGTGTATGTGTGTGTGTTTTTTGTGTATGTGTGTGTGTTTTTGTGTGTGTGTTTGCTTTTGTGTGTTTGTGTGTGTGTTTTTTTGTGTTTGTGATTTTGTGTGTTTTTTTTGTGTATGTGTGTGTGTTTGCTTTTGTGTGTTTGTGTGTGTGTTTTTTGTGTGTGGGTTTTTTTGTGTGTGTTTTTTTTGTGTATGTGTTTTTGTGTGCGTGCTTTTGTGTGTTTGTGATTTTGTGTGTGTGTGTTTTGTTGGGTGTGTGTATGTTTTTGTGTGTATGTGTTTTTGTTTGTGTGTGTGTTTTCGTGTGTTTTTGTGCGTGTGTGTGTGGTTTGTGTATGTTTTTGTGTGTGCTTGTTTTTGTGTTTGTGTGTTATTGTGTGTGTGTGTGTTTTGTGTGTGTGTTTGTGTGTGTGTTTATGTGTGTTTGTGTTTTTTTTTTGTGTGTGTGTGTGTCATAAGTTAGAAGACGCTTAAAAGGATGATGATGGGTGTCGTGTTAATCCCATTTTAATTCGCTATTATTGCTACTTTTTAAATCATCTCGAGCAAGACATTTTTTTAACCTCCTTTATCGCCTAGCCGAAGTCCGGATTCCGTCCCCGGAAGGAGTAGACACTGACCGAACTCCCCCGCAGCGGCTGACACCCGTAGCGGTCGGAATGTCCCCCCGCGGTGGAGTAACAATAAATAACAACATTTAAAAATTAAACATATGAAAATTTCCGCTTTGCGCAACATATATATATATATATATATATATATATATATATATATATATATATATATATATATATATATATATATATATATATATATATATATATATATTATATATATATATATATATATATATATATATATATATATATATATATATATATATATATATATATATATATATATATATATATATATATATATATATATATATATATATACATATATATATATATATATATATATATATATATATATATATACATATATATATATATATATATATATATATATATATATATATATATATATATATATATATATATATATATATATATATATATATATATATATATATATATATATATATATATATATATATATATATATATATATATATATATATATATATATATATATATATATATAAATGACTATATAAAAAAAGCAATGCTGAACTGGTGACGGAAAAAATGCTCCTCCTCCCCCCAAAGACGGCCCCCTCCCCCAACTATAGGGATTTCTACAGACCGATTGTTTCAGAGGCGACAATGCCGTATGAGACTAGTTCGTTTCTAAAATGTGTCATTGACTTGAAGCTGGGTGAATAAAATATCAGGAAAAATTGAAAAAAAATATGGAATTAAGTTATCTGTATTGTAGTCTCACGATGTATTTTATTGCGTAAAAATTTTTAGCTCTAATATCTACCTCGCTCTCTGGAAATAGTTGCTTGGAGTTGTCTCCCCACACCCATCATTCCTTAAATTACGCATGTTATTGTTTTTATATTTTATCTTTTTATAAGCCATAATAATGCCTAAAAAATTGCATCTATCATCAAGGCGCCCTCTGAAAATTATTGCTAGGTGGAGGATGAGGGCTTAATGATAGAATATTGTGAAATATTCATAAGTTTAACTCAAAGAAATGGATAATTTCATTAAAAGTTCTTAAAAGGGCATAAATTTTTTCATCTAATATCAACCTTATCCCCGCCAGTGTCGCATGCTAGAACCGCCACCTTTTCTTAATTCACGTATGTTTTTGTTTATATTTTATCCTTTATAAGCTTTTTCACGTTTTCGGTTTTTTTTTCATTTGTGGAGTTTTAACTGCTTTTTCTGGGATTTCATGATTTTATAGCGTTTTGTATCACTTATAGACCATTTCATGTTTTTTTTTCATTTGTTGAGTTTTAAGTGCTTTTTCTGTGATTTCCTGATTTTATAGCGTTTTTAATAAAAAAGATTTATTTACAAAGGTCTGTGTCTTTTTAGATCTCTTGTTCCAGGAAGATTCTTCAATACGTGAACATTTACACAATTTAAGTATCTTCTAGCCCCTCTCGCCTTTTAAATAATATATACGCTAAGAGCAACCCGCAATATTAGTAGAATGTATCTATGGAATTTTCTTGCAGGTATAGGAATTACCATGCTATTTGCTTGCCCTATGTTCCTTGGCGTCTTTCCAGAGCATGTACTTATGGATTTGGGTGGATTATGTTCCTTCCTATGCTATTCTAAGGGTTTAAGTTCCTTCCTCTGCTATTCTAAGGGTTTATGTCCCCTCCCATGCTATTCTAAGGGTTTATGTTCCCTCCCATGCTATTCTAAGGGTTTATATTCCCTCCCATGCTATTCTAAGGGTTTATGTTCTCTCCCATGCTATTCTAAGGGTTTATGTCCCCCCCTCCATGCTATTCTAAGGGTTTATGTTTCCTCCCATGCTATTCTATGGCCTTATGTTCCTTCCAATGTTATTCTATGGGACCTCTACACGTGATTAAACACGTTTTGCTTGCCTTTCCTTGGTACCTTTCCAAACGAGCGGGGATTCCCCTCCGGTTCCTACACATTGCAAAAAAGCGAGCAGTATGGGCGGGGATTCCCCACACAAGTTTGTTTCAACTCCAAGTTTTTCAACCAGACTGTTTTTGAGCCAACATCCGTTGAGAATTGATTGACATTTGCAAAAAGGGGTAAGGGATTTGCGGATTGGAGTGTAACTCGAGAGTAGTTTGTTATTAAAAAATTGGATGCTACAATCAGAATTGTTTGATTGACATTTGCAAAAAGGGGTAAGGGGTTTGCGAATTGGATTGTATGAAGGTGGAAAAAAAAGGGTTTAAACTGATTATCAGTTAAGGTAACCCCTCGGGGTTGTTAACTCAGGCAATTTGTTATAAATTTGAGACAACATCAATCTATGAAAATGGTTAATGATGATAGAATGGCATTGTGAGTTGACCTAGCTTTACCTCTCCGATGTGTTCTGTATAATACACAAGTTGTGTTTGAACAGTGTTGTCAGTTTAAAATAGGGTCCAACGTTATAATATACTAAAAAGTTGATACTAAGAGAGATGTAGATGGCAAGAAAATAATTTTAATAAAGAAATTCAGAACAAACCTTAGAAATCCTTGCAAATCAAGTAGTAAGGTGTATGTGAGTATGAACCATCAAGAATCATAAGCACCAATGATACAATGCGTTTTGTATCACTTATAGACCATTTCATGTTTTTTTTTTCATTTGTTGAGTTTTAAGTGCTTTTTCTGTGATTTCCTGATTTTATAGCGTTTTTAATAAAAAAGATTTATTTACAAAGGTCTGTGTCTTTTTAGATCTCTTGTTCCAGGAAGATTCTTCAATACGTGAACATTTACACAATTTAAGTATCTTCTAGCCCCTCTCGCCTTTTAAATAATATATACGCTAAGAGCAACCCGCAATATTAGTAGAATGTATCTATGGAATTTGCTTGCAGGTATAGGAATTACCATGCTATTTGCTTGCCCTATGTTCCTTGGCGTCTTTCCAGAGCATGTACTTATGGATTTGGGTGGATTATGTTCCTTCCTATGCTATTCTAAGGGTTTAAGTTCCTTCCTCTGCTATTCTAAGGGTTTATGTCCCCTCCCATGCTATTCTAAGGGTTTATGTTCCCTCCCATGCTATTCTAAGGGTTTATATTCCCTCCCATGCTATTCTAAGGGTTTATGTTCTCTCCCATGCTATTCTAAGGGTTTATGCCCCCCCCTCCATGCTATTCTAAGGGTTTATGTTTCCTCCCATGCTATTCTATGGCCTTATGTTCCTTCCAATGTTATTCTATGGGACCTCTACAAGTGATTAAACACGTTTTGCTTGCCTTTCCTAGGTACCTTTCCAAACGAGCGGGGATTCCCCTCCGGTTCCTACACATTGCAAAAAAGCGAGCAGTATGAGCGGGGATTCCCCACACAAGTTTGTTTCAACTCCAAGTTTTTCAACCAGACTGTTTTTGAGCCAACATCCGTTGAGAATTGTTTGATTGACATTTGTAAAAAGGGGTAAAGAATTTGTGGATTGGAGTGTAACTCGAGAGTAGTTTGTTATTAAAAAATTGGATGCTACAATCAGAATTGTTTGATTGACATTTGCAAAAAGGGGTAAGGGATTTGCGAATTGGATTGTATGAAGGTGGAAAAAAAAGGGTTAAACTGATTATCAGTTAAGGTAACCCCTCGGGGTTATTAACTCAGGCAATTTGTTATAAATTTGAGACAACATCAATCTATGAAAATGGTTAATGATGATAGAATGGCATTGTGAGTTGACCTAGCTTTACCTCTCCGATGTGTTCTGTATAATACACAAGTTGTGTTTGAATAGTGTTGCCAGTTTAAAATAGGGTCCGACGTTATAATATACTAAAAAGTTGATACTAAAAGAGATGTAGATGGTAAGAAAATAATTTTAATAAAGAAATTCAGAACAAACCTTAGAAATACTTGCAAATCAAGTAGTAAGGTGTATGTGAGTACGAACCATCAAGGATCATAAGCACCAATGACCCTGACCAGCAGAGACAACCCCCCAAGGGTCCCCTATCCCCAAACTCGAAGGGTGCCCTCTCCCCTCCAACTTTTTGGCCCCCTCCCCCCATTTTTTTGGCAATTGACATTTTTTCTGATAACAAGTATCCTTCATTACGATTGTAGCTTTCAAATGTGAAACTTAAGTCTATTTTTGGTTCGAAAAATAAGCTATTTCTGTAAAAGCTGAGTTAATAAGGGTTTTTGACCGTAAACTCTAGTTTTTTGTAAGGAAATTATGAAAAATACAATTCTCTGGTTCAAATGTGAAACTTAAGTCCATTTTTGGATCGAAAAATAAAACTATTTCCGTAAAATCTGAGCTAATAAGGGTTTTTGACCGTAAACTATAGTTTTTTGTAAGAAAATTATGAAAAATACAATTCTCTGGTTCAAATGTGAAACTTAAGTCCATTTTTGGGTCGAAAAAATAAACTATTTCTGTAAAATATGAGCTAATAAGGGTTTTTGACCGTAAACTCTAGTTTTTGTAAGAAAATTATGGAAAATACAATTCTCTGGTTCAAATGTGAAACTTAAGTCCTTTTTTGGATTGAAAAATAAAACTATTTCCATAAAATCTGAGCTAATAAGGGTTTTTGACTGTAAACCCTAGTTTTTTGTAAGAAAATTATGGAAAATACAATTCGTTGGCTCAAATGTGAAACTTAAGTCCATTTATGGATCGAAAAATAAAACAATTTCCGCAAAATCTGAGCTAATTAGGGTGTTTGACCGTAAACTGTAGTTTCTTATAAGAAAATTATGAAAAATACAATTCTCTGGTTCAAATGTGAAACTTAAGTCCATTTTTGGGTCGAAAAAATAAACTATTTCTGTAAAATATGAGTTAATAAGGGTTTTTGACCGTAAACTCTAGTTTTTTGTAAGAAAATTATGGAAAATACAATTCTCTGGTTCAAATGTGAAACTTAAGTCCTTTTTTGGATCGAAAAATAAAACTATTTCAGTAAAATCTGAGTTAATAAGGGTTTTTGACTGTAAACTCTAGTTTTTTGTAAGAAAATTATGAAAAATACAATTCGTTGGCTCATAGGTGAAAATTAAATCCATTTTTCGTTAAGTCTCAGAGTGAATAAATTCGTTATCAATATCCTTTGTCAGATCCATCAAATAAAATTGAAAAAATCTAAATTTCAGAATGAATAAATGCTTTAACAACATCCTTTATCGGATATGTACACAAACTTGTGTGGGGAATCCCCGCTCATACTGCTCGCTTTTTTGCAATGTGTAGGAACCGGAGGGGAATCCCCGCTCGTTTGGAAAGGTACCAAGGAAAGGCAAGCAAAACGTGTTTAATCACGTGCAGAGGTCCCATAGAATAACATTGGAAGGAACATAAGGCCATAGAATAGCATGGGAGGAAACATAAACCCTTAGAATAGCATGGAGGGGGGGGGGGAACATAAACCCTTAGAATAGCATGGGAGACAACATAAACCCTTAGAATAGCATGGGAGGGAATATAAACCCTTAGAATAGCATGGGAGGGAGCATAAACCCTTAGAATAGCATGGGAGGGGACATAAACCCTTAGAATAGTAGAGGAAGTAACATAAACCCTTAGAATAGCATAGGAAGGAGCATAATCCACCCAAATCCATAAGTACATGCTCTGGAAAGACGCCAAGGAACATAGGGCAAGCAAATAGCATGGTAATTCCTATACCTGCAAGCAAATTCCATAGATACATTCTACTAATATTACCAGATAACACTCTCTAAAAGAATTACTTAACGAACAGGTGACACAAAATCTATGCAATTTCTAGTAATCGATTTCCCCCCCCCCCCTCTGCGTGTCAATTATTGCAGGTACATGGAAAAACAAAGGAACTTGCCAGGGAACACCTGTGACGTCAAGGAGATTATGCTATTGCATGGTAATTGTTATCATTTAGAAATTATTTCTTGAAACTGAATATTGGAAATGGTTTCACGGACGAGTTGATTAAGGCGCAGTTCTAATGGAAGAAAATTGACCTTTCGAGTCTTGGCGGGGTCAAGAACTATAGAAAAAAAGAAACAACTAAAGAATGAAAGAAAGAAAAATGTGTTGGGCGTTTCGGGGCGAAAAATAAAATGACATTAAATTAAAAGGTGGAAACAATGTGTTGAGGGTTTCGGGCGAAGAATACCAAAAAATATTACGTGACAGTGATGCAGAATCATTACTTGACCTTACATAAAGTGTGCACCGCCATTACGTAAGGTGTGAGCTGTCGTTACGGTAGAAGCGGGGATCCCCCATGGGTTCCTTTGGCATGGTTGCATAAAATTGCGTTAAGCATATTAGACCTGTCCGTTTGAAACGGTGTACGGCTGCCGAGACGTCAGAGGGGCTGTCACAGAAGACCAACATGGCTTCTACCATCTGGAGAGGCATGTTTAAACATGATTCTGGGAAATTCGTCTAGACACTTATAATGGGGAAGACACCTTGGAATTTCGCCTAGAAATAGGGCTCCCATAGAAACAGCTGATCGCTAGAAACACGTGCGATGGTGTGTCGCGTGACGTCAGATGGCTGCAGTAGATATCCAACGCTATTTTTCTATTACTTTTGTGACGTCAGAGGGCTGTTGCACATATCCTGGGAGGGCTGTTGTTGAAAGCCGTGAGGCGATACTAACACTGTATCTTTCAAGATAATAATCTCCCCCCCCCCACAGCCCTCAAGGCAATGGTTGAAAGTTTTGCTCTGGGGGCATGTAAGGTTTTTATCGAAAGGGTGGTTGTTTAAACTTCGGTGCTGATTGGATTAGAAATCAGAAGTTCTAGTACTCTTTTTAACGTTTAGCGACTAGCCCCCCCCCCCTCTTTTACGGTCTACTTTTCCTAAATGTACCGAATAGAAATTTGAGATAGTGATTTGTTCCAACAGTCCAAAGATCATAAAAGTTTTAACTATTTCCTCTCTTTTGCCATGAAGAGTGATATGGGCAGAATGAATTATTTATTTTTGTTTTTCTTTGGTTTTAGACCATGGCACTGTGGATAGAAAGCTTTGTCGTAAAAATCTCCAGGAAGAGCTCACTCGATTGGAAATTGAGAGGGATAGTTCCCTTTTTAGCAGTCGAAAGTGATGGGAGGGCAATTAGAACCCTTCCCCCCTCCCACGTCCATTATTTCTCAATTTTGAGATAGCCATTTAGTTCATCGTAGCTGGAATGTCTAGAAATTATGACTTTGAGGATGACAGCCTACCCTACAGTCCTCAGGATGAGGGTTGTAAGTTATGCCCAGGGGGCAGATGATTTTTGCAGAAATGGCGGTCGTATAAGCCTCGGAGGTGGGAAACTTCGAAAGAAACTCGTTCGATTGAAAATTGCAACGTCTAGTGTCCTTCTAATGGTTAAAAGTGATTAGAGGGCAACCATTCCTCCCCCCTCCTATTATTTTCACAAAGACATACAATCAGAATTTTGATATAGCCATTTTGTTCTGAGCAGTTGAAAGGTCCAATAATTATATCTTTGGTGATGACAACCCCCCCCCACAGTCCTCTGGGCAAGGGTTGTAAGTTTTACCCTGGGGGCATATAAGGCTCTTATGGAAAGGGTGGTAGACTCCGGAGGGGGCTTTCTGGATTGGAAATCATAAACTCTAGTGCCCTTTTTTAACAGTCAAAGTGATCGGAGAGCAATTAGCTCCCCCCCCCCTTACGGTCTTTTTTTTTCTAAAATGCATCCGATGGAAATTTCAAGATAGCCATTTGTTCAAAAACAGTCCAAAGATCATAAAAGCTTTAGTTATTCCCTCTCTTGCGACATCGACGGATGCGGGCAGAATATAGTATTTATTTTATTTTTGTTTTTTTGGTTTTAGATCAGGGCACTTCAGATAGAAGGATTTGTCGTAGAAACTTCGAAAAGAGCACATTCTATTGGAAATTGAGAGGGATAGCTCCCTTTCTAACAGGCAAAAGTGGCTGGAGGGCAATTAGCACTCCCACGTCCATCATTTATCCAAACTCGTCCAATCAAAATTTTGAGATAGAAATAGTGTTCAATGTAGTTGAAAGGTCCAGAAATTATGTCTTTGAGGATGACGACCCCCCACGGTCCTCAGGTTGAGGGTTATAAGTTATGCCCTGGGTTATACATCGTTTGTTTTACGGAAAGTATTTTAAAGGTCTGATTGATAATCAGAAGTTCCAGTTCCTTTTTTAAGAGCCAAAGTGATCGGGGGAAGCTACATATAGAAATTTTGAGATAACCATTCTGTTCAAAGTAGTTGAAAGTCTAGGAATAATGTCTTTGAAGATTGCAACCCCCAGAGCCCTCTGGGCAAAGGTTGTAAGTTATGCCCAGGGGGCAATGAAGGTTTTCTTATGGAAAGTATGGACATATAATCTTCGAAGGGGGCTCGTTGAATCGGAAATAAGAAGTTCTAGTGTCCTTTTTAATAGTCGAATGTAATTTGAGCGCAACCAGCCTCCCCCCCTTACGCCCATTTTTTCCCAAATACATCCAATCAAAATTTTGACATAGCAATTTTTTTCAGCGTTGTTGAAACGTCCTGTAATTATATTTTGATGATTACAACTCCCCACAGCCATCAGGGCATGGGTTGTAAGCTATGCCCCGAGGGCATTTTAGGTTTTCCTATGGAAAGGATGGGCATATAATCTTTAGAGGGGGCTCCTTGGAAATTATAGCACCCTTTTTAACAGTCAATAGTGATTTGAGAGCAATCAGGCCCAGTATCACTCCCCCACAACCAATATTTTCCTAAATGCATCCAATCAAAATTTTGACATAGCAATTTTTCCAGCGTAGTCGAGACGTCCAGTAATTATTTCTTTGAAGATCACGGTAAATTCCTCCATGCAATGTTCCTGTTACATAGAATTCACCCACTAGGGAAATTTGGGGGACATTTCTTCTGGCAAAAAAAAAATCCACATTGGGAGCTTGAAAATTCTATAATAGAATTCTCGGATATGCTGAATCTAATGGTGTGATTTTCATTATGATTCCTTGACTTCCAAGCAGTGTTCACCCCTTTTTCGAAAATCAAGCACATTTTTTCAGGCTCATAGCTGTTAATGTGCAACACTAAATTGAATAAATTTTATATATTTAGAATCAAAATAATAATTTGATTCTTTTGCAATATTATTGATATCATAATTCTTTTTCTTTACAGTTTCGGTTACTATTGAGCCGCATCACTCCTTACTTAACTCCTTACTCAAACAGTTACCACCAGTGGTGGATCCAGGTGGGGGGGCAATCAACCCCCCCCCCCCCTCTAACGTAGTGGTGAATTGGGATTTGGGACTGCTTGCTCTGGTTAGGGTTGGGACGAAAGTTATTTTTGGTAATAGGTTTTTAATAATTGAGTTATTAGTAAGTTTTTAATTGTTTAGACTTTTTCTTTTCGCAAATAAAGCTTGAAACTTAGTTTCAGTTACTTTGTGTGGCCTCTTTTAGATTTTACTGATCACACATACGCCAAAAAGTATTTAATGAAATGTATTACCACAAGGAATCAAGGGAATTTGTCCGTATTACCACAAAAGCCAAATGAAAGGGAAAAATTCTAATTATAACAATATTGCTATGAATATTGTTAGAAATTCCTTAAACAAAGAAGTTCCCTTAAATTGGGAACAAAAATAAATTGGTTTACCACTTTGTTTATTGTTGAAAATTGATTTTATTTTTAATACTATTGACATCGTCACTTTTGCAATTTCACTTGCATTAACAGTACACCAAGAATTGACTTGTCTTAGAAACAAGATTTTAATTTTTGCGAAATGTTGGCAAGAAGTTCTAGTATGTTGAAAAACCATCGTTGTTTAGTGAGTCAAAGACCCAAAAACACGAGCTTCTTCTTGCGGATACAGTAGCCTTAAATAACAGTCTGTACGCCGAGAACCATTTATAAGCCGTCCATCATGTGGGCATTCAGTTCTCTGGCATTTTAAGTGCTTTCCCATGCATTTTGATGAATAATGGTAAGGATATTTGTCATTATGTCTGCATTTGCTGCAACTGACCTTGATTGACGAAGGTTTTGACAGCGGATTTGACTGCCGGATATCTAGTACATTTGCAACTTCAACTTTTAGGATGTAACGCAACAATTTTTCTGGGAGTGACCTAACGATCTGGAATGTATCGTGAAGTTTTAAGTTTTCGAGCAGTGTGAGAACTTCAGTAAATGGGAATTCTTCTAAGTTCATCATTCCCAAAACTTCTAATGAAGTCATGGCTCTTTCTTCAGGTCTTTTGGATGTCCAGCTATAAAATGCATTTAAGAAACCTTCCCACTGCCCAACTTTTGAGTGTTTCAATACCTCACAACAAATTTTGGAAAACTCTTTAAATTCTTCGGTCGTAAAAAAATCAACAAAACATGGTGCATTTTGGCCCATAGTAACGATTTGAACAACTTCTTTTAAAGCAGTCATCCTGGCCTTTTGATTATTGTAAATGGAAAAAACTTTCCCAAGGGCTTCTATATTTCCTGTTTCTCTGTAAATATGAATTGTCTTCTCAGCAGCTGCTTCCCGAATATCTATAAAATTATATTTCTCAGCAATATATTCGAAAGCCTCATTGTCCACTTTTTGGAAAAGTAAAACGCATGTTTCACATGTATAACACGTGATAATAAACTGCATAGTCTCAAAATGGACATCATCTGCTATAACTGTATTTGTGTTCTCAAGAAAGTCGTTTTCAAACATGCTCTTAAAGACTTTACTTATTGTTGTTAATAAACTCTTCTTAGCCGTAACATCTCCGCCATTACATTGAATAGTCACTAGGGTGTTATCGTTGATGCTTAGTCTTCTTAAAAAGTTTATTAAAGGTGAAGAAAATTGATTCATTTTTAATGACTCTTGACAAAGTTCAGACGTAGACCAATTCTTCATTGTAGAAGACAGGGAGTCTAAAAACAGAAAAAAAAGTTTAGTTAAGATGAACACATGATCATGAAACAAAAGCAGCATTTTCAAAGGCATTTCTGCAAAACATCATTGAGCCTTCTAGACAAGGCCAAAGAGTATGATAGACGAATAAGAGCGGAAACTGGCGATAGTATTGACAAAAAGAAACTATCAACGCCATCTAGTATTTAACGAAACTTGGTATTTTATCAGTGTAAAAATTCGAATAATGAATTTAATTAGTGTAATTGGTACAGTAAAGGCAGTAATACGTATCTGATCCCAGTTCCTGACAGAAAATGATTACAGAGATTGGAAAAAAGCCAAGTGTTGCCCCATGCTAGATGTGGTGTTGCCACAAGTGCCACATTGCAAGACGTCACATGTGCTACCTTTTCTATTTAGAAAGGGCACTTACGTCAAAGTTCTCTTAAACCAATCTGTGCCAGTAGCAACAAGTACATATCGATTTAATTGTTTGCTTAGAATCTTTGGCTAACAATGCCCCTTTTAGCTTGGTCTTTTAGTTACAAAGCCCTAAATAAATAAGCCAATTAGACACCCCATTTTCTGCTCCATTAAAAAAAGCTCGTATTTTGGATTTGATTTACATGCAGTCTATCCATAAACAACAAGTCAAAACCAGGTTTTAAGATAAGTGCATTACAACAAACAGGGAAGTATCTAGGCCTGTCAGGGCCCGGGGCTTCTTTTCCAACAGACTAATTATATATAACAAAATATGGTTACATTACTTCTCTGATTAAAATAAAAGTTCAAAATAGGGATAAAATCCTTTTTAATAGACATTGTGTAATAAATTTCACAAAAAAATACCAGATATTTCGGTCACATATGCAGTGACCGTCATCAGTAGTAAAACTTTTACTACTGATGACGGTCACTGTATATGTGACCAAAATATCTGTTTTTTTTGTGAAATTTATTATACACTGTCTATTAAAAAGGATTTTATCCCTATTTTGAACTTTTATTTTATCGTCATGGAAAGGCAGTGTGGTCTCCGAAATTATCTACGTTGTTCTCTGATTAATATATTTATTTAACGTGTTTATTTAACCATTTTACAATTATTTATGTATATTCTCATGTAAATCCTAATATGAACAATAAGGTTCAACAAAATCTCCTTAGATTCCTGGTAACAAAATTTTTTTATTGGTGACACAGTGCACATACAATTTCAATTCCATGCAATTATTCTTATCTTGTACACTAAAACTCACTTTATATACCTTTCCCATATAAGTTGTGACAGGTGGGTTTTATTTTTTCATGACAATAAGGGGCTTTTTTATACCACTGAACAGTGCTTGAACTGTGAGATTTGAATTATTATTTGCTCCTCCAAGAAGCTTATAACTATTGTCCTGATTATAAAACTATTAACAAATCCAATATGAAAAAAAAAACAAAATAAATATTGCATCTTTGAACACAACGTGAAACTGCAATAAAAAAGTTCATAGCCTAAAAGTATTAACGTTTTTAAAGAGCTCTACAGATCTTTTCTTCTACACATAACAGGGAAAAAAAGGTAAACGATGCTTCACTAGACCCTTAAGGTCCGAACCGATGGTGCTGATCTCCGTTTCAAGGCCTTCAGCCAGCAAGTGCAATGGGGGGGGGGGGGTGAGAGCCAGCCATCCTGTGCTTTCGCACGTCCTGCTAGTTTACCTTCACTAGATTTCTCCAGGTACATATTTAGAACTCTGGCTGAGCTTACATAGTCATACCACTGACCCCCGTCCCAAACCAAATAATTGGGTACACTAGGATTCGAACCCTCGCCCTCTCCGACATAGGATCTTAATCCAGCGCATTAATCCATTCGGCTCTATATGTAGCCTAACAGGCTTTAATTTTGTTAAATGGGTCTTTCAGGAAATAAAATAATCAAGAAAAAAAAGGAAAACAATAAATGCCTTTCTAGTTATGTGTTTCAGCCAACACCGACATACTTCAACCACACAATTCACAAAAATATTTAAGTCGGAATACAATACTATAGTGGCGTCGATATCAGAAGTACTATATTAATATTGAATTTGGAAAACGAAAAATAAATTAAAGCTGTTTTGCATTAAATATGAAAGTCACAAATACTTGGTTGAGTTTTCGTTTTTTTTTGCTTTTTTTTTCTCCCTATCAGTCGTTTATTGCACGCTAGAAAATTTATAAAAGTATGATATTATAGAGCTCAAAGTTCTATCACTGATCAGCTTGTCTTTTGTATGCTCTTTCCAAATGTAAATGTACAAAAAGCACGTTGATATGATCAAGAAATTTTGAATATCTTTTTATGAAACTACAGTCATCTATTAATTCCAGTGACGTCAACTGGAGATGGGGCCAAGGGACTTATGTCCCCTAGGTTCCATTGCAGCCCCCTTAGAGGTTGAAAACTATCTAATTTGGGTGTTTTCAATGAACAAAATTCCACTTCTGATGCACTGAAAAATATATTTTTCACGTTTCCCCCTCAATTTTCATGCATTGAAGCCACTATCGTAGCCTAGATCTTGCAGATCTACAACAATTACCCTAATTCAATTAGTCAACAGGCAATTTAAAAAAAAACGTATTAAGGAGACTGGAAGGGGGAATATGCAAGTTGATTATAAACAAGATTATAATGTTCAGGTTTAGAAATTTTGATTATAAGGGTTATGATGGTGCTCTTTTCTAACTTTCCATTCTATGCACAAGAGAAATTGCGCGGTAATTGTCATTTTCCGGTGCCTTATAGACCTTTATGATGCTTTTTATCAAAGCACATTTATAAAAAGCTTATAGATAGAACATAATGCTTTTCTTTTATTACTATTATTTGAAAAAAACTACGTTTTCTAAAGAGTTAAAGAGGCTGAGTTACAAGGTCGAACCTTAAAACGTACAGGGATTAGGAGGCACAGTTGGGGGCTAGCGCCCCCCAAACCCCCCACTTTCGCAGCCTGTAAATAAAAAAAAAAGTTTGTAAATAAAAGTTTTTTAAAGTGAAAGTAAGGAGCGACATTAAATCTTAAAACGATGCCCTCCTCAACGCTCGCTCTTTACGCTAAAGTTTGACTTTCTCACAACTCTTTTTTTTAAACAATAAAAACTTTAGCGTAAAGAGCGAGGCGTTGAGGAGGGCACAGCCCCTTTCATATACGGAATAATTTCTGATCGTTTTAAGATTTAATGTCGCTCCTTACTTTCACTTTAAAAAACTTTTTTTTTATTTCCCGGCTGCGAAAGTGGGGGGTTTGGGGGGCGGCAGCCCCCCAACTGTGCCTCCTAATCCCTGTACGTTTTAAGGTTCGACCTTGTAACTCAGCCTCTTTAACTCTTTAGAAAACGTAGTTTTTTTCAATAATTTCTGCACGTTTTTGTACAGTTTATTACTTATTATTGCTTGACTAACTGTTAGATGATTGTGTATTATTCTTTTCTTTCTCGACAGGGTTTTTTAAAGGTCGACCCTGTAACTCAGCCTCTTTAACTCTTTAGAAAACGTAGTTTTTTTAAATAATTTAAAAAAGAAACTGAGTTTCTTTTTTAAAGTTTAAATTCAGTATATAAAAAATTTGCTCTTACGGTGAACCGAACCCGAGTTTTCCGCCTGACAGTCTGAAGTATCAACCGCTGGACTAATGAGACACAATTGTATTTGTTTTTTAGTAAATTGAATCTTTTTTCGCAAAGCGAATTCCCACAAAACTTGATAGTTGGTTTTTGGAAAACAGGGAAGGAGTGATCAGATTGAGCTGAAATTTCGAGGATAAGCTCCCTGCCCCAGAAAAGCTTATCCTCTAAATTTCAGCCCGATCAGACAACGTTAAAGGGGGTTGTGGTGGGAAAAATTAACATGGGCTATTAGGCCCTATAGGAAAACGAGGTTTTTCGTAAATGTAAATTCGGGGGATAATTTTTTCGGTCTGAAAAATATCAAAAGGCCCTAACAGGTCGAATTCTGCTTCGAACGAGTCCTCATTCACCCGGATCCGTTGCCAACTGTGGCCTGTAGGCGGGGCTAAGAAAAAAAAAGAAATGAATTTTAAGTGGCTATATTTGGTTTTTTGAAAACAGGGAAGGAGTGATCGGATTGAACTGAAATTTCGAGGATAAGCTCCAGGGCCCTAGGAAAGCTTAACCTCTAAATTTCAGCCCAATCGGACAACGTCAAAGGGAGGCTGTGGTGGGAGGGTCGAAACTTCCGCCCCAGTTTACCCCATGAAGATAAAGTCGGAGGAGGATGAAATTTTGCAAGTTTCTTAGTTTGAGCTTGGGCTACAAAATGTGATTACCGCCGTCTCTCTGCGACCTCTAGGACCTGAAATCGCTTAACATTGTGGTGGATCGCCTCTTTATAGAGGCACAAGTGTGCCTCCTTGAAACGAGGTTTTTCGTAAATGTAAGTTCGGGGGATAATTTTTTCGGTCTGAAAATATCAAAAGGCCCTAAAAGGTCAAATTCTGCTTCGAATGAGTCCTCATTCACCCGGATCAGTTGCCAACTGTGGCCTGTAGGCGTGGATAACAAAAAAAAAGAGAAATGAATTTTAAGTGGCTATATTTGGTTTTTTGAAAACAGGGAAGGACTGATCGGATTGAGCTGAAATTTCGAGGACAATCTCCCGGGCCCTAGGAAAGCTTGACCTCTAAATTTCAGCCCAATCGGACAACGTCAAAGGGAGGCTGTGGTGGGAGGGTCGAAACTTCCGCCCCAGTTTACCCCATGAAGACAAAGTCGGAGGAGGATGAAATTTTACACATTTCTTAGTTTGAGCTTGGGCTACAAAATGCGATCACCGCCGTCTCTCTGCGGCCTCTAGGACCTGAAATCACTTAACATTGTGGTGGGTCGCCTCTTTATAGAGGCGCAAGTGTGCCTCCTTGATAAAGTCGGAGGGGGTGAAATTTTGCACGTTTCTTAGTTTGAGCTTGGGCTACAAAATGCGATTACCGCTGTCTCTCTGCGACCGCTAGGACCGGAAATCGCTTGCGGGCTCTTATAGGAAAACGAGCCCGCGTCTTCGCGGGCTAACCCGCTTATAGCGGGTTCTTATAGGAAAACGAGGTTTTTCGTAAATGTAAATTCGGGGATAATTTTTTCAGTCTGAAAATATCAAAAGGCCCTAACAGCTCGAATTCTGCTTCGAATGAGTCCTCATTCACCCGGATCAGTTGCCAACTGTGGCCTGTAGGCGTGGCTAAGAAAAAAAAGAAATGAGTTTTAAGTGGCTATATTTGGTTTTTTGAAAACAGGGAAGGAGTGATCGGATTAAACTGAAATTTCGAGGATAAGCTCCCGGGCCCTAGGAAAGCTTAACCTCTAAATTTCAGCCCAATCAGACAACGTTAAAGGGGGGCTGTGGTGGGAGGGTCGAAACTTCCGGCCCAGTTTACCCCATGAAGATAAAGTCGGAGGAGGATGAAATTTTGCAAGTTTCTTAGTTTGAGCTTGGGCTACAAAATGCGATTCCCGCCGTCTCTCTGTGACCTCTAGGACCTGAAATTGCTTAACATTGTGGTGGGTCGCCTCTTTATAGAGGCACAAGTGTACCTCCTTGATAATGCCTCCTTGTGAAGAGCTAAAAATTCGTAAAGATTGCTGAAGTTAGGAGTAGTGACGATTATGAGGTTCAATACTTAGTTTAGTTAAAATAGGGAAGTCTTTCATAGATAGTTTTTCTTTTTCGGGCTAAATAAAACTGTAGTCAAAAGTCTTACCCAAATAATCTAATCAAGGATTCCAATTCCAAACGATCTTAACAAAATTGTTCACTGCGTTTCAGCTCTGATTCTAATGAAAAAAACAAACAGGAAAGATCTTATTTATCATGTTCAATTTCACCCAAAACTAGGTCAAGCTACAAAAACTTGGTTACTAATTTAGTCACTATTTGGTAGTCACTTCCTGTCTATTTAAATATACCAAAATATGTTAGATATTATTTAAATTCGTTCTGCCCTCAAACTCATTAAGAATATGTTAAATTGTGGGTTAAGTTACAAAACTAAGCTAATGAGCATCGTTCTAGTTCTCAGCTAATGTGACTAGTTTTACAAAATATGGTTTTATTTTAACCTCAAACCAGGGCCTTATCCAGGATTTCTGTTAGGGAGGGGGGTTACAAAAAACATCAAAAATTTGTTTTTATGCATTTGATTTTACGACTGGACAAATACTTTTTTTGATGGGGGGTTCAAACCCCTCCTCTGAATACGGCCTTGTCTCAAACCCATGCAGAATTTATGAAATTCACTTGTTAATGTTGTCTCGCTTTTGGTTCAAGACAACTGGTATTTTAGGGAGAATGTTCCTTTTGAAGACAAACAGTTTTCTTCTGGTTTCAAACAGTTCCGTTGTTGGTGCAAAAACCCCGGTGGACCGTATTGTTACCAAAAATTAGCTATGCAGAAGAGATGTTACTGAAAAAAGGGGCGGTCCTTATGTCTACTCAAGAAAATTTAAATAGCAGGGTTTCCAGCTGTCACATGATTTTAAAATACGAAATCACAAAAACGGGTTAAAAAGTGGACACATACATGCAATTTTTATTGTTTACACCCAAGATTTGTCATTGGGAAAGGGAGAAATATTCTAACCTTGTTGTGTCCCAAAAGAGTAAGGTTCTAAATGTGAAACTTTAGCACATGCTCAACAATTTGACTGCAACTACTTGTGACTGTGACCACGTTACTTATATGTTATAGCACCTATGTTAAGTTCTTCATCTAAGTAGAACCTGTTTCTCTGATTAATCTTAATGAAATATCACAAAATCTGATGAAAATATAATACTTTTGGGCTATATTTTTCCTCATCAGGGGGTGGGGGAAAAGTATAGCGGGTCACCATGCAAAATATGTTAGGTGCAGTTATTTTGCATATTATGAAGTAAGAATTGGTTTCTAACTTCATGCTGTCCAAATACTTTACCCCACGCCCCTAATGTATAAATAGCAACTCTGACCTAGATCAGAGCTATTGCAACACCCCAAAGGGTCTAGGTATTGGAGGTCTAGCCCTGTTTTGACACCATGCACAATATAAGGGAAAAAAATTATTTTCTGGTGAATTTTTTCCGCCAAATTTCAGCATTCCCATCCTCAAGAAAGATTTCAAGTTTACATCCCTTACCATTTTTTACCTACAGAACGCAGATAATGAAAAACATAAACCTGCTGCAAAAGCAGTCTCTACAACACGCAAGAATTAGTGCAAAAGTAGTAGTAATACTCCGGAATTTTATTCTTAAATCAATTTTGAATAGTTTTGAAATTTTGTCGCTGTTTTTTGGCGTAGTCACCCTGGAAATTTAGATTCATTTATGCCTATATGTGATATATTCCAAAGTTGGATCTGTACCTTACCTCTAAACTTAGGAATCTGGATTGTGTAATTTCCTCTCGTAGTCATTTGGATCAACAGATGCTGAAAGCTTATGGGACTTCCCCATAGTTTCTGGTTTTCTTCTTTCCCTTAGTGTTTTTTTTTATTGTTTTTCACATTTTTTTTCACCATTCTCGCTTTTGAAAATACAGGTACAAAAAGATGTCTAATTTTTATTTAGTTATGAAGATGCTTTATATTGTTGGTTGTTCCCAAGGTTTCCTTTTTTCTCGCGAAAAAATATATTACTTTCTTTTTTCTAGGTATGGCCATTTTAGTTCGCTGATTTTCTACCAAGTACAGATAGAAGTGTTCATACTGCTTAAAACTGAATTCTAAATTTTGGTGAAAAGATTAAAACACTTTTTTTTTACACTTCACGGTTATATTTTTTAAAATTCGAAGTAAAATTTTTAATAACAAAGGAAATAGATTTTATTTTAAATAATAGTTCTAACTACACTGCACTGTTGATATTTAACTATTCCAAAGAATGTTAATCATTGGGTGTAAGCTCAAAAATTAACATTGCCTAACCACAATGAAGCCTACAAAAAGTAAAAAATTAAATTGACATTGGATGCTAGGATTCACGAGTAGAAACCAAGGGCTCAAGCCAGTTTGAATACGGGAGAGAGGGAAGGGGATCTTAAAAGTAAACCAGCTTAAAAAACAAAACTATAACGAATTTGGATTGACCAAAGTTGCAGTCAAATAATCAATTCAAAAGGTTCTCTGCTTTCCAATTCTGACGAAATAATGAAAAAAAAAATCTTTTCGTATAGCATATGCTTTGAAGTGGATGTGCAATCCTAAAAAGGGCTTATGCCAGATTTGCCTCTCAATTACTCGGAATATCTGTCTAGTAATTAACTAGTAAGTACTAATCAAACAGTTCGTGGTAACGAACTGTAGGTAAGGAGCGACCCGGCTCAATGGTGACCGAAACTCTAAAAAACGAAATTTTGATACCCATAGATACATCAAAAGAGTCAGATTTTAATTCTGATTTCAAATATATAAGTTTCATCAAGTTTAGTCTTACCCATAAAAAGTTACGCGCCTGAGAAAATTTGACTGATTTTAGAAAAAAAGTGGAAAGACCCTCTAAAAGTTATAGAACCTTAATGAAAACCACACCATCATATTCAGCGTATCAGAAAACCGTACTGTAGAGGTTTCAAGCACCTATATACAAAAATGTGGAACTTAGCATTTTTTGCCAGAAGAAAGATCACGGATGCGTGTTTATTTGTTTTTTTTCCAGGGTGATCGTATCGACCCAGTGGTCCTAGAATATCGTGGGAAGGCTCATTGGAAAGCAAAATTAAAAGTTCTATTGCCCTTTTTAAGTGACCATCCCACGCTCATTTTTTTCCCAAAGTCACCCGATCAAAATTTTGAGATAGCCATTTTGTTCAGCATGGTCAAGAATATCATAACTATGTCTTTTAGGATGACTTAATCCCCCGAAGTCACCGGAGGGAGGGCTGAAAGTTATGAACTTTACCCAATGCTAACATAAAGTATTGGTTATTGGGAAGTATACAGACGTTTTCAGGGAGGATTTTTTCTGGTAGGTGGGGGGGGGGGGGGGTCGGGGGTCATATGGGAGGATCTTTTCATGGGGGAAAGGACATTGCTATGAAGGGGGCGCCGGATTTCCCAGTATTCTTAAAGAAAAAGATCAGAAATTAAATATAAAAAACTAGTTTTTCAACTGAAAGTAAGGAGCAACATCAAAACTTAAAACGAACAGAAAATATTACGTATATAATTGGGTTCACCCCCTGGTCAATACCTCGCTCTTTAAGCCAAAGATTTTTTAGTACTTTCATAAGAGCTATTTATTCTAACTAACGGTCTTTGTGATTAAAGGGTCATCTTTAAAGAATTGGAACAAAATTCGAACTTTAGCACAAATTGGAACAATATTTCGTATATGATTGGGTTCACCCGCTAGTCAATACCTCGCTCTTTAAGCCAAAAATGTTTTAGTACGTTCATAAGAGCAAGGTATTAACTAGGGGGCAAACCCCATAATATACGCATTAAAAATCAATGAATATAGAAGTTCGTTATGTAAGTTAATTCGTAAGCTACGTATATTTATTACTAATAAAAACCTTCGTAAATAAAATTAAACAAGTTTCGAGAAAGCCATTTAACCAAATAAAAGTAAATTAATATCCAAATTCTTTAGTAATTATTCATGTACGGTGAGCCAAAATCTGCATTAATTCAAAACGTTCAAAAATTAAATAAAAAAACAAGCTTTTTTAACTGAAAGTAAGGAACGACGTTAAAACTTAAAACGAACAGAAATTATTCCGTATATGAAAGGGGCTGTGCCCTACTCAACACCTCGCTCTTTACGCTAAAGTTTGACTTTCTCACAACTCTATTTTTTTAAACAATGAAAAACTTTAGCGTAAAGAGCGAGGCGTTGAGGAGGGCACATCCCCTTTCATATACGGAATAATATCTGTTCGTTTTAAGTTTTAACGTCGTTCCTTACTTTCAGTTAAAAAAAACTTGTTTTTTTTATTTAATTGTAGAAAAAGCCAAGACAGATAGTCCGAGTAATTGAGAGGCAAATCTGGGATAAGCCCTTTTTAGGATTATATACAATTAGGATTGTATGTCATTTCATTTGTTGATAGATAAGTCATCTATCAGCCATCCATAGGTCATTCCTAGGGCAGAACTTAGGTAGTTAGTCATAGAATTGAGGCATGAAAGATAGGATAGATTTTGGGTTGTCACGTGACGGACAATGACGCAGTTGGTTTTAGACTTTTACAGCGAGAGAAGGAGGCAAAACCCAAACTCTTCTTTGTAGAGATTTTTGTTCGTTTCAAGCTGGATTTGACTATTCGATTTAAGTTTCACTCGTTTTAAGATTTTTTTTACTCATTTATATTAGTAACTATTGTTAGTTTATTTGCTATGATTGTTTATTTAATTTCTGTTCGTTTTGGGTTTTATTTACGCCTCAATAGCAAAATATTTTGGTTCGTTTTAAGCTTGATTTGCGTATTCAACTTAAGCTCTAGTCTTTTTGAGATTTGTTTATTCATTTATATTAGTACCTGTTGTATTTTTTTCTATGATTGTTTATTTAATTTCTGTTCGTTTTGGGTTTCATTTATTCTTTAATAGTCATTTCTGTTTGTTTTGAGTTTGAGTTATTGTATGTTTCTATTTCTTCTGAACTTCCTGTTCGTTTTTTTGCCAAAGCTTCAAGTTTTTTTTTTTAAATTCCCTATTTCAAAATATTTTTTTTATTCCAAAATAAATTAACAGTTTTGGTAAAAACTAATGAACTAGACTTAATATTGGATATATAATAATATTAATTGCTGAAAGCTTACCAACTCAAAAATTGTTTCGCCCAGGCTGGATTTAAAGCTTTGACGCCTCTAGGCTCAAGCGTTTTAGCAAGATTTTCGGGGAAATCCTGAAAACTTCGGAAATAGTGAAAGCCGCAGGGTTTAGTGGGCCTATTGGTAGATCCTAGTCTGGTTTCACTGCAATTTTCATTTTATTTTTATTGTTGTAGTAAGAACAAAAGAAAACATCTGTAATATAATTCCTTTTAGTAAAGCGCCAAATACGCAGTAGGCCTTATTAGTTAGGTACATAAGCGTCAGGTTTGTGCATTTTATGGTAAATGCGTAAAATTTGGCGGAAAATTTGCAAAAAATATGGCGAATCTGACTGGGGGCAGAAACGCATTTTCCGACGCGATTATCGTGCCATTTTGCGTTTTTCCGCGTGGGAAAAAAAAGCTGACTTTCAGAGTGGGGAATTTTTCCGATCAGAGGATCGTTTCTGACTAATTTGTCTCTCTTGATTCCAAAACCGTGCTTACTTTTTTCATCCGACTCCTGGTTACTGAGTTATCATCATTTTCGTCAGTACGCTCCTTGCACTTCTGAGTAATTTCCGTTTTCTGACTTTGTATTTTTCATCGTAATCGCATAGAAACCGGTGAACATGCTACGGAAAATGTGAAAAATTGACTAAGTTACAAATTCAAATTTGTCTCCGCGGTTCCGTTCTACTTTGCGTTTTTTCCGCGTGAAGAAAAAAATCTAGAATTTTGAGAATGAGCGTTGACCGAGTTTAAGATCTCATTTCTGACTAATTCGAGTCTCTCGATTCCAAAAATGTGGTTATTTTCGTAATTGGATTCTTGGTTCAGGATTTACCAGTTTCATAGCCACGGTTTCTATGCTATACTCAAACAAGAACTCATAACCTCCCTAAAACACTCGGAAGGAGACCATGCATTTTTGACTCTAGGTAATTAATTATCGTTTCAGATTTCCTCAATAAGCTTTCAGTAAAAAAAATAATTAATTCAACTCAAACAGTTTGACTTGAGGAACTTCAGACGTAAGAAGCATACTATTATGATGATAAAATGTAGAATACTAAACTACTTCAGGTATTTCAAAATAGTTAAACAGTCACATGGATCATAGGAATGAAATGGCCGATTTCGACTTGTTTCCTCATAAAGATTGCTAAAAAAGAAAATGATACTCTCACGGACAGGATACAGGTCAAAATTGGCTTCTGACAATTAAAGCTACAAAAAGTGCACTACTGATTGTACTGATTATCACAACCTTTGCACGAACAGAGATCTGTGCATTTAAGGGAAGCTCTTTTACTTTGTTTTACAACCACGTTTGAGCAGTTCTTCGCAAATTGTCGCTGCCTCAGGAAGATTAGTCCAGAAAGGCTCCCAGCTTCCGTCATGCTTCACCCAGCCGTATAAACCTGGACCCAGTTGGGAATGTTCCGGACAACACGATGATGCCCATATCTGGACCTACAAGTAAGCGCGTTTGGTGTGCTGCTCAAGAGCAGCCGCTGTTGGGGCAGACTTTCCATTCCTGCTCTTTTTCGTGTGAAAAGCTCCTTTCGCAGACTGTTCACTTCAGACAAGCCACTTGATTTTTCGCAAAGAACGAAAACGAATCGCTGGATTTCTGTAAAGTGACAATCTAGGAGCGGGGCGCCTGATGTACTCAGAGTAACGAAAGTCGGAAGAATGGATTCCAAAGCTTTCCAGGTCTTCAAATCACCATGATTTCCATGAAGCAAAATAAGAAATCGTATCACATCCAGAGAAGACATGCAAAAAGAGAAGGCCTCGAGACCTCTCAGATCCTAGACGATAAGTAATATTGTGAATGGGTAGAGTTTTCGTCTTTGCTCCATGCCCATAGATGACAAACATGTTTTCAATCTGAAGCTGTTGGAACAAATCTGTTGCAATCACAACTACATCAGAATCCACAGTTCTGATAGCTATGAAGTTATAGTCGAACTGGGCCGGATGGAAGGCATAAAGCAGCGCACGAGTGTCACATTATTCGTGGTTGGTAAGTGTGAGACCTTCGGGAAAAGTGATATCGAGCGTTGAAATAAATGTTTCTCCAAGAGTGGCCACTACAAAGATGTCCTGCAATTCCTGGCCTACCATCCATAGTCGCCGAAAAATAGAAGAGTCGACTCTTGTCCTCAGTTGATTTCAAAAAGTCACGCCAGTTCATCCAAGGAACGTAGTATGGGTCTGTGATTTTCACGGCATAAGACAAAGTGGCTCCGTGTTCCCGCGCTCCGTTTTTTAGGCTGTTGTCAGTGTAAATGTCAAAGACGAGATCAATCCTTTGAGTGTCGGTTTGGGACTGTTGCTTTCTAATATAGGTAGCAAAGTTCCAGGAAACGTATTCACCGAAACTAATTCCATTCTTAGGAACGATGAGGTGTACTAGAACAGACCCTTCTAGTACAATTGAGTCGACCGTTGGGAGACTGCTGGGCAGTGGCTCTTCAAGCTCTGCAGTCGAACAGTCAACTATGTTAGATTTTTTTCCAAAACGAAGCTTGCTGTACTCGGACATGGAAGGTGGAAAAGGCTAGTTCTCGTGCTTGAAAAAGTCAGTCAGGTCTGCCCCTCTACCCTTGCAGCATTGGTACAAACGACTGAAGAGGCTGAAGTTTGACTACATGTACTTTACCTGCAGCTGAGACTTGGAGGTAATTTTTTTTTTTTTTTGGGGGGGGGGGACGAACAGGACTATGTTTTGTCTCAGTAACGTGTCGCTAATTACTTTCTTGTGGGAAACCATAAGCTCTTCAATAATTTTTTTGTACTCTGCAATTCCCAAGTCTTCAAGACGCTTCAGGTTCCATATTGCTGTATCGTCTGCCAGGTGGTGTGAATACAGAGTGTACAGCTGATTCACACCCCCTTCGTAGGTATTTCCCCAAGAATCAACAGTTCTAGTAAGAGATGTGCAATCTCTGAGAAAATTCTTTTGAATAGCTTGTCCCATTTCGTAGTGATTTGTACTTGTTTTATTTTTTGCCTGGCTTAATTAATCCAGCATTCGACTCAGCTCTGGTGGGATCAGTAGAAGCCTTTGAAGAGCTTGAGGATTGTTGACCAGCCCACCTAGTCAATTTTTAACTTCTTGATTTGAAACTTGTTCTAATGACTGAAACCGATGGCGGGAAAACGTATCCCAGTTGATGAGAGTAGGGACCCATTATCCAATCCAGGGGGGAGTGCAATGCCCTTTGAATCCGAACAGGGAGTGACATCACGACTTCTGGGAATTTCAACAATGAACTTACTTAACTGTTACGACACAATTCCACCTCTTGAACATTCCTTATAGTGTTTGCGCTTAGAGGCTAAGGTAACAGTTCATTTGAAAGCATTGAGGACCAAACACCAGATAAAGTGGATTATTTAGATGTTATTGCAACGCAAATTTATAACGTAAGTTTTGTTTATAAATAATTAATTGAGATATTTGCATGGTAAATTTTTACCAAATCATATTATTGACTTACAAATAAAGTGGATATACCACTCGATGCCTTTTTTTATGCTCTTTCCGAATATAATAATCTTTTTTTTGTCAGAAATGAATTTTAGCCCCCAGTCCTATATATTCCAATTCAGGGTATATATTTGCACATTAGGGGGGTGGAATTGCGTAAAGCAAATATTAATTGTAACCATACTAGCATTTTTTCTCTGAAGATATTAATTTATTTTCTACTAGGCTAGCTTTTGAAAATGTCGTTTGGTATAAATTTTAGGCCTATATGCTGATGGTGGGTTATCAAGGCTATATGCTGGAACTGTGTTATTAAGCCTTTATATCTAAATACCCCTTGTTTCTAGAGCTTATAACATTTTGAAAGTTAGGTTATGGGTCTGTAGCCTACCTAGCTATCTAAATTTGAAAATTTATTCCCCTTAATTCTGGGTTTTAGTCTTCTCTGTTTTTTTTCGTTGGCCCTGGTTTTTTTAGAAACATAATTTCTATAATATCTACAGGATTTTATGCTATATTATGGCTCCTTTTTTGTCTCAGAAAACATGGTACTTATGCATTATATAACACACGAAACAAGTCAAGTTTGGTTAATGCTAATGAAATAAAATAGGATGAAAATATAATAGTTTAGAAACAATTTTGGGCCATATATTTGCACATCAGAGGGGTAAAGCATAGCATATAGTTAATACATAACCAAACCTAGGTACACCCCCCCCCCCCCAAAAAAAGGGGGGGGGTGGATAATAGATAGACAAGTTTGGTTTTTCACTACATTTTGTATACTTTTTCTCTACATGAAAAAAACGAACTATAATTTGATTTATTTTTAAGGATAATTTTGAAGAATATGCCCCTCCTGCCGTCAAATAGGCTCGAATTGAGGATGAGAACCCCTCACGTCCTTCAGTAATTAAATACATCGGACCTGCGGCGGTCTATATACAAGGTGAAAATACACGAGCCTATATGCAAGAAGAAGCAAATTGACAATGAATACGATGGCATTGCTAGAAACAAATAATGTAAGTATTAAATTTGATCGATATTTTCACTAATTATTTTTCTCCCAATGGGAATAGTCAATTTGAGGGACAAGGATTGTACCTTTTTCATTTCTACTTTCACATGTTGATATCAAGTTGCGTTACAAAGGCTTCGAAATAATTCCAGAATAATACTTGTTCTAATTTACATAATATTTGTTGTCAACTTTCAATTACGGCTCGCCTGAATTTGGGCACTCAATAAGAAATGCGACACCCATTTATCAGCATTAATGGTTCCTTTATCGCACATTCCAGGAGCCAAAAATCATGGAAATAACAGACTCGCTTTAATGGATGTGATTCTTGGGTATTCGTAAAATACAAAACTAGAATAAACAAAATGATCTAAAAGGCTTGACCTACGTCAAACATCCGAGGAGGTACTCGTCGTAATTTCAATCGTACTGATTGGTTTCCCCTGAAAACTTGAAGGAGGGAATAAATTATCAAGGTAGACCCAGCGATTAGCTTCCCCGTAAACCACTAGAGGTAATCGACGAAGACACACGAGTTTCGGTCATTATTTAAAACAAAAACGAAAAAAGGACAATTGTCAATTGCGGCATATCGTCGTTATTGCCAACGCCACCAATCTCTGTATAAAAAAAAGGCTGGTACTTGTGACACACATCATTTAAGTAGACCATATTAATAGTTCAGAATCACTATGCTGGGAGCCTCTAATAATGGTCAAAACCCATGATATATATATATATATATATATATATATATATATATATATATATATATATTATATATATATATATATATATATATATATATATATATATATATATATATATATATATATATATATATATATTATATATATATATATATATATATATATATATATATATATATATATATATATATATATATATATATATATATATATATATATATATATATATATATATATATATATATATATAAATAGATTTAACTAATTGTGATCCTGCTTTGTTGAGGGAGTAATGTGTCCTTATTGTCAATTCGCTTTACATGTAGTAGTCTTTATTACCATATGGTAAGATTAGAGGCATAAGGATGTCATGGGCCCAGGAATGTTAATTTCAGGGGGAATATTGACCCCATCGATTTTCTTACCCCCTTCTGGATTTGGAAAAAATAACATTTTTGGCATTTTCGTTGAAAAATGCAACTTTCTATATTTTATAAATTTACACCACTGCATGGGCAGAGATTATCTGGTACTCTTGCATTATAATGGGCCTTTCTAAAAAGTCAAGTTTGATTAATGCTAATGAAATAAAATAAAACAGGATGAATATATAATAGTTAAGAAACAAATTTGGCCTATATATTTGCACATTAGGGGGTAAAGCATAGCATATAATAAATACGTAACCTAACCTAGGTACCTTCCCCCCTAAACCCCAAAAATCAACAGTTTAAATATTGTATACGCAATAAAAACCACGCTATGCATTGTATTACTCTATAGTGGTTAACCCGTCAAAACGGGTTTTCGTGACTGGTTTCCTTTTACAGGTCCATATAATGCAAGATAATCCATATGAGGTACATTACCAGGCCTATATTCTCCACTTTTCCTAGGGGGACATTGTTTATAGCCTGGAATTGAAATACCTCTTTTACACTTTTCATTTAGCCATTCAACCTTGAGATAGTAAACAAATTAGGGAATCAAATCTGAAGGCTATCAATATAGGCTGATTAAGCTATCGCTTTGCAAATACATTAGTAGCTGTAATTGAAAGGCCATGTTACCTCTCATAACCGTCAATATGTCAACAAATGACTATTGAGACCTTTACTTTTAATCCAATTTTCGACTTTCTTAAAAAAGGGTGATTTACACACTTTGAAAATAAGTGTCTATTTTCTTTATAGGTTAGAACAGATTCATCACGACCTTCTCCCTCCCCTGAAGAAACAAGTCATGAATTATATGATCGCATCGAAGAAACGGTTTTAATTGAAGCACCATTGCGATTTCGTGACGCCGTTGGAACACCGCCACATATCAGTGAACGTTACGGTAAATTTTTACGGGAGTGTTATGGTAGTGATAATTTAGATGGTACACCTGCTGACATTATTAACGAAACGGAATGGGCAGATAATTTATTAGGAGAATATTTCAGTGTTGATAATAATTCTTTAGATGTAGACGCTAGTGCAGTTGAACAATGCAATGAAGTTAGCTCAGAACAAGATTTGCTAGAGAGCGATTTACCTTGGCTGAGCCCTAACACCATACAAATTTTAGATAATTTTAGTCGCAGTTAAACGAGAACCCTTCCCCCTCAAATTTAGAGAATATAACCCATCTCAATCGTATTTAATTGAACAAGAAAATGAATTCGCTTGGATTGATTCGCATAGTCATAACTCATTAGAGGCTATAATAAGCGAACTGGGAGATTTCACTCCAGACACCATCCCTATTGTTGAACAAAGTGGGGGAGGGGAGTAGGTAGTAATGATATACGTTTCTCACCGCTACCCGAATTTCAGCCAACAAAATCAATTCTGAACACAATAGACGTTTTTACTACAACCTTTGGCGATCCGTTTAATACACTGATGGCAGGAAATATAATAAGCGACCCTATAAATATCATCCATACATATGCGGACAAAATGTGAACACTTTTTGAGCATCGAATTCAACTGTGGGGAGGGCAAGACAGCATTAAGGCTTCAATTGTTTTTAAAATATTCTATTTAAATGAAAATCATGGTGAGGTATACGATCACTATGTGCCCAATGAAATGTTGGTGCTATACCCTCATTTGGAGAATTATGAGAATGTTTTCATGCAATGAGTTGACAATGCTGTCTCACATCTAGACAATTACAATGAGAATGATAGTGGTTCAGTGTTTTATTTGTTGAAAATTTAAGTGTAAATATATGTAAATTAAAAAATATATTTTAAAAGGGGAGGTAGGGAGGATGGTATAGTTTTAAAATATAATCCTGATTTAAAAGGTTGCAAGGGTGTCAAACAAATCTGTTTCTAAACAGGCCAAAAGTGTTTCATGTACGCATTTCTCATATACCGGCTTTCCGACCTCTGAAAGATAAAGCTACAAAGAGAAATTTGGATCAGTGGGCCGTGCATGGAAAAGAAGGGTCTGATTTCTCCAGAGTAGATTTTACTTGTTTAACAGATAAATTTCCTGTAATACTCAAAGGAATAGATATTTTTGAACCGGCAAACGCGCATTTAAAGATTGGTGTTACGGTGCTACAGTATGAAACGGAATTTGAAGAGGGTGTGCGTTCTCATAAAAATGGGGTAGTATTTCCAGAAAGGGCCCCATTGATTGAATCTGTGAAAAACTGGGTTTGGCTTTTGTGCACACCACCTAGTGAACCTAGTTCAATTGGTCATTTTAATCCCATGACGGATATTAGTAGAGTTCTGGGAGGGGTTAAGCAATTTGGGGTATGTTACTATTGCCCAATGTGTTTGTCTAGATTTTGGACTAAATTAAATCTACAAAATCACATGTTACACAGCCAAAGACACGGCTATCAATCGGCTGAGACAGTTGGTGGTGACCAGGCAATTTTATGGTTTAGAAATTTCCAGAATACACTTATGAAAAGTGATAAAATAAATTTGAATTGTGAGGCCAAACTCACAGATGTGAATGACCCACAATATACAAATCGTTTGAAAGAACATCTAGCTATTGCAGTTTCCTTTGCCCATTCACAGAGAGACAGCAGTAACACAATGCGTCTCTTAGTAATAATTGAGATAATGGACGAGGAAGATTGCATGATCAAAGCATTGACTAAATTAATTGTCACTGCGAATGGTGCTATTTCCCGTCTGAGACAAACACACTACCCAATGATACTATCAGCACAGGATTGCATAGCAAATAAAAATAAGAAAATATGTTGGGTATGTATGGGGAATTTGAAGGGGGAACTAAGGGGAACGGGACTAGGGGAAAAAAGACTAAGGGGGGGGGAGGGAAAGTGAGGGACCATGATCATTTTTGGCCGGAGATATCATCAGGGGGTAGTAATTTTCGTGGCGTAGCACATCACTCGTGCAATATGAATGTGAGCCACCAGTATTTTATACCAGTTTTTATTCACAATTCAAATTAAGATTTGAAATATAATTTCCCGGCTTTGGCACGTAGGTACAGGGAGGGGGTTGCATATAACCCATGGGTAAATAACTCATTTACCTACAATATTATATCCAACTCTGCTGAGAAGTTGTTGCTTTTAGAGTTCAAATGGCAGACAGTGGATAATGGGCATACGTGTTGGAATAAAATCCGTTTTTTAGATTCTTATAGTTTTTTCCCCAAGGCTCTTAGCCAACTAATTCAAGTGAAGAAAAGTGACAATTTTGATAGTTTCCCTCTTTTCAAACAGCGCTTTCCAGATAATGAAATATATGACTTACTGACTTGTAAAGGCATATATGCATATGAATATTACAACTCTGGCGCAAGGTCAAGAGAGGAAAAACTCCCTCCCATTGAAGCATTCTATAATTCACTTACCGACAGGGAATGCACTGCCGATGACTACGAATTTTCCAAGATGGTATGGGCTAAGGGGGGCTGTAAAAATGATTGGGATTATGGTAGAATTTATTTGGCAAGTGATGTGTTAACTTTTTTAGATATTGTCTGCAAGAACACAGACCAAATTTATTCGGAATTTGGACTAGACATCGGCTATTATTTTTCAACACCACACCACGTGATGGATTTAATTCTACAAATCAGTAGGGAGGAAATAGGGTTGATCACCGAGATCTATGAGGGGGACATGTTTTTCATGGGTATCGCGTCTTAAAAACTGATCCAAGTGGGCAGAACTCTGTTGATGGTGTAAAGTCCAATGCTGTTTTTCTGGACATGAACTCACTATACCCCTCGGCAATGTCTCACTATAGTTTACCGTGTGGCAATTACAAATGGCTTGGAAATCCTTGTGCCTTAGATTTCCCTGACATTCAAGCTGTCGAGAAAAATGGTCCCCAAGGATGGTTTTTTAAAATTGACGGTCACATACCAATTGAACTCCACGATTCTGTCATAGATTTTGTTTCTCAGTGTGTAAATAGACCGGTGACGATGGACTCTTTGAGTCCATACAATCGGTCTTTGGTCGAGGAAATGGGCATGCATTGGACCCCCTCCAAGCAGAAACTAATTGTATATTTGGACCTGAAACAGAATATTGTTGTTCACCATGTTCTATTGCGGTGGATGGTGACCAATGGTTTCAGTGTTACAAAGATACACAGAGCCCTGCAATTCGATCAGAAACCCTACTTGAAAACGTTTATTGACACGCTTGTCAGTAAACGTTCACAGGCAAAAAGTAAAGTTCAAAAAGAAATTTATAAACTTATTTTAAATTCAGCTTCTGGAAAAATGTGTGAAAGCGTACGAAACAGATCTCGTTGTGACGTTTAACCTGCCCAGAGAATGTGCACGAATTTTCGCCGATCCCAATTTCACAACATTCACGGTCATAGACCCGAATATGGTTCTCCTACACAGAAAAAAGAGAAATGTTGTTCTGAATGAGAATATTGTGGGAGGGAGATCAGTACTGGAAATTTCCAAGAAACTCACGATGTCTTTCTTTTACAATGTGTGTAAGGTACAATGGCCAAGGGAGGGGGAAGTTCAAGTGTACTATGGAGACACATATTCTCTATTGTTAAAAGTTAAAACCAAGAATGTATTGAGAGATTTGGAAAATGGCGCCCACATCAGCTCACAGATGGATTATACGAATTGGAATGAGAGTTTCTACCCGGAGAAGGTAAAAAGTCAGGCTCCCAATCAATTATTAATGTTAAAATCTGAGACGGGGAGTGATTTAATATCCATTGGGGTGTTCCCCGGTCCAAAAGTATACTGTGTGGAAACACACGATAAAGATGTAAAACAAGCGAGCAAAGGGGTGCCTACACGCTTTGTAAAAAAAAATTCGACATGAGTGTCTACAGAAACTGTGTGGAGAGTAGTCTAGGGCCAAGAAAAAAAGTAATGGCAATTCGCTCTCTATAATTTAAGCACTATACTGTTAGAGTGGAAAAAAATGCCATGTCTTGCATATCCAACAAGATCTATGTACTCGAGGATGGTGCGAAAGTGCTCCCCCATGGTCACTCCCGTATTTCAGATCGAGTTAAATGTATGGACTATCGAAATCAACTCTGTCTGGATAAACTAACTTAAATTAAAAAAAATAGTACTTGGTGGGTGGGGGAAAGCAATTTCCCATATAATACACATTCTATTGTCGTTGTCATCACCAATGTCAACATCTTCATCATTTAACTTTTGCTGCTGTTATTGTATACAGATTTTTTGTTTTCAGCTGCAGTGGGCCGCACTTTCCGGCCCTGCCCCAGGGGGGTCCCGGCCACGGCTGACCTTCGGTGCCGGAGGGGTTGGGGTGTGGGGGTCCCGACCCTGGAAGGATTTTCATCTTTTAAATGTTGTAAATAGTGGTTTCTCTTAGTCGACAAATGTGTTCAACTGTGTTGCTATTGCTGTTCTTGCTATTGCTGTATTTAAAACACATGTTCTTTTTGTCATTGTTGTCATTGTTGCCAATAAATGAAAAGTATTTAATTGTTCTTTGACTATTATTGCTGTTGTTGTACAAAAAGTGTTGTTAATAAAAGGAAAAATATGTTTTTGTTGTTCTTGTTGCTATTGAATAACGTACTAGGTAGATGCTTCTACTCTTGGGACAATTATTGTTATTATTTATTCAATAGACAAGTATGCTTTACAGTTAGTTGTAGTCCAACTGCTGTCAACAGCAGTATGTATCAATTGAAAACACCATTCAGATCGTTTATCCGTGGTCAGTGAATGTCGGGGAAAACGACACTTTTAGCTAAAATAATTAAAAATTGTAATAATTTTTTTTGGAAAAACCAAAGAAAATTTACTATTGCTATAGTATTTGGCAAGAGTCCTATGACCAAATAAAAGCTATTGCCACTGCTACATCCATGCCAATACAATTCATGCGAGGACTTGATGTTTTCAATAGTATTGAGCCAAACTCATGGTTGATTATTGATGATTTAGCTGAATCCAGTGAACAGTTCTGGCAGGAAATGCTACAACTGTTTACTGTTCGCTCTGATTATGAACACATTTCCATAGCCCTAGTTCTACACAGTTTGTTTCATCAGAGCAAGTGCATGAGGACCCTTGCTTTGAACTGCACCATCTATATTATCTACCGAGTTGTTCGTGATTCAAACTTCTACTTTTAGCGTACAGTCAGGCGACAAATAAGCCCTACGGGTACATTTTGCTGGATCTTAATCAGAATACACCCGAGGATCTGCGTGTAGTCACAGATATTTTCGACAAAGAAATTACTGTATATCTTCCGGTGAACAGTAGAAAGGGCTATTAGTTGCCATCGTGACACTGAAGAAACTACACAAAAATAAACACTCATTTCCGTTCTAACCACTTCAAAACCCCCACTCAGGAAGGCCATACTCAAACATGGTGTTGACAAAGAATTTATTAATCTAATATCTGAACTTTGTTTAAATTTAACTGAGGGCAATGTACAGTTGCCAGAAGGTGTTAGACAACAGACAAAGCAACATCGTTCCACTGTACGTGCCTCGGCTTGCAAAAACAAAGGGAAAGATTTTAAAAGAAAACGTCTCCTTCAAGCGGGCGGTAGCTTTTTTTTACACTTTTACTGCCAATAATCTCAGGACTTGTAAAAAGTTTTCTCTAGATGGCTAAACCCTATAAATTGACTCCAATAGAACTTGTCCTTTCACGAATTGAACACTTAGAGGACAATCTAAGCAAATTCATTAATAATGTAAATATTACCGATGATAAAAAGCTAGTTTTACTTCAAGATGCAATTCGTCACGTGGACAAACATAGACCGTATCGTGAGAGACCCTCCGCCGTCTATGTCACTGATCCCCAGCCCCCAAAAAAGGAAACATCTCCTCAAGATTCTGCAGCAACAACAAAAACAGCACAATCCAAGGAAAAAGAATTGAATTCAATAGTGACATCAATTGGAAACCTATTGCCACACAGCTATCGGGAACAGAGTAAAAGAGTATTAACATATATCATGTTGGAAAGTGGTGATGATTATCATCAAGTTCAAGTCGATAGCATTGGGAAACGAATTATAATTCAGGGAAAAGGTTATAATTTACTTGATTTAACTTGTGCTATGATTACAAATCGTGAAGGACTTTTATCATTTGACAATAATCTATACAACTTTCTAAATTCATCAAACTTCCCCAAAAGTCTTATTAGCAATAAGAAAATTCGAAAAAATTAAGGGAATATAATAGAGGTGTCAACCCTCTAACAACACCAACAACATTTAAAAAAAGAAGAAGATTTTAAATCAATCTTGGAAAATACTAGCACTCCTAGTAGCAGCAGCAGCAATGATTTGATAACGCCAATGACGATGGCTAGACCAAAGCGAACACTTATTGATGTCAACTCACCGTCAGAAGCACCACCCTCCAGTGTGCAAAAGGGTAGTGGGCATTACACTACGTGCTTGCGTTCAAAATGGATGAAGTTTTAAAACATGTCTATGAAAATATTGGTAAAGTGGAAAGTCTAAGTTCCCCCACAACACTTTTTAAAGTTACCTCTGACGTCGGTGGCAATAGCAGCAGCAGCACTTTAAAAAATGCAAAAGAGTATCTAGAAAATGAACCGAGTTACACTCTACATCGGAAACGCAGGCTTCGTGGCAAACAATATCGACTTGATCGTGACAATCATTATTGAAAAACTAAAGCCTTTTTTCCACTGCATATAATGCAAACAGATCTTTTAACTCTAGATGAGATTCAAAGACGGTACAATATACCCTACAAATATATTCTAGTGGCAATCAGTGTCTTTAGTTGATATGCATTTGCCATTCCATTGCGATCAAAGAAAGGTGTTAAAGTTGCTCAGGCTTTAGAAAGTATTCTTGAACAAGATAACTATAGAAAAATTCAAAGTGATCGAGGTAGTGAATTTGTTAATCCACATGTGCAAATGGTTCTATTGAAATATAATACAAAGCTCTATCATAGTCACATTCCGATTAAGGATGCATTGGCTGAACGATTGATAAGAACGATTCGTCTATTAATCTCGAGATATTGTACAATGAAAAATACTGCTGCTTTTATTCATGATTTAGATAAAATCATGCAAATATAACTAACGACCTCATAGATCGCTGTCCTATGTTAGCCCTCAGGAAGTTCATTGCAGTGAAAATAAATTTGACAATTTTCTGAAACAATTTTCCAGTGAAAAAAACAAGTGTGAAGAAAAAATTCAATGTTGGCGATACTGTTTGAATTAATAGAACCAGCAATATTTATAAAAGGAGAATTATTTATGGACCACTGAACATTTTAAAGCGACAAAATCCTAGACACCGAACCCACGACATATCGTCTGCGAGACACCAAAGATGATGAGATCCTCGTCGGTTTTTTATGAATATGAACTACAAAAAAATAGAAACAGTAGTGAAATTTATCAAATTGGAAAGATATTAAAGAGCAGTACTCGCAGGGACAAGAGACAGTTGCTTGTTCGTTGGCTAGGATACAACTCCGATATTGATTCTTGGATTGCAGTTGAAGACATTAACAATGCCTAATGATTTCTATGCGACATTCATGTCCAATGCCTCTGACCCTCTCTACAATGATTTGAATAAAACAAGTGATTTTTGGACGAAACTCTCTCCCACTATTAAATTTGACGGCGCGTAAGAAGTGGCTCTTGCCGACTGTATTCTCAAAAATACCTATGATATCCTGAGGAAAGATCGCGAATATGATATAAAAATTAGACCCTATGATTGACTGCCAGCCGTTAGAGAACAACATAAAATTCAAAATATCAATTGGATGGATTATCCATATGTTGAATTACCATACGAGAAACTCACTTGTATGAATGATATATGTCGTTCTATCAATAAAAGAGTTTCCGCTCGTAAGAAAGGAGCATTTCATTTCAGCTATTCAAAGGAAGAGGGCAAGATCTACATTAGTTCACCCATTGCCAGTGAAAAGGTTATTCTCAATGATAATCTAAAAGATGTTCTTCGGTTTAAACTTAATATAATTAATGGTAAGAGTGTTGGAAACACAAATTTTGTTTTTGCTGACTACCCGCCTGCCTTCTCCACGGACACTTGTATATTTCTTTATGCTTCATTTGTTGAAACATCCAGAGTTTGCAATATCAATGCTCCCCTCCTACGATTTCCTGAACAAAAAACCAATCAAGATCATAATCATCATTACAATATAAAGCATCTTCAGTATATCCCCGTAAACACTTCCTATTTGGAACTCTGCCAGTTAACACTAAGAACTGAATTAGGTGATCCTCTAGCAATGTTAAAAGGTTTGGCTGTGATTACATGCCATTTTCAACCCATCGTTGACGGTGTTCAAAACAAATAACAAGTCTAATAGAAAAATGATATTCATTTGTCCTGATATTGACTGCTATGTTAATACTCTTGGCCCAAGACAACTGGGCAATGAAATGGACTATTACAAATGTCTTTTATCAATGTCTGGCTATGGTCTTGGCAGTTGGCTTGCTAAGCTGTTTCGCTCTGCACTACCTCTGGCTAAAAAATATATTGTACCGGCTGCGACATATTTTGCATCCTCTACACTATACGATTGGAGCTCTGATAAGGATTTTAAAAAAGTGCTTGGGACAATCTTAGGTCCAGTGTGCCAACCCTTGGCGAGCAATTGAAATCTCAACAAAATGGAAAAGGTTTAAAAAGGTTGAGACACAGTGCATCTCTCATCAGTCTCTACTCAGGTCAGAAACAAAAGACATCACTCCTGTCAAAGAAAAGAAGGAAAAAGACGACACGTACAATAAACAGAAGAAGAAGCCCCAGGAAGAGAATTGTTAGATCAAAACTGGATTTCTTTTCATAGACTAAACAACGGCACATCTACTGCATAAGGATTCTCATCCTTCAATCACTTCATCTTTAAATCTATTCAATGCAGAAAATGTTGATGTGAGTGTAAAACATGGATACTATGAACAATTTTATCCACAACAACCGCTCTCTGATAATATCCACTTTCAAATTTATTCCAATGAAGACTACTTTATGGACATGTCTTCGACATTTATATATTTACATATGATAGTCAAGAAATCCGACAATGGAATGCCAATTGAATATCCTGCTAATGGAATATCCTATGAAAATTGTATATTACATAATTTATTTCGTCAAATCAGTGTCTGCATAAATGGAACATTGGTGAGCACAAGCAACAATCTCTCAAATTATACAAGCTATACGCAGTTTATGTTGATGACACCCAAGTCATACAAGGAATTGAGAGGCACCTCCAATGGATATGAATATATTACTGATACTGATAGTACAGATGCACTTAACAATGCTACAACTAGTAAATTACATCTAGTTGGAAAAATATATCATGAGTTATTTAATATACCCCATTGGCTACCACCAAATATTAAAATGGATATAAAATTGACGCTTGCTCAATCCAACTTTATTTTACGAAAGGAACTTCCTGCCAATCCTGATGTAACTCTATCCCTCACCTCGGCAATACTACATGTACGAAAGCAGCAGGTTATGAGTTCTGTTGCTTTCACAGTGGAAAAACTTTGAGCCAGTGAAAATAATATTAAACTAGTTGTTCCTCATACAATCACCAATCAACGTCATATTACACAGGCTCGCGCACCTTCGCCGACTCATCCTTTATCAATGGCGAAATTCCATCAAAATTATCATTGGCATTTGTAAAAAGCGATAGTGCAATAGGATCGTGGACTGGCTGTCCACATAAATTTGAGATGTTTTGGACTTTCATCTCTTGTCTGCAAAGTAAATGGAATCCCACTCTACAATCTATTTCTTGATAAATCCTATAGGACATTGTATGAGTTGACAATGCAAACCCTAGATCATAATTCACAACTATTTGAAAATAATATAACCGAAGAAATGTTCGCTAAAAAACATGGTATCATTGTACTAGACTTGTCTGGCACTCAAGATATGAGTATAGTACGAACGGGGAGTGTGCGTTTAGAGTGTACATTTGCCGACCCATTACCTGAGAGTATCGCACTAATCTCGTTAAATCCATTTGAAACCTATTGGGAAATCTCTCCGAAGGCAGTGTTATACTAGACCTTTCACCATGAACACTAGTAAAATAATCAGCGTATTTAATATAGACCCCTATATGTCCAAATACAGATCCTATTGTCTACCATGGGACTTCCTTAGAAAAATTCAAAGTACAAACAATTACCTAATCATTGTTAATAGCAGTCCATTGACTGTGAATACCAGCCATTGGCTGTGCATCTTTCAAACAATGAAGACTATTGAATTGTTTGATCCTCTCGGCCTACCTTATACCTTCTACACTCCACACATCAACAGCTATAATGAAAGCAGTGGGAAAACTATTATTCAAAACCAGAAGAGAGTGCAGGATCTGACGACTAAAAGTTGCGGTTTTCATGCGCTACTATATTTCGTCTTCAGATGTCGCGGTTATACTTAAAAGCATTTTCTCAAAAATTATGCAGACAATCCACGTCTGAATGACATTATGGTGGAAAATATCCTCTCAAACCTGTATAATATTGATTTTAGTGCCCTACGAGTTTAGTGCTCTAAAAATGTATGTAAATTTGTTTATTAATAAAAAAATGTATATATACAACAACAATGTCTTTATTGTTCACTTTAGATTTCTTCTTCTTCGGTGTATAGGCAACTGTCGAGAACCACTAATGCTGGTAGATCATTTGAATTCACTCTATATTGATCTTGATTGGCTGCAAAGTCAGGGTCCCATTTTCTACAGTACAATGTAACTTCACTCTTATCATATCTCTTTGTATAGTCAATGATACTATCTGCATTCATATTGTGAAATTCACGTGTTTCAATTTGTCTATTTGAAGCAATATCACATACAGTGTTTTCAAGTGGCAAATCACATTCTGTAACAGCCAAATAAAAATTATTAGATTTATAGTCATAATAGGCAGTGTTGTCATAACGATGACGTAGAAACCAAACTGTCTTGTTACCCCAACAATTGAATCGTAAACCTGATTCTTCCTCCCAAAATAATTTAAAACCACGACGATACAAGTCTCGTAGAAATAAACTAAAATCTCGTTTAGGGTTCTTTCCAATAATATCATGATAATTATTCTCCCAGTGATCACATTTGTCATAGTGACAATTGGAGAATAGTTGGCCATTAGGGTGAGAGTCACAAATCTCTTCAAGACATGAATTACAGTCTTTAATTTGTACTGCATATCCTCTATGTAATTTACACGGATCGCATAATTTGCGCTTTTCATTATACTCATCAATAATTGTACAATTCTCACATGATGACCAACTGCCAAGAGTATACATACATAGTGGACATGTTTAGAACATTTTTTTCGGTTTCCGGTGTCAACTCTCTCCCAGCTAAAAGAAACTGATCCACGTTCGATAAATTCGGAGGGGGTATAGGAGAGAGAGAAGTAACTCTGTGACGTTACATAACCTGTTTTGAAGAGAGAGAGTCATCTACATAGAATCTACGGCAGTGTTTTCAAAAGTATATCCACGATATTATTCTGCTTTGTTTCAATTAATATGTCAATAAATTGAGTAAAAGCCTTTGATTCACGGTGTAAAAGCTTCATACAATAGTCCAACGGGGGAGAATCATTCCCCATTATATTATCAAGTGTTCCCAGAGAAAATATCTTCCGTTGAAGAGATAACTTGAGAAAATCGTCATGTAGAATCAAACGTTTTTCCTTAATCAATCACAAGATTTGACTTAATTCTCTATTTCTCAAATTTATTCATTTTTTAATCCTAATACTCTCACTCTAGACTAACCGCGATTTGTTCTACTTCAAGAACATTCGATAACCTACTTTACAAAAATCTAATTTAAAGCACTTTGAAGTATATGTATATGTACTATATCGACTTTCGAAGCGAAGTATAATTGGTCCTCCAATTTAAATTTACTCAAAGATATCACGTATCTTGCATATACTTCTTCCCACTCGAGACAAAGTCGAGATCCTCTTGTTATTTCTATGTTTGGTGCTCTTGTATAATTGCTGCTGCTACCAGCTCCACTATCAACTTCTAATAGTGTAAACATTCTACTCATTATTGCAAATATATATCTTGTCAAATAAATAAACGATTAAAGTCAAACTGTCCTCACTCCTTGACTTCTGTTCTCACACTAATATCAATTATACTGTCAATCCTTACTTATATTAGTTGCGCTTGCTAATACCTCGTGGGGACTATTGCGCAAATCCAATGCTGACATTCCCAGAAGTCGTGGTGTCACTCCCGTCAGATTCAAAGGACCTTGCGCTCCCCCCTGGACTGGATAATGGGCCCCTACTGATGAGATGGTGAAGTTGCCATTCATAAATTCTTTGTTAAGAAATGGCGAGATCTTTTTCTGATTCTTCAGGTCTTGTGTATGGATTGTCGGGTATCTTGCGTAGTTTGGCTGATCAAAAGCAAAAAAAGTCATTAGTTGCAGTGTTTGAGAATCTTCCTTGCTACTAATAGGTACTGCTTTGCTTTAACAGTTCTACTGATTTTTAAAACTGCTTCCTTCAAAGCGAAAATATTATAAGAAATTTTGTCTGTGCGCAAAGTTTCAAGAAATTTGTCTGTGCGAGACTCAAATACCTCATATCGCTTTAATACTTAAGGGGCAAAAGACTGTTAGTCACGTGGTGAGACTTTAAACAAAATCAAGAAATCACAGGAGTGGCAAAATAATAGTCTTCTAAATACTGTATGTCATGATATGAAGACATTTATGAAAGAAAACAGCACTTATTAAAGGTAAATTGTACGTTACTTGTTCTCTTCTCATATGTTTTTTCTTTAAAAAGTACGTGCCACGTGGATTTTTTTCTTTTCTTTGTTAAACCTGCCAGTGATATGAGGTATTTCGAGTCGCATTTTTAAACCCGCAAATGGTCCATTCATTCAGACCAAAGTCATCAGTTGCACTTTAATGTGAACCAGAGTTTGTATTGTAGATGTATGAAAGACAGTCTACACCCGGCAATGATGAAAGTGATGATGACTCAGCAAAGGATGGTTGAATATTAAAAGTAAGCGCATTTTTGGACTCAGCTTACTCAATTTAGCCATGAAAGATACCCTAAGTGCATTTACTACCTCATTATACAGAAAAGAGTAGGACCCGCGGTGATGAAATGACGATAACTCGGAAATTAATGATTTGATTACAAAAGTGGGCACATGTTCTGAATCAGCAAACCCGAATCAACCAGAAACAACCCTTCAAACGTCCAAATCCTTCAATTTCAGAAATAAACGATTTTCCGCGCGGAAAAACGGGGTGAAACACGGAAAAACACGCTCAGAAAATGTGGTTCTGCAATCTGTCAAGTTCTCCATATTTTTCTACATTTGTATACCAATTTTCGTGCTTTTACCATAAAATGCACAGACCTTATGGAAATTGGTACTTATGTACCTTACTATATTCCTTTACCGTTGGAAAAACGGGCAGTAACCTAACTCTTGTTTGTAGTGACGACACGATTCAGTAGAAGTACATAGCCCCTACTCCTTGAAAACGACCGCGGTCTAATAATCAATCCTAAATCCAATTCTCACTTGTGTTTGAATTCTGTTTTCCCAATTATTATAATAAAAAAGGTAAACTAATTTTGCAGAACTTTGTAGCCCCTTAAATGACATAATGTTAATTCTAAGTAAGAGAATGGGTTATTTAAGTAAGAGAACGATACTTATACATTTACGAAAACGGAGAGTAGCCATACTCTTGTTTGTAGTGAAGACACCTTTCATTAGAAGTATATAACCCCTACTCCCTGAAGTCGACCACGGTCTAACAACCAGTCCTTAATCCAATTCTCACATGTCTTTGTATTCTATCCCCCCAATTACTATTATAAAAAAGGCAAATTAATTTTGCAGAACTTTGCTGCCACTTAACTAAGAGAATGATAATTCTAAATAAGAGAATTGGTTATTTAAGTAAGAGAATGATGCTTTTACCGTTTTGAAAACGAGCAGTAGTCATAATCTTGTTTGTAGTGAAGATAGTATTCATTAGTAGTAACCTAGGTGCTGATCCGGGACGAGAATGCATAATGCCAGGAAGCCCTCTATATTATGGGGCTTTAAAGTGATCAAACACATTATATTTGGAACCATGGACGAAATTGTGTAATGCAAGCAGACGGGTTTCTGAGCTAGCACGCATTTTTCGGGTTCAAACATGGGTGTATAATGAGTTATACAAGAATATATTTTCAGTATCGTCGGTTCACGCAATATATATATTTCACGACTATAGGTATTGTCAGACACGTTTTTTCAAGGTTCGTAAGGCAATAGGCACTATAGAACTTACATGCCTGAGGCATGAATATACAATGCAGTTTCACGGATAAATGGCTTACCACTGTCATTCATCTATTACAATGAACGGAATATACCTTAACAGACAGGTTTCTGAGGCAACACCCATTTTTTGGGGCCAACTCAAAAATTGTCAAACACTAATAACCTCTAGGCTGAAGGTACCTTGCATCTTGTCTAGAATTGATTGACATATGGTGTTAAATCATTTACCAAAAAATAACTCTGTTAGCGAAAAAGGGTATAGCATTTCCGAATTGGACTGTATGAACGATCTTAATTTTTGATTGAATAATAGGGGTATGAATGATCCTAATTAGTGATCGGATCGTATGAAGGTGGTACAAAAGGGTTAAACTGATTAGCAGTTAAGGTAAACTCGAAAGGTTGTTAACTCATAGCTTATTTATTATAAATTTGGAATAGCATCAATATATGGGAATGGTTAACAATGATAAAATGACCCTGTGAGTTTACCTAGCTCTACTTCACCGATGTGTTCTGTATCATACACAAGTAACGTTTGAACAGTGTTGTCAATATAAAATATGGTCAAGAAAAAAATTTTAATAATGAAATTCAGAACAACCCTTAAAAATCCATGCAAATCAAGTAGTGAGGTATATATGAGTATGAACCGTCAAGTATCATAAGCACCAATGATCCTAACCACCAGGGGCCTCAACCTCCGAAAGTTCTTTATCCCCAACTTCCAAGGGACCCTTCCTCCCAATTTTTTGCCCCCCCCCCCCATTTTTAAATATTTTTTTTAAACATGATATATTTTTCCACTTTTTTTTACATTTCATAGAATGACATAAAACATACTTTAAACATTAAAAAAAATGACATTTAATATTTTCTAAATTCAAAATGAGAATGATATAGAAATGTTAGTCGTGACTTTTACTATTAGAAATATATTGTTTGTAGTAACACTTTTTTTATTGGACTAATTTTTTTTTTACTACAACTTTCAACTTTTTTTTTACGTATCTTAAAATGACATGAAATTTGCTTATGACTCTAACAATTGTACTCTATTTTGCTAAGAGACACGATGCGGCTTTCCCAATGGACTCTATGGCCAGTTATCGACACTACCTAGTCATTTGCATGTATTAAATCAATATTTTTTACACAGTGGAACGATAGACACATAACTAATATCTATAAAAAAGTGAAGATGAAACAGTTTAAATAAGTGTGATCACATGATAGTGTTATTGTAGCATTGAGTGCTGACAAGGATAAGTATTTAAACTATGAAATAAGTGCAAGTGGTAACACTATCGGAAACGTATGCGTGCATTGTCATGACAGTAAGGAATTAAATTTCTTTGGAGTACCAAAAAAAATCCACTCTTATGATGGTGGATATGCGAGATTGAGATTTCTGGAGGTGATTGCACTCAAAGAGAATGCCAACATATAAATAATAGTTGATGAAGAGGGCCATCTATTTGCTAGTGCTTGTGGTAACTTGTTACCCAGTGTTAAACCATATCGTCAGCTTTCGGGTATTAGCATTCAAATGAAAGCAAAGACAAAAAGAAAGGCCTACTCTTCTACTATAATAAAACATATCTTGTCTACGTGCCGGAACTGTTACCTGTGTAAAAATAATGTAATAATAGACAGTGAAATAGCCAGAAAAATAAAAAGGGCACACACACACACAGGCAAAGAGAGTGAGACTATAGATTCAGACATACAAACTGACAAAGAAAAGCCCTGGGAGAAGCAAACATCCACCCAGACACATAAGCAAAGAGAGTGAGAGAGATAAAAACACATGCAAATATACAGATTTTTTTTCACCTTTTTTTACATCTCATAGAATGACATAAAACATACTTAAAACATAAAAAAATCACATTTAATATTTTCCAAATTTAAAATGAGATAGATATAGAAATGTTAGTCGTGACTTTTACTATTAGAAAAATATTGTTTGTAATAGCACTTTTTTTTTATTCGACTGAATTTTTTTTTGGACTTCGAAATTATTCAACTTTTTTTACGTATCTTGAAATGACATGAAATATGCCTATGGCTCTAACAATTGTACTCTATGCTTGCTCAGAGACACGATGCGGCTTTCCCACTGGTACTCTATGGCCGGTTATCGACACTACCTAGGTTATTACATCTATTAAATCAGTATTTTTTACACAGTGGAACGATAGACACATAACTGATATCTATAGAAAAGTGAAAATGAAACATTTTAAGAAAGTGTGTTCACATGATAGTGTTATTGTAGCATTGAATGCTGACAAGGAGAAGTATTTAAATTATGTAATAAGTACAAGTGGTAAAACTATCGGAAACGTATGCTTGCATTGTCATGACAGTACCGAATAAAATTTCTTTGGAATACCAAAAAAATTTGACTCTTATGACGGTGGATATGTGAGACTGAGATCTCCGGAGATGATTGCAGTCAAATAGAATGCCAACATAAAAATAATAGTTGATGAAGAGGGGCATCTTCTTGCTAGTGCTTATGGTAACATGTTGCCCAGTGTTAACCATAAGCACTAGCAAGAAGATGCCCCTCTTCATCAAGTCCAAAAAAAAATTTAGTCCAATAAAAAAAGTGCTAGTACCAACAATATTTTTTTAATAGTAAAAGTCACGACCAACATTTCTATATCATTCTCATTTTGAATTTGGAAAATATTAAATGTGATTTTTTTATGTTTTAAGTATGTTTTATGTCATTCTATGAGATGTAAAAAAAAGTTGAAAAAAATCTATATATTTGCATGTGTTTTTATCTCTCTCACTCTCTTTGCTTATGTGTCTGGGCGGATGTTTGCCTGTCTTTGTCAGTATGTATGTCTGAATCCTTAGTCTCACTCTCTTTGCCTTTATGTGTGTGTGCGTGTGTGTGTGTGTGTGTGTGTGTGTGTGTGTGTGTGTGTGTGTGTGTGTGTGTGTGTGTGTGTGTGTGTGTGTGTGTGTGTGTGTGTGTGTGTGTGTGTGTGGTGTGTGTGTGTGTGTGTGTGTGTGTGTGGTGTGTGTGTGTGTGTGTGTGTGTGTGTGTGTGTGTGTGTGTGTGTGTGTGTGTGTGTGTGTGTGTGTGTGTGTGTGTGTGTGTGTGTGTGTGTGTGTGTGTGTGTGTGTGTGTGTGTGTGTGTGTATGTGTGTGCGGATGTTTGCGTGTCCCAGTGCCTGTCTTTGTCGGTTTTTGAATCTGAATCTAATCTCTCACTCTCTTTGCCTATGTGTGTGTGTGTGTGTGTGTATGTGTGTGTGTGTGGGCGGATGTTTGCTTCTCCCAGTGCTTGTCTTTGTCGGTTTGTATGTCTGAATCTATGTATTTGTATGTGCTTTTGGGCAACTTACATAAGCTAAAATCCTTGCCCCGGTGGCTAGGAAAGATTTATCAACCCCTAAGTTATAGTAATTTGAATTTTGGACTATTTTGAACAAAATGACTATTTCAAAATTATGATAAGATACATTTGGAGAAAAAAAGGCACAAGTGGGGGTGGCTTGTTACTTTTTGATCCCTTTTGATTCTTAAGAACTTAAAACTTCCATAAGTTAAAATTCTTGTCCCGGGTGCTATAGAGGATTTAATTCCCATAATTTATAGTAATTTGAATTTTGGACCATTTTAAACAAAATGACAATCTCAAAATTTCTTTCGGATGTATTTGGGGAAAAAGGTGTATGGGGGGATACCCTCCGATTACTTTTGATGACTCTTAAAAAGGTAAATAGAACTTCGAATTTCCAATCAAACGAGCCATCTCTGAAGCTTATACAACCACACCTTACATATAACCTTATATTCCCTCGGGGCATAGGCTAGAATACTTGCCCCCGGAATCTGGGGGGATGTTTCGACCCCAGAGTTTTTGTTATTTGATCTTTGAACTATTTTGAACAATATAGTTATCTCAAAATTTTTGATTGGATGCATTTGGGGAAAAAGGGCCTCGGGGGGGATAGTTGCCCTCCCATTACTTTTGACTCTTGAGAAGGGCGCTAGAAATTATGATTTACAATCGAATAAGCCCCCTACAAAGTTTATACGACCACCCCTTCCATAAAATCCTTATAGGCCCCCAGGGCACATTTTACAAAATTTGCCCCCTGATTCTGGGGGGGAGGGGCAGTTTAATCTCAGGAGTTTTTGTTATATTATGTTTGGTCTATTTTGAACAAAATGGCTATCTAAAAATTCGACTGGAAACATTTGAGGAAAAGCAGGTTGGGACGGGGGGGGACTAGTCATCATCGGATCACTTTTGACTCTTAAAAGGCGAATTAGAATTTTCAACCTCCAATTTATTTGAGTCCCCTCCAAAGTTTATACGACCCCCTCTTCCACCACAACCTTACATGCCCCCGCGTCATAAGTTACAGCCCTTCCTCTGGCTCGGGGGGGGGGGTATATTGACAACGAAGTAATTGTTATCTTATCGTTGGACTGTTTGAAAGAAACTGGGTATCTCAAAATTTTTATTTTATGTATTCGGGGAAAAATGGGTGTTTGTGTTAGGGGGAATAGCTGCCCTCTGTTAACTTTTGACTCATAAAAAGGTAACTAGAACTTTCAATTCCAACCAAATGAGCCACCTTCAAAGTTTATACGACCACCCCTTACATGAGAGCCTTATACGCCTCCTGGGCATAACTTAAAACGCTTACCCCCGGGCTCTGGGGGGTTGTGTCCACCCCGGAGTTTCTTTTTTCTGATGTTTGAATTAACTTAAAAAAATGGCTATCTGTAAATTTGTATCGGATGGATTTGGGGAAAAGCTGGCTATGGGGAAGGGGCTAGTTGGGCTCGGATCTCTTAGGAATCTTAAAAAGTGAACTAGAACTTTCAATTTCTAATCAAATGAGCCACCTTTGAAGTTTGTTTGACCACCCCTTACATAAAAACCTTATATGCCTTCGGGGCATAAGGTAAAGCACATGCCCGGGCTCTGGGGGTTTGTGTCAACCCTGGAGTTTTAATTATCTGATGTTTAAACTATTTAAAAAAAAATACCTACATTAAAATTTGTAAGAGCCATATATGTCACAAGAACATAACTTATAATGCCTGCCCTCCGGCCCTGGGGGGCTGCGTCGACACTGGAGTTTTTCTTATCTGACCTTTGAACTATTTTTAACAAAATGGCTATCTCAAAATTTTTATCAGATGGGTTTGGGGAAAAAGGGCGTGGAGGAGACTAGTTGCCCTCCAATCTCTTTTGACTTTTAAAAAGATAATTAGAACTTTGAGTTTCCAATCAAGTGAGCCCTCTCTGAAGTTCATACGAGTATCCTTTTCATAAGAAACATATAAGCCCCATGGACATAACTTACAACGCCTTCTCCCAGACCCTGGGGGGTTGTGTCAACACCAGAGTTTTTGTTATCTGACCTTTGAAACATTGAAAAAATGGCTATCTCAAAATTTGTATCGGATTGGTTTGGGGAAAAGGGGCATTGAGGGTACTAGTGGCCCTCTGATTTCTTTTGACTCTTAAAAGATGAACTAGAATTTTCGATTCAAATGAGCCTTTATATGAGCATTCCTTCCATAAGAACCATATGTGCTCTCAGGAAATAACCTACAACGCCCCAGGCCATGGGTGGTTTTGTCGACTGCGGAATTGTCGTTATATGATCTTTGAACTTTTTTTTTAACAAAATAGTTATCTCAAAGTATATATCGGATGCATTTGGGGAAAATAGGCGGGGGAGGGGGGCTAGTTGCCCTCCGATCTCTTTTGAATCTTAAAAACTCAGCTAGAACTTTCAAGCTCCAATGAAATGAGCCCTCTCTGAAGTTTATACGAGCAGCCTTCTTCAATAACAACTATATATGCCCCCAGGGCATAACTTGCAGCGCCTGCCCCAGGGTCCTGAAGGATTTTGTCAGTAGTAACCTACCTATTGATGGAAACGGTACAAGAAACGGGACAAGAAAACCTACGCCTGTCAGGTTTGACAGTATAATTGTTTTTTTTTTTAATCGAAAACTAGAGATTGTCAAATTGCGTATTTAGGAATGATTTTGTAGGAAAAGCTGTCTATCACCCATGCGTTATCCACTGTTCCATTTCTTTGAAGTATGTGCTATCAAGAACGGTTTCTGATTTTTTTGGACAATTGCCTTTAGCCAAGAATAGTTTGATATGAATGTGTCGGTAGATAGCATTTGCGAAGTGGATCCTATGAACGTGGTGAAATAAAAAGGGTTTAGCATTTGCGAATTGGACTATACGAACGATATTAATTGAATAATAGGAAAAAAAATAGAGCTAGATAACATTCGCGAATTGGATCGTATGAAGGTGGACATAAAAGGGTATAACATTTGCGAATTGGCGATTATCAGTTAAGGTAACCCCTCGGGGTTGTTAACTCATAGCGTATTTATTATAAATTTGGAACAATATCAATCTACGGAAATGGTTAACGATGATAAAATGGTCTTAAGACTTGACCTACCTTTACTTCTTCGATGTTTACTGTATAATACACAAGTGGTGTTTGAACAGTGTTGTCCATTTAAAATAGAGTTTAACCTTATAGTAAACTAAAAATGTGATACTAAGAGAGATGTAGATGGCAAGAAAAGAATTTTAATAATGAAATTAAGAACAAACCTTAGAAATCCTTGCAAATCAAGTGGTAAGGTGTGTGTGAGTACGAACCATTAAGGATCATAAGCACCAACGACCCTAACCACTAGAGACCTCAACTCCCAAAGATTCCCCATCCCCAAACTCGAAGGGCTCCCCCTCTAACTTTTTGGCCCCCTCCCCCGATTTTTTTTAATTTTTTCTTTTTTTTGGCAATTGAAATTTTTTTCTGATAACAAGTATCATTCATTGCGATCTTAGCTTTCAAATGTGAAACTTAAGTCCATTTTTGGATCGAAAAATAAACTATTTCTGTAAAATCTGGGTTAATAAGGGTTTTTGACCGTAAACTCTAGTTTTTTGTAAGAAAATTATGGAAAATACAATTATCTGGTTCAAATGGAAAACTTAAGTCCATTTTATGATCGAAAAATAAAACTATTTCCGTAAAATCTGAGCTAATAAGGGTTTTTGACCGTAAACTCTAGTTTTTTTTGTAAGAAAAATATGGAAAATAAAATTCGTTGGCTCATAGGTGAAGCTTAAGTTCAGTTTTGGATCGAAAAATAAACTATTTCTGTAAAATCTGAGCTAATAAGGGTTTTTGACTGTAAACTATAGTTTTTTGTAAGAAAATTATGGAAAATACAATTCTCTGGTTCAAATGGAAAACTTAAGTCCATTTTATGATCGAAAAATAAAACTATTTCCGTAACATCAGAGCTAATAAGGGTTTTTGACCGTAAACTCTAGTTTTTTTTGTAAGAAAATTAGGGAAAATAAAATTCGTTGGCTCATAGGTGAAACTTAAGTCCAGTTTTGGATCGAAAAATAAACTATTTCTGTAAAATCTGAGCTAATAAGGGTTTTTGACCGTAAACTATAGTTTTTTGTAAGAAAATTATGGAAAATACAATTATCTGCTTCAAATGTGAAACTTAAGTCCATTTTTGGATCGCAAAATAAACTATTTCCGTAAAATCTGAGTTAGTAAAAGTTTTTGACCGTAAACTCTAGGTTTTTTTGTAAGAAAATTATGGAAAATACAATTCGTTGGTTCATAGCTGAAACTTAAGTCCAGTTTTGGATCGAAAAATAAACTATTTCTGTAAAATCTGAGCTAGTAAGGGTTTTTGACCGTAAACTGTAGTTTTTTGTAAGAAAATTATGGAAAACACAATTCTCTGGTTCAAATGTGAAACTTATGTCCATTTTTGGATCGAAAAAATAAAACTATTTCCGTAAAATCTGAGCTAATAAGGGTTTTTGACCACAAACTCTAGTTTTTTGTAAGAAAATTATGGAAAATACAATTCTCTGGTTCAAATTTGAAACTTAAGTCCATTTTTGGATCGAAAAATAAAACTATTTCCGTAAAATCTAAGATAATAAGGGTTTTTGATCGTAAACTCTAGTTTTTTGTAAGAAAATTATGGAAAATACAATTCGTTGGCTCATAGGTGAAACTTAAGTCCAGTTTTGGATCGAAAAATAAACTATTCCTGTAAAATCTGAGCTAATAAGGGTTTTTGACTGTAAACTATAGTTTTTTGTAAGAAAATTATGGAAAATACAATTCTCTGGTTCAAATGTGAAACTTAAGTCTATTTTTGGATCGAAAAATAAAACTATTTCCGTAAAATCTGAGCTAATAAGGGTTTTTGACCGTAAACTCTAGTTTTTTGTAAGAAAATTATGGAAAATACAATTCGTTGGCTCATAGGTGAAACTTAAGTCCGGTTTCTGATCGAAAAATAAACTATTTCTGTAAAATCTGAGTTAATAAGGGTTTTTGACTGTAAACTATAGTTTTTTGTAAGAAAATTATGGAAAATACAATTCTCTAGTTCAAATGTGAAACTTAAGTCCAATTTTGGATTGAAAAATAAAACTATTTCCGTAAAATCAGAGCTAATAGGGGTTTGTGACCGTAAACTCTAGTTTTTTTTTGTAAGAAAAATATGGAAAATAAAATTCGTTGGCTCATAGGTGAAACTTAAGTTCAGTTTTGGATCGAAAAATAAACTATTTCTGTAAAATCTGAGCTAGTAAGGGTTTTTGACCGTAAACTCTAGATTTTTGTAAGAAAATTATGGAAAACACAATTCTCTGGTTCAAATGCGAAACTTATGTCCATTTTTGGATCGAAAAAATAAAACTATTTCCGTAAAATCTGAGCTAATAAGGGTTTTTGACCATAAACTCTAGTTTTTTGTAAGAAAATTATGGAAAATACAATTCTCTGGTTCAAATGTGAAACTTAAGTCCATTTTTGGATCGAAAAATAAAACTATTTCCGTAAAATCTGAGCTAATAAGGGTTTTTGATCGTAAACTAGTTTTTTGTAAGAAAATTATGGAAAATACAATTCGTTGGCTCATAGGTGAAACTTAAGTCCAGTTTTGGATCGAAAAATAAACTATTTCCGTAAAATCTGAGCTAATAAGGGTTTTTGACCGTAAACTCTAGTTTTTTGTAAGAAAATTATGGAAAATACAATTCGTTGGCTCATAGGTGAAACTTAAGTCCAGTTTTGGATCGAAAAATAAACTATTCCTGTAAAATCTGAGCTAATAAGGGTTTTTGACGGTAAACTATAGTTTTTGTAAGAAAATTATGGAAAATACAATTCTCTGGTTCAAATGTGAAACTTAAGTCTATTTTTGGATCGAAAAATAAAACTATTTCCGTAAAATCTGAGTTAATAAAGGTTTTTGACCGTAAACTCTAGTTTTTTTTGTAAGAAAATTATGGAAAATACAATTCGTTGGCTCATAGGTGAAACTTAAGTCCAGTTTTGGATCGAAAAATAAACTATTTCTGTAAAATCTGAGCTAATAAGGGTTTTTGACTTTAAACTCTAGTTTTTTGTAAGAAAATTATGGGAAATACAATTCTCTGATTCAAATGTGAAACTTAAGTCCATTTTTCGTTATGTGTCAGAGTGAATAAATTCATTATAAACATCCTTTGTCAGAAACATCAAATAAAATTGACAAAATCTAAATTTCAGAATGAATAAATGCTTTAACAACATCCTTTATCGGATATGTCGGATAAAATTGACAAAATCTAAGCATCAGAGTGACTAAATTTTTTATCATCATCCTTTGCCAGATAAATCGAATAAAATTGATAAAATATAAGTGTTAGAGTGAATAAATTTTTTTATCAACATCCTTTGTCAGATACATCAAATAAAATTGACAAAATCTAAATTTCAGAATGAATAAATTCATTATCAACATCCTTTGTCGGATATGTCGGATAAAATTGACAAAATCTAAGTACCAGAGTGAATAATTTTCTTATCAACATCCTTTGCCAGATACATCGAATAAAATTGACAAAATATAAGTGTAAGAGTGAATAAATTTTTCTATCAACATCCTTTGTCAGATACATCAAATAAAATTGACACAATCTAAATTTCAGAACGAATAAATGCTTTAACAACATCCTTTATCGGATATGTCGGATAAAATTGACAAAATCTAAGTATCAGAGTGATTAAATTCTATATCAACATCCTTTTCTCGGATACATAGGATAAAATTGACAGAATCTAAGTGTCAGTGTGAATAAATTTTTTTATCAACATCCTTTGTCAGATACATCAAATAAAATTGACAAACTCTAAATTTCAGAATGAATAAATTCATTATCAACATCCTTTGTCGGATATGTCGGATAAAATTGACAAAATCTAAGTACCAGAGTGAATAATTTTCTTATCAACATCCTTTGCCAGATACATCGAATAAGATTGATAAAATATAAGTGTCAGAGTGAATAGATATTTTTATCAACATCCTTTGTCAGATACATCAAATAAAATTGACAAAATCTAAATTTTAGAATGAATAAATTCATTATCAACATCCTTTGTCGGATATGTCGGATAAAATTGACAAAATCTAAGTATCAGAGTGACTAAATTCTATATCAACATCCTTTTCTCGGATACATAGGATAAAATTGACAGAATCTAAGTGTCAGTGTGAATAATTTTTTTATCAACATCCTTTGTCAGATACATCAAATAAAATTGACAAAATCTAAATTTCAGAATGAATAAATTCATTATCAACATCCTTTGTCGGATATGTCGGATAAAATTGACAAAATATGTGTCAGAGTGAATAAAATTGTTTTTATCAACATCCTTTGTCAGATACATCAAATAAAATTGACAAAATCTAAATTTCAGAAATAATCAATGCTTTAACAACATCCTTTATCGGATATGGAGGATAAAATTGACAAAATCTAAATTTCAGAATGAATAAATTCTTTATCAACATCCTTTGTCGGATATGTTGGATAAAATTGACAAAATATAAGTGTCAGAGTGAATAAATTTTTTTTATCAACATCCTTTGGCAGATATATCGGATAAAATTGACAAAATCTAAATTTCAGAATGAATTAATTCTTTAACAACATCCTTTATTGGATATGTCGGATAAAATGGACAAAATCTAAGTATCATAGCAACTAAATTCTATATCAACATCCTTTTCTCGGATACATAGAATAAAATTGACAAATTCTAAGTGTTAGAGTGAATAAATTTTTTTATCAACATCCTTTGGCAGATACATCGGATAAAATTGACAAAATCTAAATTTCAGAATGAATAAATTCATTATCAACATCCTTTGTCGGATATGTCAGATAAAATTGACAAAATCTAAGTATCAGAGTGACTAAATTCTATATCATCATCCTTTTCTCGGATACATAGGATAAAATTGACAGAATCTAAGTGTCAGTGTGAATAATTTTTTTTTATCAACATCCTTTGTCAGATACATCAAATAAAATCGACAAAATCTAAATTTCAGAATGAATAAATGCTTTAACAATATCCTTTATCGGATATGTCGGATAAAATTGACAAAATCTAAGTATCAGAGTGACTAAATTCTATATCAACATCCTTTTCTCGGATACATAGGATAAAATTGACAAATTCTAAGTGTTAGAGTGAATAATTTTTTTTATCAACATCCTTTGCCAGATACATCGGATAAAATTTACAAAATCTAAGTATCAGAGTCAATAAATTCATTATCAACATCCTTTGTCGAATATGTCGGATAAAATTGACAAAATATAAGTATCAGAGTGAATAATTTTATTTTATCAACATCCTTAGCCAGATACATCGAATAAAATTGACAGAATCTAAGTGTCAGAGTGAATAAATTTTTTTTATCAACATCCTTTGTCAGATGCATAGAATAAAAATTGACAAAATTTAAATATCAGAATGAATAAATGCTTTAACAACATCCTTCATCGGATTTGTCGGGTAAAATTGACAAAATCTAAGTATCAGAGTGATTAAATTCTACATCAACATCCTTTTCTCGGATAAATAGATTAAAATTGACAAAATCTAATTGTTAGAGTGAATATTTTTTTTATATCAACATCCTTTGCCAGTTTCATCGCATAAAATTGACAAAATCTAAGTGTCAGAGTGAATAAATTCATTATCAACATCCTTTGTCGGATATGTCGGTTAAAATTGATAAAATCTAAGTATCAGAGTGATTAAATTCTATATCAATATCATTTTCTTGGATAAATGAGATAAAATTGACAAAATCTAAGTATCAGAGTGAATAAATGCTTTATCAACATCCTTTAAATGCATTATCAACATCATTTGTCGGCTATATCGGATAAAATTGACAAGAAAGACATGGAGTGTACACCGCGACGGCGCATACATAGTGAGAGAGACATGCAAAGTCGACATACCTTTTTTTCATTTTTTAAGGTTAATTTAGACGAGGTTACGTGCGCGCACGTTGATAATGCATTTAAAGAATGTTGATAAAGCATTTATTCACTCTGATACTTAGATTTTGTCAATTTTATCCCATGTATCCAAGAAAATGATATTGATATGGAATTTAATCACTCTGATACTTAGATTTTATCAATTTTATCCGACATATCCGACAAAGGATGTTGATAAAGAACTTATTCACTCTGATACATAGATTTTGTCACATTTATCCGATGTATCTGGCAAAGGATGTTGATATAAAAAAAATATTCACTCTAACACTTAGATTTTGTCAATTTTAATCTATGTATCCGAGAAAAGGATGTTGATTTAGAATTTAGTCACTCTGATACTTATATTTTGTCAATTTTTATCCGACAAATCCGATGAAGGATGTTGTTAAAGCATTTATTCATTCTGATATTTAAATTTTGTCAATTTTTATTCGATGCATCTGACAAAGGATGTTGATAAAAAAATTTATTCACTCTGACACTTAGATTCTTTCAATTTTATTCGATGTATCTGGCAAAGGGTGTTGATAAAAAAAACTATTCACTCTGATACTTATATTTTGTCAATTTTATCCGACATATCCGACAAAGGATGTTGATAAAGAACTTATTCACTCTGATACATAGATTTTGTCACATTTATCCGATGTATCTGTCAAAGGATTTTGATAAAAAAAATTTATTCACTCTTAGAATTCGTGTTCACACTTAGAATTCGTGAATTTTATCCTATGTATCCGAGAAAAGGATGTTGATATAGAATTTAGTCACTCTGATGCTTAGATTTTGTCAATTTTATCAAAAATATCCGATAAAGGATGTTGTTATAGCATTTATTCATTCTGAAATTTAGATTTTGTCAATTTTATGCCACATATCTGACAAAAGATGTTGATAATGAATTTATTCATTCTGAAATTAAGATTTTGTCCATTTTATCCTATGTATCCGAGAAAAGGATGTTGATATAGAATTTAGTCACTCTGATACTTAGATTTTGTCAATTTTATCCGACATATCTGATAAAGGATGTTGTTAACGCATTTATTTATTCTGAAATCTAGATTTCTTCAATTTTATTTGATGTATCTGACAAAGGATGTTTATAAAAAAATTTATTCACTCTGGCACTTATATTTTGTCAATTTTATCCGACATATCCGACAAAGGATGTTGATATAGAATTTATTCATTCTGAACGTTAGATTTTGTCACTTTTATCCGATGTATCTGCCAAAGGATGTTGATAAAAAAATTTATTCACTCTAGCACTTAGAATTTGTCAATTTTATCCTATGTATCCGAGAAAAGGATGTTAATATAGAATTTAGTCACTCTGATACTTAGATTTTGTCAATTGTATCCGACATATTCGATAAAGGATGTTGTTAAAGCATTTATTCATTCTGAAATTTAGATTTTGTCAATTTTATCCGATGTATCTGCCAAAGGATGTTGATAAAAAAAATTTATTCACTCTGACACTTATATTTTGTCAATTTTATCCGACATATCCGACAAAGGATGTTGATATAGAATTTATTCATTCTGAAATTTAGATTTTGTCAATTTTATCCGCCATATCCGATAAAGGATGTTGTTAAAGCATTTATTCATTCTGAAATTTAGATTTTGTCAATTTTTTTTGATGTATCTGACAAAGGATGTTGAAAAAAATTTATTCACTCTGACACTTATATCTTGTTAATTTTATCCGACAAAGGATGTTGATAATGAATTTATTCATTCTGAAATTTATATTTTGTCAATTTTATTTGATGTATCTGACAAAGGATGTTGATAAGAAAATTTATTCGCACTGACACTTAGATTTTGTCAATTTTATCCTATGTATCCGAGAAAAGGATGTTGATATAGAATTCAGTCACTCTGATACTTAGATTTTGTCAATTTTATCCGAAATATCCAACAAAGGATGTTGATAATGAATTTATTCATTCTGAAATTTAGATTTTGTCAATTTTATTTGATGTATCTGACAAAGGATGTTGATAAAAAATTTATTCACTCTGACACTTATATTTTATCAATCTTATTCGATATATCTGGCAAAGGATGTTGATAAAAAAATTATTCACTCTGATACTTAGATTTTGTCAATTTTATCAGACATATCCAACAAAAGGATGTTGATAATGAATTTATTCATTCTGAAATTTAGATTATGTCAAATTTATTTGATTTATCTGACAAAGGATGTTGATCAAAGAATTTATTCACACTGACACTTAGATTTTGTCAATTTTATCCTATGTATCCGAGAAAACGATGTTGATATAGAATTTAATCACTCTGATCCTTAGATTTTGTCAATTTTATCCGACATATCCGATAAAGGATGTTGTTAAAGCATTTATTCGTTCTGAAATTTAGATTTTTTCAATTTTATTTGATGTATCTGACAAAGGATGTTGATAGAAAAATTTATTCACTCTTACACTTATATTTTATCAATTTTATTCGATGTATCTGGCAAAGGATGTTGATAAGAAAATATTCACCCTGATACTTAGATTTTGTCAATTTTATCGGACATATCCGACAAAGGATGTTGATAATAAATTTATTCAGTCTGAAATTTAGATTTTGTCAATTTTACTTGATATATCTGACAAAGGATGTTGATAAAAAAATTTATTCGCTCTAACACTTATATTTTATCAATTTTATTCGATGTATCTGGCAAAGGATGTTGATAAGAAATTTAGTCACTCTGATACTTAGATTTTGTCAATTTTATCCGACATATCCAATAAAGGATGCTGTTAAAGCATTTATTCATTCTGAAATTTAGATTTTATCAATTTTATTTGATGTATCTGACAAAGGATGTTGATAATGAATTTATTCACTCTGACACTTAACGAAAAATGGACTTAAGTTTCACATTTGAACCAGAGAATTATATTTTCCATAATTTTCTTACAAAAAAAACTAGAGTTTACGGTCAAAAACCCTTATTAGCTCAGGTTTTACGGAAATAGTGTATTTTTCGATCCAAAACTGGACTTAAGTTTCACCTATGAGCCAACGAATTGTATTTTCCATAATTTTCTCACAAAAAACTAGAGTTTACGATCAAAAACCCTTATTATCTCAGATTTTATGGAAATAGTTTTATTATTCGATTCAAAAATGGACTCAAGTTTCACATTTGAACCAGAGAATTGTATTTTCCATAATTTTCTTACAAAAAACTAGAGTTTACGGTCAAAAACCCTTATTAGCTCAGATTTTACGGAAATAGTTTTTTTTTCGATCCAAAAATGGACTTAAGTTTCACATTTGAACCACAGAATTGTGTTTTCCATAATTTTCTTACAAAAAACTAGAGTTTACGGTCAAAAACCCTTATTACCTCAGATTTTACAGAAATTGTTTATTTTTCGATCCAAAACTGGCCTTAAGTTTCACCTTTGAGCCAACGAATTGTATTTTCCATAATTTTCTTACAAAAAAAACTAGAGTTTACGGTCAAAAACCCTTATTAGCTCAGGTTTTACGGAAATAGTTTATTTTTTGATCCAAAAATGGACTTAAGTTTCACATTTGAACCAGAAAATTGTATTTTCCATAATTTTCTTACAAAAAACTAGAGTTTACGGTCAAAAACCCTTATTAGCTCAGATTTTACAGAAATAGTTTATTTTTCGATCAAAAACTGGACTTAAGTTTAACCTATGAGCCAACGAATTGTATTTTCCATAATTTTCTTAAAAAAAAACTAGAGTTTACGGTCAAAAACCCTTATTAGCTCAGATTTTACGGAAATAGTTTTATTTTTCGATCCAAAAATGGACTTAAGTTTCACATTTGAAGCAGAGAATTGTATTTTCCATAATTTTCTTACAAAAAACTATAGTTTACGGTCAAAAACTCTTATTAGCTCAGATTTTACAGAAATAGTTTATTTTTCGATCCAAAATTGATCTTAAGTTTCACCTTTGAGCCAACGAATTGTATTTTCCATAATTTTCTTACAAAAAAAACTAGAGTTTACGGTCAAAAACCCTTATTAGCTCAGATTTTACAGAAATAGTTTATTTTTCGATCCAAAACTGGACTTAAGTTTAACCTATGAGCCAACGAATTGTATTTTCTATAATTTTCTTACAAAAAAACTAGAGTTTACAGTCAAAAACCCTTATTAACTCAGATTTTACGGAAATAGTTTTATTTTTCGATCCAAAAATGGACTTAAGTTTCACATTTGAAGCAGAGAATTGTATTTTCCATAATTTTCTTACAAAAAACTATAGTTTACGGTCAAAAACCCTTATTAGCTCAGATTTTACAGAAATAGTTTATTTTCCGATCCAAAACTGAACTTAAGTTTCACCTATGAGCCAACGAATTGTATTTTCCATAATTTTCTTACAAAAAAAACTAGAGTTTACGGTCAAAAACCCTTATTAGCTCAGATTTTACAGAAATAGTTTATTTTTCGATCCAAAATTGATCTTAAGTTTCACCTTTGAGCCAACGAATTGTATTTTCATAATTTTCTTACAAAAAAAACTAGAGTTTACGGTCAAAACCCATTATTAGCTCAAATTTTACGGAAATAGTTTTATTTTTCGATCCAAAAATGGACTTAAGTTTCACATTTGAAATCTACGATCGCAATGAATGATACTTGTTATCAGAAAAAAATATCAATTGCCAAAAAAAAGAAAAAAAAATAAAAAAAAATGGGGGGAGGGGGCCAAAAAATTGGAGGGGGGCCTTCGACTTTGGGGATAGGGGATCTTTGGGTGTTGAGGTCTCTAGTGGTTAGGGTCTTTGGTGCTTATGATCCTTGATGGTTCGTACTCACACACACCTTTCTACTTGATTTGCAATGATTTCTAAGGTTTGTTCTGAATTTCATTATTAAAATTCTTTTCTTGCCATCTACATCTCCCTTAGCATCAACTTTTTAGTATACTATAACGTTAAACTCTATTTTGAACTGACAACACTGTTCAAACGCCACTTGTGTATTATACAGAACACATTGAAGAAGTAAAGCTATCCATTATTAAAATTCTTTTCTTGCCATCTACATCTCTCCTAGTATCAACTTTTAGTATACTATAACGTTAAACTCTATTTTATATTTACAACACTGTTCAAACACCACTTGTGTATTATACAGTACACATCAAAGAAGTAAAGTTAGGTCAAGTCATAAGACCTTTTTATCATCGTTAACCATTTCTGTAGATTGATATTGTTCCAAATTTATAATAAATACGCTATGAGTTAACAACCCCGAGGGGTTATCTTAACTGATAATCACCAATTCGCAAATGCTATACCCTTTTATCTCCACCTTCATACGATCCAATTCACGAATGTTATCTAGCTCTATTTTTTTCCCTATTATTCAATCAATATCGTTCGTGTAGTCCAATTCGCAAATGCTAAACCCTTTTTTTCTCCACCTTCATAGGATCCAATTCGCAAATGCTTTCTACTGACACATTCATATAAAACTATTCTTGGCTAAAGGCAATTGTCCAAAAAAATCAGAAACCGCTCTTGATAGCATATACTTCAAAGAAATGGAACAGTGGATAACGCTTGGGTGATAGACAGCTTTTCCTACAAAATCATTCCTAAATACCCAATTTGACAATCTCTAGTTTTCGATTAAAAAAAAAAAAAAACAATTATACTCTCAAACCTGACAGGCGTAGGTTTTCTTGTCCTGTTTCTTGCACCGTTTCCATCAATAGGCAGGTTACTACTTTTGTCGACCCCGAAGCTATCTCAAAGTTCTTATCGGACGGTTTTGAGGAAAATATGGCGTGGAAGGGGGGGGGGGGGGCTAGTTGCCCTCTGATCTCTTTTGACTATTAAAAGTGAAGCAGAAATTTAAATTTCAAATTGAATGAGACCTCTCCAAAGTTTATACGAGCTTCCCTTCCATAAGAACCATATATGGCCCCAGAACATAACTTAGCGCCTGCCCCCGGGTCCTGGGGGGTTGCATCGGCAAAGAGTTTTTCTTATTTTTAACAAAATGGCTATCTTAAAATTTTTTTCGGATGGGTTTGGGGGAAAATGGTATTTGGGGGGGGGGGGTAGTTGTCCTTGGATCTCTTTTGACTTTTAAAATGGAACTAGAATTTTGAATTTCCAATCAAATGAGTCCTCTCTGAAGTTTATATCAGCATCACTTTCAAAGGAAATATTTACGCCCCCAGGACAAAACTTACAACGTCTACCCCCCCCCCCCCGGGCCCAGGCGGGTTTTGTTGACACTGGATTTTTTGTTATCTAATTTTTGAACTATTTAAAAAAAATATGGCTACTTCAAAATTTGTATTGGATGGGTTTGGGAAAAAAGAGGAGGGGGGGGGGCTAGTTACCCTCCGATCTCTTTTGACTCTTAAAAGTGAATTATAAGTTTCAATTTCCAATCAAATGAGTCCTCAATGAAGTTTATACAAGCATCCCTTCTATAAGACCAAGCACGGATTTGCTCCTGTTTTTGTGTGTGTTTTTTTTTTCTTTCATTTTCTTTCGTTTTGTTATACTCCATCGTCATGCTTTGTATTTTTGATGGGTTATAGAATAAATAAATAAATATATATATATATATATATATATATATATATATATATATATATATATATATATATATATATATATATATATATATATATATATATATATAATATATATATATATATATATATATATATATATATATATATATATATATATATATATATATATATGTATATATATATATATATATATATATATATATATATATATATATATATATATATATATATATATATATATATATATATATATATATATATATATTATATATATATATATATATATATATATATATATATATATATATATATATATATATATATATATATATATATATAATATATATATATATATATATATATATATATATATATATATATATATATATATATATATATATATATATATATATATATATATATATATATATATATATATATATATATATATATATATATATATATATATATAAAAGAACCATACAGGCCCCCAGGGCACAACTTAGAATGCCTGCCGCTGGGCCCTTGGGGTTTTATCGACACAGGAGTTTTTCTTATCTGACCTTTGGACTATTATTAGCAAAATGTCTATCTCAAAATTTTTATCAGATGGGTTTGGGGGAAAAGGGCCTGGGGGGGCTAGTTGCCCTCCAATCACTTTTGACTCTTGAGAAGGGCACTAGAATTAATGATTTATAATCGAATAAGCCCCCTCCAAAATTTATATTACCATCCCTTCCATAAGAACCTTATATGCCCATAGGGAACATTTTACGAAATTTGCCCCCTGATTCTGGGGGGGGGGACAGTTTTACCCTGGAGCTTTTGTTATATTATCTTTGGTCTATTTTGAATAAAATGGCTATATAAAAAAATCGATTGGACACATTTGAGGAAAAGAAAGTTGGGGGGGGGGACTAGTCACCGTCAAATCACTTTTGACTCTTAAAAGGCGAATTAGAACTTTCAATTTCTAATCCTTTGAGTCCCCTCCAAAGTTTATACGACCACCTCTTCCACAAAAACCTTATATGCCCCCGCGGCATAAGTCACAGCCCTTACTCTGGCTCTGGAGGGGGGGGGGGTATGTTGACAACAAAGTTTTTGTTACATTATCGTTTTGTTAACAAACTGGGTATCTCAAAATTTTTATTTGATGTGTTCGGGGAAAAGAGAGTGTTTGTGTTAGGGGGAATAGATGCCCTCTGTTAACTTTTGACTCATAAAAAGGTAACTAGAACTTTCAATTTCCAATCAAATGAGCCACCTTCAAAGTTTATACGACAACCCCTTACATGAGAACCTTATACGCCCCCGGGGCATAAGTTGAAACGCTTGCCCCGGGCTCTGTTGGGTTGTGTCGACCCTGAAGTTTTTGTTATCTGATGCTTGAACTATTTAAAAAAAAATGGTCATCTGGAAATTTGTATCGGATGGATTTGGGGAAAAGGGGGCTAGGGGGGAGGGGCTGGTTGGGCTCAGATCTCGTTTGACTCTTAAAAAGTGAACTAGAAGTTTCAATTTCCAATCAAATGAGCCCTCTCCGAAGTTTATACGAGCATCCCTTCCATAAGAACCATATATGCCCTCAGAGCACAACTTACATTGCCTGCCCCAGGGTCCTGGGGGGTTGCGTCAACACAGGACTTTCTCTTATCTGACCTTTGAACTATTTTTAACAAAATGGCTATCTTAAAATTTTTGTCGGATGGGTTTGGGGGAAAACGGCTAGTTAAAACATAAAATAGCGAAGAAAGGAAAAAAATCAAGGACAATTAACAGCCAGTGAAAAAATATGCAAATATTTTGGTCAAGACCTCCGCTTGACCGTCCTCAGTGCAGAATAAAACCGATAAAAATATAAAAAACCAAGTCTAAATGGCATTTCACAATTTCATTTTACGTAAAGCACTCTTAAAGGCTAATCGCTTTCCAGTTCGATTACCATCAGATATTTTATTTGATTGCACAATATAATTTTGTGGATGTATGTAAAAACGACCGGAATTAATAATTTCATCATAAATGGGACTTAAAAAAGTTTCTCCAGTGTCTCTATTGAGAGCTACTTTTTGGTGAATGTGCTTTTTTATTTCAACCGCCTCCCTGAAAACTTGCGTGAGACCTTTATCGGGGCAACAATGGAGGTTTCGTCAAACAGAATGAAATGGTGTGGACTGTCATACACATATTGAGCCAATGTGGAATGAAAAACCTCAAGCCTTTGGCGTAGCCTCATGATCTTGTCGATTGAGGACCGATGTTCAGATAATGTCTCGCGCAATTGCTGTTGGGTTCTACCAACATAAAAACAGCCACAAGAACAAGGAATTATATAAACACCACCACCCAGAATGGGGCTGGTTTTATCTTTGTCACTGTTAAAGAAGCTCTGTATAATATTTGAATATTTAAAGGTGACATTAAGTTTATGTTTTTTAAGGATTCTTTTCAGTTTCTCACTCAATTTTGGAATGTAGGTTAGAACAGGGAAAAGTTTCTTATCATCCACCAAGGACGATTATCATTTCAAGGACGATATCTGTCGGGGTTTGTGGATTTGATGCATTCTTTTCTGTCTTTTTTTGTCTTTTGTCTATAATGGTTTCAAGTATTTTTATGGGAACCTTTCAGGTATGCCAAACAAAACGGATATCTCAAAATTTTGATTGGATACTTTTGAAAAAAAGATGGGATGGGCGTGCTGGGGGGGGGGGCCTCGTTCTCCTCACTTTTGATTCTTAAGAAGGACACAAGAACTTTCAATTTCCTAACGAAGGAACACCTTTTGACGTTTCTACGACAACTCCTTCTAAACGAAGTGGCTTGGTCAGAAACAAATACATTGTGCCCACATCACTCTTTACTTAGACAATTCTATTGTACTACTTATGATACGTTTGCTTTTCATTGATTTTTTTTTTTTTTGGCTTCACAGGTTCTTTGTCTTTGCTTCACAGGTTTCTTAGAACTTATTGGCTCACTCTTTTTGTATAAGTAATTTGTTTGTTGTGTTTTTTCCTATTAAATTGATTTTCTCTTTCTCTCTTTGGCTCTGAGGATAGATTTTGAACTTCGGCTTGATTTATCTGATTTTTCGTGCTACTATTTGCCTTATCCTGTTCTTACTGATTTAAAGTAACTATTCCCGTTGCGCGTTTTAGCAATAACAAACTGCAGCTGCAATGATGATTACACCGTAAATCAAACAAGAATTTTCCAAAGGCGTAATGCGTCACTAGATACAAGTGATGCTTTATCATCAGCAATAGTAGCAGTAATCTTTAAAATAGTCTTAAGATTTTATCACTTCAATTACTTTTTTCTATTTGCTAACTTTCATATCTTAAATGCAACTCTCTAATCCCCATTGTCTCATTTATAGAGTACAAACAAGGTATTAAAAAAGTTCTTTCAGTCTCCTTGGAGATTCGATTGTTCGCAGAAATGGTTCCAAGTCCTCGGGAAGTTTAGTGACTTCTCTCGGGAACTTGCTCCAGGTGCTCCAGCTTTTCTCCAGTTAATATACATTGACGGTTGGTGATACATATTCTCTAAGAATCAGTTTAGGCTACGAAGTTTGTGTCCTAGTTTTTTTTTGTTTTTTTTACTACTTATTGGTCTGAAAATATTAGTGTTGGGCGAATTTAGTCGTGTGACAATATGGGTAACGTTTATATTAACAGATTATTCAGATAGCTAAGACACTAAATTTACCTCAATTTGCGTCAAAAATGAACTTTACCCCCACTCCTATATATATATATATATATATATATATATAATATATATATATATATATATATATATATATATATATATATATATATATATATATATATATATATAATATATATATATATATATATATATATATATATATATATATATATATATATATATTTATATATATATATATATATATATATATATATATATATATATAAATATATATATATATATATATATATATATATATATATATATATATATATATATATATATATATATATATATATATATATATATATATATATATTTATATATATATATATATATATATATATATATATATATATATATATATATATATATATATATATATATAATATATATATATATATATATATATATATATAATATATATATATATATATATATATATATATATATATATATATATATATATATATTATATATATATATATATATATATATATAAATTCAGGATATATTCCAATTGAGAGTATATATTCGCACACTAGAGGGGGGGGGTGAAGTTCATTTCTAAAGCAAATGAATGTTAAATTTGGATTTGAAATGCAAGTCTGACTATAGTTGTAAGTTTAAACTTTTCCGACGAAAATGAATTGTAAACATGGATTCAGGATACAATTCTGACTATGTAGGTAAGTTTTTCTTATTACCTATCTGAATAGTCTGTTAGTATAAAAATCGCCCGACAATATCTTAGCTCTTGAGGATGATGAGTCAGCTGGAGTAGTGTGAGGAATTTCAGAATTTATTTAGTCACTATTATTTATTTTTTTTTTTTTTGGTGCTTCAAATTTTGTATTTATTACAGTTTCTGCTCAAAAAAGAGCAGAAATTACAATAAATAGCCGAGTCAAACTCAGCACGAACAAAAAATGACATGAGTAGGAGTGACTACTCCCATGCTTTCTCAAGACCGGAACACAATTTACACTTTAACAATAAAAAATAAAATAGCCATAGATTGTCAGTTTAATACGCATATACTGAACTTCAGTCCTTAAAGTTTAATATGCTTTTATTTATTAAAGTCAAATGTATCATCAAATAGGTGAAATTTAATAAAATGTATAATTCAAATGTAAAGTTTAAAATGTATCTTTTTTTCTGTAAAGTGCAAATTGTGCTCTGATCTTGAGAAAGCAGAGGGGTTGTCAGCTCTACTTTTGTTACTTTTTGCACGTTTTGAGTTTGACTCGGCTATTTATTGTAATTTCTGTTCGTCCCAGGTTTCATTTATTTATTGATGGTGATTTGTAGAAGTCTTACGCTTGTAAAATTGACTGACTTCATATCTGCTCATTTTTGTTTAATTGAGGTCTTTACTTTTCTTTGAAAAACTTGTTTTGTGGAAAAAGTCTTTTAAATTAATATTATTGGTAAAAAGTGATAGCCTCTATTTTAAAGGAATGTGCATTTTAAACATAATTTCCAAATGCAATAAGCTAATTACTGATTGAAATATTGGTGATATTCTTGAATCCATTCCCTAAAACCAAATAAAATAAAAAATTATGGAGTAACAAAATAAATATAAGAAAAAAGAACAGACAAAAACATAAAAAAAAACGTCTTCTAATCACATAACTGTAAAAAAGGGTAACAAATAATAGAAATGCACTAAACACAGGACTATCAATAGCTTGGCATATATATATATATATATATATATATATATATATATATATATATATATATATATATATATATATATATATATATATATATATATATATATATATATATATAATATATATATATATATATATATATATATATATATATATATATATATATATATATATATATATATATATATATATATATATATATATATATATATATATATATATATTAACATAATTTTTCTGATGAAACTTAAGACTGAGGTTGAAACTTAAAACCAATAAAAATGTTGGTTGTAGCTTATGCAGTATATTTTGAAAAAAAAACTGTTTCAAACAATGTTTCCCTATACTTGTAAGTGCAGGATTCTGTAAGTTTAAAATTCTGAAAAACTAGCGATTTATTGGAAACACAAAATCGACCCAACAAATCAGAATTAAGGGTAGGAAATTCGTAAGTAGCCTACAGAGAATAAAAGACTAATTTATAAGGCTTCTAGTGTCCTTTACCGGCTATGACATCAATATATTTCACTAGACAATCTTAATTTTCCAAAATACTCGAACATGCCTAGTTTTCAGTAAAGCACTAGATTTTTAGAATTTTACAAATATAAGGAAAGGTGTCACTTCCAAGTCTCATTTCTAAGGAAATGTGTCACTTCTTGACACAATAATTGCCACGGTGTTACCCACGGAAAAAAGTGTCAAAAGCACCAGAAGTGTCACATTAGGCTACTATGACTAAACAAGCTATTTGTCGAACCCGACGACTTCTCATACAGCAGTCCTTGCTCCACAATGCCTGCAATCCAATAAAGACCCACCCTATGAGTAGAGTTGCTCGTCTGGATTCTAGCAGACGTATAGCAAATACTTCTAGCAGACGTATAGCAAATACCATGTTATTCTAACAGACATAGGAAATATCATGTTATTCTACAACGCCCCCGTACAAAACAGGTTTTTCTAGTAGTTACAGGTCATCACACTCTTTGCCAAAGCCCCTGTACAAAAAGGTCTATAGGTCTTTGCCAAGAGGACTTGCGCAATTTCAAAGTTCAATGTCTTTTTTAGTTCAAAAAACCGATGTCTCTTCTTTTTTACTCGCCTATTATTTTTTGTATATAATCAGGTTCCATATTTGATTCTCCATCAGTTTCGAATCGTTTATATTCGAGATTACAAGCATTTTTTTTGTAAAAAACATTTATATGGAAAAAATGGATAATTCTAACCTTTTTCTGGTGAGTAAAAAATATTCGCATTATTAAAAAGAAATTGTCATTAAATTAAGGAAGAAATTCTTTCCTTACACTAGAACTAAGGGTACTTATGTACTTAGAAGCTTGTTGTTTTTAGGAGTTGAAAAAACCTCTAATTCTCTTATAGGTTGAAATTTACGGTGTGATTTTTTATCAAGATCAGTGGTCTTTTTAGGGAATGTTTTTTTGAAAAAAGTGCTTAGCTTTTCGATCGGTAATTTAGGATTAGAATAAAATGTTGATTTTTTTAATGTATTAATTGTTACAAAAGCTTCCTTTTTTATCAAGATCAGTGTTTTTTTTTTTAGGGATGTTTTTGAAAATACTTCCAGGCCAGTCTGCATTTATGGTGTGATTTTTTATCAAGATCAGCGGCCTTTTTAAGGATGTTTTTGAAAAAAAAAAGTGCTTAGCTTTCAATCGGTAAATTGGGATTAGAATAAAATGTTGATTCTTTTAATGTATTAATTGTTACAAAAAAGCTTCCTTTTTTATTACAGTGCGATTTTTTTTTTTATCACGATCAGTGGTTTTTTAGGGATGTTTTTTTGAAAATATTTCCTGACCAGTCTGCGTTGAAGAATCTCTTCCTAAAATTTAATGCGTTCAAAACCCTCACCCCCCATTTCCTCAAAAATAAAATTTGTTACCTTATAACCCTATTTAATAAATAACATTGTTAGCTATCCTTTTTATTTAACGGACCTAATTATCTCATAAGAGGGATTGACTGAGCCGTGCTAATTAACTTTTCCACTTCTTAAATTTCTATTTATGTCTACATTTGATTGAAATCTGATAGTTTTACTTGACTGTCATATGCAATTCTTCTCCATATTGTTTAATAAGGAACGCAAATACTGCTTTTTAAGTTTGAATTTACAAATACAGTCACGGAAGCATGGACATAGGAGGAGAGGGGGGGGGGCAGTTTAAAAAAGGTCCTCCATCTCACTATCAAAACCTCTGATTTTGAAATCAAGATGTCTAAAATAAACTAAATTATTTTCCAAAAACCCAAAATACATTTTTGCTACATGCTAAATTTTTTTTGTCTTTTTTAAGGAAGAAGAGACGTGCAATAATCCCCCTTCTGAGAAGAAAGCTAGATATGGCGAACCTTCATTAATACAGCCCACAAGAGCGTCTGTTATCAAATTCGCTAGAAAAGTTACACAGGATCATGCATCGAGCACTCAGCTTATAGCGACAGAACCCTCTGACTCCTGCGTTGGCTCCATGGCAACTGGAAGGAAGTTGAAAAGGAGTTCAGATATAGAAGACCAGTTAGAATTTGTAAGCATATACATATTTTTTTTTTTCTATCCCTATTTTCAAAAAAATAAGACAAAATTTTCTCAGGCGCATAGCTTTTTAAAAACTTAAAATTTGTTCTTAAGCTATTTAATTTTCTTTCATTAACCAAATTAGCGATATTTATGGAGTGCTTATCATGCATTTCTAAATATAAAAAAAACCTTACCTCGTAACTTATAACTAAGATGCATTCTAATACAATATTCCTTTTAGACAAAAAAAACTAACTATTTGAAAACAATTGCCACCATACAGTTAACGCGCGCACTTTTAGACTGGTATTTTCGTCCCTAATGCATTTGAATACATCCGCGATACTTATCAGATCTACCACCGCCTTTTAATCCGATTTTGAATTCTAAGTAGGGTCGCATGCAAATTGAGCTTTAAATAGCAAGATACATATCTTCAATTTACACAGGGAAAAAAGGTTTTTTGACAACTTCCAAATATGTCTTCGCAGCAATTTTAAGAAACATTATTTGGATGAAAGTCGTTTATGGGCATTTCATTGAAACACTTAGGTGTTTTCAAGAAAAGAATTTGAGACTATTTGAACAGTGTTGTGAAATCCGATACCCCTCCAACTCGGAAAGGGTATCGATCCTCCTACCTCGAAGGAAGCCCCCGGTTCCCAAGGGTTCTCCCTGGGAGGGGTTTGGGGGGGGGGGGGGGGGGAGGGGGGGGGGACCCATCCAACATTTTAATTGTTGATATGGATGGAGAAAAAAGTTCTTCTCTCTTACCAGTATTTATTTAGCCCAGGTCGAAAAAATCCGTTGGCAAAAGACAGAGGAAAATACGGATTATTGAGAAGGTAGCACCACCGAGCTCCGACATATGGAGTTCGTTTCCTTTAACTGAAGCCGAGGAGCAACTGCTCGTACAACATACTGCATCAGTCGAACAATGGTCCAATTTCATTAACAGTTACAATGAAGAAGCTCAAAGAATTGAATTGGACTCATATTTTGCGTTTTTATTTTAAAAAAAAAAATTTGGAATAAAACCATTAATTTTTTCTATCATTCTCTTGTTCGAACTTACCCTTCTAATAAGAATAAGACTACATTTTCCCGACAAAAAAAAAATATTTTTTTTTTTTAACATGTTCAGTTGACATTATGAAAGACATAAGGCAATGTAACTTTTTTTCTTCTTTTAATTGTTCAGGTGGTGGGACAATGACTATGAGAAATTGACAAAAGTTTATTAACTAAAAAAAAATGATTATTTTACATAAAAAATAAAAAACTTTTTTTTTTCTACAGATTAAAAATATAGCACCCCCAGCGGCAGCACCATTGAGTGATGATGCAAGTATATTTACAGAACCAATTCTGTCACCACCGGCAGAGTTCAGGGATGAACCTACACTGGTTCTAGAGAACATGGAGTGGCATGAGGGGTTCCTTAATGATGTTTTTGGGGAAATGGCCAGCCTGGATGACTTAAGCTGTGATATTGACATGTTTGAGGATCCGGTGTGGACAGATAGTTTCATACGTGAATATTTAGATGATGATGCTACAAGTAAATCTGAACTGGGTCCTCATAATGAAATTCCATCAGAGGACAATACAGGCTGGCTTGACCAATTGTCCCCAAACACCTTAGAATATGTACTAGGGGACCTCATGTCACAACCCTCCAATGTGATTGAACAAACAGGGTCAGGACATCAAAACAGTACTACGTCCCCGGAATTGCCTGATTTTTATCTGTTAGAATCTGCTCTAAGCCATTTGCAAACGTACAGGGTAGATTTTAGCCTTCCCGAGGAAAACGCTGGCATTATTTTAACTGACCCCGTGAAAAATCTCCATAGCTATATCGACAAAATTCGAGCACTTATTGATATTCAGATCCAGAAATGGGGAGGTCAGGGGGGAATTAAAGCATCAGTCAACCAAAAAGTTTTTTTACAAAAGGGGACATCTGGGGACATTTTTTATTTTCATTTTTCGACGGGGAACCAGACTTTTTACCCAGGTCTAAACGATTTTGAAGACAACTTTTTCAACTGGGTAAATAAACTAATTTCAACTTTGGATACATTTAATGAGAGGGGGAGTGGTTCCACCATTTTATACATTGAACGAATGGATCTGAATCTCAGTAGATTTAAAAAAAACTTTAGTTTAAGGGGTGGGAGGGGTAACAAATAAAATGCCACCCTGATTTGTCGGCTACCAAAGGAGTTCAGGGTTTCACATTTGACACTGGACTTCAATGCTTTAAGTATGCATTTTTAGCAGCGGCCCATAGGACATTAAACAGAGAATCATCAATGAAAAATCTTGACAAACTTGCTCGTAACGGCGGGAAAAATTTCCCTAAAGTAAATTTTGATTGTTTAGAGGGAAAATATCCGGTGTCCTTTAAAGAAATAAGCATATTCGAGAAAGCAAATGAAAATCTTGGGGTGGGAGTAGTTGTTCTCCAGTATGACACAGAATTTGTAGATGGGGGGAAAAAACCGAATAAAAAGGGGGTTTTGTACTCAGTGAGGACACCGAGGGTGGAAAATGTTAAAAATTGGGTATGGGTTATTTACCAGCCTCCCAAAGATGTAAATTCTTATGGTCATTTTTTCCCCGTTACGGCGATAAGTCGACTCCTCTCTCAAGGCAAAAAATATGGGGAACGTTTCTATTGCCCCATGTGCCTTTCCTCATTTAAAATTGAAAGAACGTTTTCAGATCACATGGGACATTGCAAAATTCACGGAAATCAAAGAATAGAAATGCCGGCAGAAGGCAAAGACATTTTACAATTTAAAAATTTTCAAAATTCTCTTCTACAATCTGATAAAATGTCTTTGGATTGTGAAACAAGACTGGTTGAGGTATCAGACCCATCAAGGCCAAATATAGTCAAGGAACACAAACTAGTTGCGTGTTCCTATGCACATGCCCGTCGCGATGCCAACAATAAAATGCTATTGGAAGAGTTTTTTTTGACTATGGACGAGGAGGGCAGTATGGAAAAGCTATTGGTTTCTTTAATAAAAACGGCAAACAGGGCAATTTCACGATTACGTCATACTAATTATCCGATGACATTGTCGGATAAAGAGCAATTGGCGTTGGAAAAGGGGACAATTTGCTGGGTGTGTAGGGGTGCCCTTGCCCCAAAAGACGCGGTGCAGGACCACAATCACCTTATTGACCCCGATTCAACGGGGAAAAGTAACTTTCGGGGGTGGGCTCACAATTCATGTAATTTAAAAATTAAACAACAACTTTTTCTACCGGTTTTTATACATAACTCTAACTACGATCTGAAGTTTGTGCTACCTGCATTGGCACATCTTCAAAGAAATCGAACAGTGGATGATGATGCATGGGTGATAGACAGCTTTACGAACAAAATCATACCTAAGTCATCGGAAAAGTTGCTTGTTTTGGAATTTATGTGGAAATTTGTTGAAGCCGGTGTTGAGTACACGAATAAAATTCGCTTTTTAGATTCCTACAGTTTTTTTCCCAAATCATTGAGCGAATTAATTCAAGTGCAGAAAAACGATGACGGCAGCAACGCTTTCCCCCTTCTCAAGCAACAATTTCCAAATGATTTATATGATTTGTTAACGGTCAAGGGCATCTATCCTTATGACTTTTATTGTTCCATGTCGAGATTCGCCGAGGAGGCTATTCCTTGTATTGAATCGTTTTACGACAGTCTTCACGATCGTAGTTGCACCCCCGAGGAATACAGTTTTGCTAAAAAAGTTTGGGCAGCGGGAGGGTGTAAAAATGGATTTGACTACTGCAAGCTGTATTTGTCGAGTGACGTGTTAACATTGTTAGACATTATGTGTAAAAATACGGATAAAATCTATGAGGAGTTTAATCTTGATTTGGGGTATTATTTTTCTTCGCCTCATCTAGTGATGGACCTCATCCTGAAAATTAGTGGGGAAAAAATCGGGCTGATCACTGACATTGATCAGCACCTGTTCATCGAGAGGTCAATGAGGGGGGGTTTTGTTTTTCACGGAGACCGTATCTTGGAAACCGATCCAACGGGGGAGAAGACGGGGACAAAATCAAATGCAGTTTTCCTCGATATGAATTCTCTCTACCCCTCGGCCATGTCCCATTATGCACTACCTTGCGGCGACTATAAATGGCTCAATGACCCTCAAGCTCCCCATTTCCCCAACATTGACAGTGGTGTTGAGGAGAATGGACCGGTTGGATGGTTTTTTGAAATTGATGGAGAGATACCAGTCGAGCTTCACGATTCGGTAAAGGATTTTGTTTTCCCGTGTATCAATAGACCTGTGACTAAGGACTCTTTGAGCCCTCGCAATAGGCGTTTAGTCGAGGTGGACGGATTGCATTGGGCGCCTTCAAAACAAAAACTTATTGCTGACCTTCTGCCGAAAAAAAACATAGTTGTACATCATGTAGCGTTAAAATGGATGTGTAACAATGGTTTCAACGTCACAAAGGTTCACCGAGCACTCGAGTTTAGTCAAAAACCCTATTTGAAAACGTTTGTTGACACTTTTGTCAGCAAACGTTCTGCAGCAAAGTCGAAAGCCGAAAAAGAAATTTATAAACTCATTTTGAATTCGGCTTTCGGCAAAATGTGTGAGAGTGTTCGTAATAGGAATCGTTGCGACGTTGTGACCGATCCAGAACAATGTGCTCGAATTATTGCCGATCCCAATTACACTTCCTTTACAATCATTGGCCCGGACATGGTACTTTTGAATAGGAAAAAAAGACGCATTGTCCTGAATAAAAATATTGCAGCAGGCAGTGCTATCTTGGAGATCTCAAAAAAGCTCATGTTGGAATTCTACTACAATGTGGCTAGGGTACAGTGGCCGGAAAAGGGGCAAGTAGAGGTCTGCTACGGTGACACGGATTCTCTACTGCTCAAAGTAAAAACATCAAATCTAATTGATGATTTGGCGCACGGTGAAATTATCAGTTCACGAATGGACTACACCAATTGGAGTGTTGGTCTTTACCCTGAGCTAGTAAAACGTCGGGCGCCCAATCAACTTTTATTTTTAAAATCTGAAACGGGTAGCGACTTGATTTCCCGTGGTATGTTTGTAGGTCCGAAGGTGTACTTTATACAGACACACGACGAGGAAATCAAGAAACGTTGCAAAGGAGTACCCACGCGCTATGTGGACAAGAATTTCAATATGGACATTTACAGGAATTGTATTACTGAAAATACAATTCCACGAGCCAAATTGTTGGCAATTCGTTCGTTGAAGTACAAGAACTATACTGTAAATGTAGAGAAAATAGCCATGAGCACCATTTCCGACAAGGTCTATGTTTGTCAAGATGGTGTGACCACCCTCCCCCTTGGTCACTATTTAACTTCAGACCGGACCGAATGTACTGCCCACCGTGAAAGTCTCGGTTTAAATAAAGTCCTGTAACTAATTTCCTAAAAACCTTTGGGGGGGGGGGGCCTCGCGGCCTTTGGGGGGGGGGGGGCCTCGCGGCCCGGGGGGGGGGGCGGCCGCCGCCAGCGCGGGAGGCGCACCGTCACCAAAGTTATCTTTTTTTTTGGACTTAGAGCAGATTTTTTTTTTCAAGTGCCATCTCTAATTTAATGTTTTTTTTTCTCTATAAACAAAAAAAAAAAAAATGTTTTTTCTCTCTGTACCTATGTAAATGTTGTTGTTGTATTTTTTTATTATAAATAAATTAAAAAAAAAAATTTATTTTTTCAAGTGCTCTCTCTCTAATTTAATGTTTTTTTTTCTCTGTAAAAAAAAAAAGTGTTTTTTTTTTCTCTGTGCACCCATGTAAATGTTGTTGTATTTTTTATTATGAATAAATTTAAAAAAGTGTATTTTTTTTCAATGTATTGTTACTTTTTTATGTGCATATAATAAAAGAAAAAAATATGATTCTTTGTCTTTTGTCTTTGTCTTCTTGAAGAACAGAGTAGTAGGGAAAAAAAAAAAAATTATTTAGTCATTAGACAATTAGGGTCTACAGTTAGTTGTCCAGGTGAACTGTTGAAAGGAACATGTATCAATTTAAAACACCGTTCAGATCGTTTCTATGTGGGCCCTCAATGTCGGGCAAAACAACACTCTTAACTAAAATAATTAAAAATTGTGATAAAATGTTTGCAGAAAAGCCGAAAAAAATCTACTATTGCTATAGTATTTGGCAGGAGTCATACAATAAAATAAAAGCAATTGCTGCCATGGGATCGATGCAGATACAGTTCATACAGGGACTTGATGTTTTCAACATTATTGAACCAAACTCTTGGCTGATCATTGACGATCTGGCTGAATCCATTGAACAATGGTCCCAGCAAATGCTGCAATTGTTCACTGTTCGCTCTCATCATGAACAGATTTCCGTTACTCTAGTTCTACACAATCTCTTTCATCAGAGCAAATGTATGCGAACACTTGCTTTGAACTGTACCTACTATATCATCTACAGAGTTGTTCGTGATTCTAGCTCTCTAATAACCCTCAATAAACAAATCTATCCAGGTGCCCCTAAATTTCTACTCTCAGCATACAATCAGGCAACTAATAAACCCCACGGTTATATCCTATTGGATCTTAATCAAAATACACCCGAGGATCTACGTGTAGTCACAGATATTTTCGACAATGAAATTACAGTATATCTCCCGGTGAACACTAAAAAGACCTATTAGTCGCTATCATGACACTGAAGAAACTACATGAAAATAGACATTTGTTTTCAGTTCTAAGCACTTCAAAACCTCCGCTTAGAAAAGCAATACTCAAACATGGTATTGACAATGATTTCATTAATCTAATATCTGAACTTTGTTTAAATTTGACCGAGGGTAATGTTCAACTACCAGAAGTAGTTAAGCAACAGGCAAAGCAACATCGTTCCATTGTACGTACATTGGCCTCTAAAAGAAAGGAAAGAATTTTAAAAGGAAACGACTTCTTCAGGCGGGCGGTAGCTTTTTCACACTTTTACTGCCAATAATTGCAGGACTTGTAAACAGTTTTCTCTAGTGAGAATGGCAAAACCCTATAAATTGACTCCAATAGAACTCGCCCTCTCACCCGTCGAACACTTTGAGGACAATCTGAGTAAATTCCTCGACAATGAAACTATTGATGATGATAAAAAACTGATTTTACTTCAAGATGCACTTCGCCGAGTGGACAAACACTATCGATCAAAGCCCACTGCTGCTGCTGATCCCAAAAAAGAATCATCTTCTCAAGAGTCTGCTGCTGCTGCTGCTGCTGCTGCTGGAACACAATTAAAGAAGGAGGAATTGAATTCAATTGTATTGAAAATTGGAAATCTAATGCCTCACTCATATCGTGAACAAAGTAAACGACTCCTAATCTATCTCTTGGAAAGTGATCAAATTCAAGTTGAGAGCAATGGGGAAAGGATTATAATTCAGGGCAAGAGCTATAATCTACTTGATTTAATGTATGACATGGTTACAAATCGTAAAGGACTATTATCATTTGACACTCGTCTATACAACTTTCTAAATACATTAAACTTCCCCAAAAGTCTTATTGGCAATAGACAAATTCTAAAAAAATTAAATGAACGTGCATCATCATCATCAACATTAAAAGATGAACTTGAAGCAGAAGAAGATTTTAAATCAATTTTGGAAAATACTAGCACACCACTGATAGCTAGACAAAAGCGAAGACGTATCAAGTCAACGTCTCCGTCACCAGCAGCAGCCAGTATACAAAAGGGTAGCGGACGTTACACAACGTGTTTACGTTCGAAATGGCTGAAGTTCTGAAAGGTGTTTATGAAAATATTGGCGAGGCGGGGAGTTTAAGTTCCCCCACAACTCTTTCCAAAGTCACGGGTGTTCGCACTAAAAGTGTACAAGACTATCTACAAAATGAACCAAGTTACACTCTGCATAGAAATCATAGACTTCGTGCCAATCAATATCGAAAAACTAAAGCCTTTTACCCATTGGATATAATGCAAGCAGATCTCCTGACTCTAGATGAGCTTCAAAGACGTCACAATACACCGTACAAGTACATTCTACTTGCAATCAGTGTTTTTAGTCGCTATGCATATGCAATTCCATTGCGATCAAAGAGAGGTGTTGAAGTTGCTCAGGCCATTGAAAGTATTCTCCAACAGGATTCATATAAAAAAATTCAAACGGATCGCGGTAGTGAATTTGTTAATCCTCATGTTGCAAAAGTACTAGAGAAATATAGTACACTGCTCTATCATACGCACAGTCCTATAAAGGCTGCATTGGCCGAACGATTGATAAGAACTATTCGACTTTTAATTTCAAGATATTGTACATTGAAAAATACACCAGCTTTTATTCATGATCTAGATAAAATCATGTTGATTTATAATCAACGACCTCATCGCTCATTGTCCAACTCTACACCAACGGAAGTTCATCATTCGGATCATAATACAATTGACACCTTTCTTAAACAATATTCCAATGAATCAAAAGTCAAGAAGAAGAAAAATAAATTCAATGTTGGTGATACTGTTCGAATTAATAGAACAACTAATGTTTTTGAAAAGGGGAATTACTTGTGGTCCACTGAACTTTTTAAAGTGGCAAAAATCCTAGACACTAAACCCATAACTTATCGCCTGCGTGATACCAAAGATGAAGAGATTCTCGGCGGCTTTTATGACTATGAATTGCAAAAAGTTAAAAATGCTAGTGAAATCTATCAAATTGAAAAGATATTAAAGACACGTACTCGCGGGGGTAAGAAACAGTTACTTGTTCGCTGGCTAGGATACAACTCCGATTTTGATTCTTGGATTGGTGTTGAAGATATTGACAATGCCCAATGATTTCTATGTAACTTTCATGTCCAACGTTTCCGATCCTCTCTACAATGACTTGAATAGGACAAGTGATTTTTGGACAAAACTCTCACCCGCCATCAAATTTGACGGTGCATATGAAGTGGCCCTTGTCGACTGTATCCTCAAAAATACCTATGACATCCTGAGAAAGGATCGTAAATATGAAATAAAAATACGACCGTTTGAATTCGGTGATGAAGGTGCAATGGCAACTTTTGACTCTAATCAGTACCCTATTGCTAACATCCCCTACAGGGAATACAATAACATGCATGAACTGTGTCGAGTTATCAACAAAAAAATTGCAAGTCGAAAAAAAGGCGGTTTCACTTTCAATTACTCGACGGATCAAAGGAGAATTTATATTACCAATCCATTTGAGAATGAAAGAATTTTCCTCAATGAGAATTTACGTGAGGTTCTTGGTTTTAAAAAACGTATTATTAGGACAGAAAATTTCAGTGGTAGTGACCAAGTTATCTATGCAGACTATGCACCCAGCTTCTCCACGGACACTTGTATATTTCTCTACGCTTCATTTGTGGAAACATCTCGGGTTGGTAATTCAAATGTTCCCCTCCTACGAGTTCTTGAACGAAAAACCAATCAAGAACACGTTCACCACTACAATATAAAGCATCTTCAGTATATTCCCGTAAACACTTCCTATTTGGAACTCTGTCAGTTAACACTAAGAACCGAATTAGGTGATCCAATAGCAATTTCAAAGGGCCTAGCAGTGATTACATGTCATTTTCGACCTATTGTCAACGACAAAGACGGTACAATCACCTAAAAAATGAACAATAGAAGAATTCCATTTGTCTGTCCCGATATTGACTGTTATGTTGGTGCTTTGAGTCCACGTCAAATAGGCAATGGATTGGACTACTACAAGGGGCGTACTACAATGTCTGGCTATGGTCTTGGTAGCTGGTTTGCTAAGCTATTTCGTTCTGCACTACCCCTTGCCAGAAAATATCTTGTACCTGCTGCATCAAATTTTGCTGCCTCCACACTACAGGACTGGGGGTCGGGCAAGAATTTCAAGGAGAGTGTTAAAGAAAATATTAGATCTTCAGCAAGAGCCGTTGGCGAACAATTAAAATCTCGACAAAATGGGGAGGGATTGAAAAGGATGCGTTCGCGTCATTCACTCATCAGTCTCCACCCAGGCAGGAAGCAAAGGACATCAACAAGGACTTTGAGAAATAAAACAACAAAGACCAATAAGCAGCAGCAGAAGAAGAAGAAGAAAAAGATTGTTAGATCAAAGAAGGATTTCTTCTCTTAAGATGACTTATCTCCCTCACAAGGAATCATATCCATCAATCACTTCCTCATTGAATCTATTCAATGCTGAAAATGTTGATGTCAGTGTCAAGTATGGCTACTATGAACAATTTCACCCTCAACAACCCCTCTCGGAAAATATACACTTTCAAATATTTTCCAATGAAGACTATTTCATTGATTTGTCGTCAACATTTATTGATTTAAATATTGTGGTGAAGAAAAAGTCAGATAATACAACTCCAAATGCCGGCGATGGTCTCTCCTATGAAAACTGTATTCTACACAACCTATTCAAACAAATTAATGTATTTATTAATGGGACATTGGTGAGCACTAGCAATAATTTATCCAACTATGCAAGCTACATACAATTTATGATGATGACGCCAAAGGCGTACAAGGAGATGAGAGGACAATCATTGGGCTATGAATATCGAACAGGTGTTGATACTGACGGTGAGTTGACTACTGCAGTGACCCAGGAGTATCATCTAGTTGGAAAATTAAATCATGAGATATTCAATGTATCCCAATGGCTACCCCCCAATGTCAAGATTGACATAAAGTTACAGATGGCCCCATCGAATTTCATTCTGAGAAAAACACTTCCTGCAGCACCCGATGCAAATGTTATTATCACATCGGCAATTCTCCACGTCCGAAAACAACAAGTTATGAGCTCTGTTGCATTGGCAGTGGAAAAGCTAAGAGCCAATGGTAACAACATTAAACTTCTTGTCCCTCATACAATCACCAATCAACGTCACATTGCCACCGGTTCTCGTAGCTATAGCGATTCATCGTTTATCAATGGAGAAATCCCTTCAAAATTGGCTTTGGCCTTTGTGAAGAGTGGCAGTGCCGTTGGATCCTGGACTGAATCCCCCCATGATTTTAATTTTTTCGGTCTATCTAGCCTTGTGTGCAAAGTGAATGGTATTCCACTGTACACTCTATCATTTGACAAAAAATCCTATAGAACTCTGTACGAGTTGACTATGCAATCCCTAGATCATGACTCTCAACTATTTGAAAATGGAATAACCGAATCAATGTTTTCAAAAAATCATGGGGTTATTGTTTTGGACTTGTCAGGCACACAGGATATGAGCATAGTACGAACTGGGAATGTACGTTTAGAGTGTACATTTGCCGATGCTCTGACAGAGAGTATCACGCTAATATCACTGAGTCAATTTGAAACCTATTGGGAAATCACACCCGACGGCAGTGTTCTACTAGACCTTGCACCATGAACACAAATCAAATAATCAATGTATTTAGTATGGATCCATACATGTCCCAATACAAGTCCTATTGCATACCCTCGGACTTCATTGAAAAAATTCCAAGTGTTAACAATACCCTAATCATTGTTAATAGCAGTCCATCGACTTTGAAGACCGGTCATTGGCTATGCATCTTTCAAACGGCGAAGAATATTGAATTTTTTGATCCTCTTGGCCTATCGTATAAATTCTACGTTCCATACATCAGCAACTTTATTGAAGGCAGTGGGAAAACCATTATTCAAAATCAACGAAGAGTACAGGATTTAGCGACTAAGACATGTGGCTTTCATGCACTACTCTTTTTCATGTTCAGATGTCGTGGCTACACCTACAAGCAGTTTCTCAACATCTACGTTGACTTACCTCAATTGAACGACTTTCTAGTGGAGAATATACTTACAAGTGTATTTAATATTGATTTTAGTGCCCTAAGAATAAAATGTTCTAAAGATGTATGTGAAATTGTTTATTAATAAAAAAAAAATTATATACATGATAAAACGACTTTTCTACTCTTTTAGATTTCATCCACTACTAGGTATTTGTCGACAACAACTAGTGCAGGTAGATTATTTGAATTCACAGTGTACTGATTCTGATGTACTGCAATGTCAGGGTCACATTTTCTACAGTAGAGTGTGACTTCACTCTTGTCATATCTCTTTGTATAGTCAATGATACTATTCGCATTCATTCTATAGAATTCACATGTTTCAATTTGTGTATTTGAAGCAATTTCACAAACAGTGTCCTCAAGTGTCGAATCACATTCTGTCACTGCCAAATAAAAATCAGTGGGCTTATAATCATAACACCCAGTGTCTTCACAGCAATGACGTAGAAACCATATTCTCTTGTTGTTCCAACAGTTGAATCGTTGACCTGGTTCCTCCTCCCAGAACAATCTAAAACCACGACGATACCAATCTCGTAGCAATAAACTAAAATCACGGTTAGGATTCTTTCCAATCATACCGGGATATGTACTCTCCCACTGCTTACATTTTTCATAATGACAATTGGAGCATAGGTGGCCTCTAGGATGAGAGTCACACACCTCTTCAAGACAGGAATTACAACCTTTAATTTTTACAGCATATCCTCTATGCAATTTACACGGGTTGCATAATCTACACTTTTCATCACACTCCTCAATCATTGTGCAATTCTCACATGATGACCAACTGCCCAGTGAGTACATACATAGTGGACATGTATGGAACATTTTGTCATGTGTTGACGCTCTCACTGCCACAATGAAACTGAGCTAGCAACATCAAAAAAATTGTCTGAGATAGAGAGAGAGAGAGGAGTAAATCATCCGTGAGCACCATCTTTCTTATGAAAAAGGTCCTAAATTTCTAAAAACTAATGTTTAAAAGCATATCCACAATATCATTTTGCTGTGTCATGATCAATATATCAATAAATTGTGTAAATGCATTTGGACCACGATGTAGAAGCTTCATACAATAGTCTAATGATGGAGAATCAGTTTTCATTATATCGACAAGCATTCCCTGAGAAAATATCTTCCTTTGAATAGACAACTCTAGAAAATCATCGTCTAGAATCAAACGCTTTTCCATAAGAACTAGATTCCTCATGATTCGATCTTTCTCGAATCTATCCATTTTTTAGAGTCCTAACTCTCTCACAACCAACTTCAGACTAATCAGAATCTCTTTTTTGTACTCAAAATATACGCTAGTCTACTATAGAAAAAAAAGAAAAAATACCATTGATTTAGAAACAGTTTTATTGAACATAATTACAATAATAATAATATTCACTGATGCATTTTGTTCTCATCAATATATTTCGATAGAACATCTAATGCTGACCGAAGTTTATTTATATGGAGAATATTTACTTTTCCAGCAAAACACAGCTGTTCCTCCTGCTTAAATTTGCTTAATGATATCACATATCTAGCATACATAGTGTCCCATTCAAGACATAGTCTACAGCCAGCAGTTATTTCCACAGCTACATTAGGTACTCGTATATCGTTGCTGCTGCTGCTGTCGGTTCCATCATTAATCTCCAATAGTGTAAATGCACCACTCATTTTTTTTTCTCCACTAATATCCTCTCAAATAAAAACTATTCTCTTTGAATCCAATTCTTTTACTAATATGAATTGTAAAGAAAACCATTCCTTTTATTCAAATCCTAATCACCAATCAAGTCATACACGTTCCTCTTGGCAAAGAGTGTAATGACCTGTAACTACTAGAAAAACCTGTTTGTACGGGGGCCTTGTAGAACTGCATGGAAGGACTATACTCCTATGCCATATTTTAGCCCACAGAGTCATTCCCAGTTAGAAATTAGCAGTCCGAAAAAACACGGGTCACGGTGTCATCTTATCAGAAACACTAAGTTAATACATTCCATTAAGGCGATATAGCAAGTAAAAAGGGGACGGCAAATGTATTACAGAAAACAGCAGGTTTTTGATAATATGCTTACTTTATATTTGGCTTTATATGGAACAGGCATACCATTTATCCTAAGAAGCTATGAAGTGTATGAACCTACAAAATCTAGCAAAGCCAATTAGCCATTTCTTAGATCAGTCCCAGAGGGAGTGATTACTCCCAAGAAGGAGTGAAAAGGGAATAAAATTACTCCCAAGAGAGATTTCCAGGTAATTGATGTCTGCCGATAACAGCTTCAGTTGACGATGTATACCGCATAATTGATCAATTTCACATGAAAATACCCTTTTCAGTTCTAGAATGCACTTTTGTTTTTTTCCAGACTAACCGAGAAGCTTGTACCCGAGTCAAAATAACCCAATTTCACTTACTGTGAAGAAGTCTTCATGAGAATTAGCATCAGGGTAATATTCCCCTATTAGCATAGGGGAATAGGGAATAGGTACTTTCCAAGAATTTTATCTTCTAGTAATTTGACTTACAATCACTTCTCCTGTTTCCATTGCTCTTTTTTTATTGTTTTCGTTAAAAAGGGCTTTTTAATGTTTTATTGAAAACATCCCTCCCCCCCCCCTATATTTTGAAAACATATTATACCCCACCATGCTAATTCTGCGAATTACCACCACTGTTCGGACTTGGTTCATTCAATATCATATCCTCTTATAGCCTACTTTTATATGATCTTTAATTACTTTTACATATTTATTCTTATAGATATCATGGTATCATGGTATGCAAGAATTGGTTGACACGTATGACACTTGTTTGATATCATTGAATCATTGTAGGAATTGAATTCATCAGCACGATGAACAATATCAACCGGCCAAACTCATGGTCTGGATCAGCTGTGCATAGTGTCAATCAGAATCATTATGATCAGATTCCTGCAGAATTTCGTGCCCACAGAATGACTCATGATGACCTTGAAATCCCTTCCCCTTCAAGATATCCCTTCTCACTTAAAAATGAAAGTGAAAAAAGCCCAGAGAAACAAAAAAAGGAAAATAGCAATCAAAATTATTATGATCAGATTCCAGCAGAATTTCGTGCCCACAGAATATCTCATGATGATCTTGAAATCCCTTCCCCTTCAAGATATCCCTTCCCACTAAAAAGTGAAAGTGAAAAGAGCCCAGAAAAACAAAAGAAGGAAAAAATCAAAAAGCCTAGGTCTATATCTGTGACTCGTCTCAAGGAAAGTGCGAAAAAACCGCGAAGCTATTTTGGCTCTGCTAGTACTTCGTTTGGATCAATCCCGACCACCATTAAGCTTTCGATGTTGAATACTGGATTGCTTTCTTTTGGTGAGTCTTGAAACTGTTGTTAGTATTATTACACTCTTCACTTTGATTTGGATTAAAATGTTTGGTTTTCTTGTTAACTTTAACCATAGAACTTGATTTACCTAAATAAAACCCGGTAAATTTCAATCGACGCAAAACTCAAACAAACCCCTGTAATTTGGCAAAACTAAACCCTGAAATACAATAATTTAGCTGAAGTAAAATCCAACCATGCAAAATTCAACCCAATAAAACTCGTCCCCCTCCAAAAAAAACATATGTGTAATATATTTGCCGAAGTTATAGAGTTATTCTCATTTGTAAACCCTGACAACAAGGACACAAAAGTAGAAAGGCCTCAGGAGATCCGAACCCCACACCATATATGGGCATAGAGTCCCTAGGGAGATGGTTTTCTCACTGAGAATAAAAAACAGAATTTTTCTCACTTGAAAAAACAGGAATTTTCTCACTTTTATGGATGTTTCTTGGATGGTTATGAGTGTTGGTCAATCTATTTGATGTTTTCCATGGATGTCAACATCAATTTATGTCTGTTTTATGGTTTTGTCAGTGAGAATGGAAAAACAGTATTTTTCTCACTTTGATAGATGTTTTCTGGATTATTGAGTCTAACGGGGACCGGAGTCAATGACCTCTTCTTTCAAGATCAATTGATTGTTGTTGTTGTTGTTGTAAGTGCATGCTCGAGGCGAATGTTATGATCCAGAAATAGGAAACAGTATTTTTTTGTTGTTGTTGTTTTGGCCAAGTGTATGCTAGAGGCGAATGTTATGAGTTTCCAGGAATAGGAAACAGTTAGATCACGTGTTTCCTTCTCAGCCAATCAGCGAGTTATGGTTTTCCCCGTTACATAACAATTCACCCTTGAGATTTCGTATATAACGGACATGCATTGTGATTAAATTATCAGAAAGTAAAGTAACCTGACAATGGATAGAACACTAAATATTATTGATGAGCTTGAAGCCTTGGCAGCCACAATTAGCAATGTGAGTACATTTTTAATTTTTATTTTCAAAATAAAATTATTTTCCTTATAAATGCAGGCCTATGCAATCTCTATTTGGAGAAGTGAAACGGATTATTTTCAAATCTTTCGATAAAGTTTCTTTTATATTCCCAGGAGGGGGGCGTGAAAACTATGGTAGGTTTCTCAGATTCAAAAGGATGCCTAGTATATTTCGCGAAATTTTTACTTTAACAATCTTTTTATCTTATTTAAAGCCTATAGACTGGAACATTTAATTTTTTTTCTAGATGGTAAAAATAGAAACATTGATTTCTATCCTAAGGCTATAGACTACTGATTGTCATGATTTTTTTTCACAAGTTGTGTAATAAAAACGTTTAAGTAAGGGGGATTCGTTGTGCGAACCATTTCTCTTTGACATTTTAGTGATATTAACTATAGCATTTGAATAAAAGGCAGTAAGATATATTCTTTATTGATCTGCATTGCGCTTGAATAAATCGCAAGATTAACTCAATGAGAGGGTAAACCTAGGGTGGCTTAATTTTCCTAAATTTAGAGGGGGGGGTCAATTTTGAATCCAGGATATTTGTTGGGGAAGGGGTTAACGCTTTTAATGGTGACAAAATAGAAATGAAAAGATAATTGTTTTTACCGTAGTTGTTTTCTACTTCGTTGTGCGAACCATTTCTCTTTGACATTTTAACGATTTTAACTATAGCATTTGAATAAAAGGCAGTAAGATATATTCTTTATTGATCTGCCTTGCGCTTGAATAAATCGCAAGATTAACTCAATGAGAGGGTAAACCTAGGGTGGCTTTAATTTTCCAAAATTTAGAGGGAGGGGGTCAATTTTGAATCTAGGATATTTGTTGGGGAAGGGGTTAACGCTTTTAATGGTGACAAAATAGAAATGAAAAGATAATTGTTTTGGGCTTCAGTGTCTAACCATTTCTCTTTGACATTTTAGTGATTTTAACTATAGCATTTGAATAAAAGGCAGTAAGATATATTCTTTATTGATCTGCCTTGCGCTTGAATAAATCGCAAGATTAACTCAATGAGAGGGTAAACCTAGGGTGGCTTAATTTTCCTAAATTTAGGGGAGGGGGTCAATTTTGTATCCAGGATTTTTGTTGGGGAGGGGGTTAGCACTTTTAATAGTGACAAAATAGAAATGAAAAGATAATTGTTTTTACCATAATTGTTTTCGACTTCAGTGTCTAACCATTTCTCTTCGACATTTTAGTGATTTTAACTATAACATTTGAATAAAAGGCAGTAAGATATATTCTTTATTGATCTGCCTTGCGCTTGAATAAAAAACTGAACGTTCGTATAATAATGCTTTGAGTTATTTCTGAGAAAATTTGAATTTATTATAATCAAACTATGATTTTCAGAGTTTAGGTTGCTTTCGACAAAGATTTCTCTTTACATACGGCAAATTTCCACAAGGTGATTGATCCATGGCCCTTCTAAATGTGATAGAAGCTACTACATCCTGCTTCAATCTCTTTTTACGTATTCAAACTGAATGTTCGTATAACAATGCTTTGAGTTATTCCTCAGAAAATTGACCCCTCCAAATATTTACTCAGAGGAGTGGGTGCTGAAATGTAAAACGTTACTTATTTGCCCATCATTTTCACAGTTTTCAAGTTGGGATCTTCGAACACACTCCCTCCTTTTCAGTTTATTCTATGAAAGTGAGCTGTATTTGTTAGAGTTTCAGAAACATTACATATTTATTTAATTTAAGCACTTTTTTTCAGATATAATAATGTTTGATGTGATTGACACAGAATATATTGGTCTGAAATATTCCTCAACTGGCATTATTTTCGAAGCAGCTTTCTTACTCCTAGACAATCAACGACGTGAAATTCATAGCTATAAATGGAACATCAGATACAATATGTATAAGTACGAGAAAAACAGATGGAGTCCAACACTAAATTTCATAAATCGAAATGGCTTTTACGCTAAAACCATACGACCACATAATGAAAATGGCTATGAAACAAAACATGTACAAGAGGAAATTCAGGAAATATGCAGTTTTTTCGGTGTGCAAGCTGTTTATGTTTAGGAAAACGTGCCAACTGATAAACTCTTACTAGAAAAATGTGATAAAAACATAGCATTATTCAATTTAGAAGACTTCAAATGTGAGAAATACCTGCATTCAGTCCATGACCCAGAAGATGAAGTTAGATATTTCGCTCAATGGATACCGGAAAAGATACCTGACATGGAAAAATGCATCAGATATCCAAAGACCTAAACTTGCTCCTCCTCATATCAAATGGATTAAGCTTCTTTTTTTTTAATATGTCCTTATGTATTTTTCAAATGTTTTTAAATATGTTTAAGCAATAAATATCTTAAGTCTCAACCGTTTTTATTCTTTAGAATAGTCCATCGCCATGAAAATTATACTTTCAGATTCAACATGTAAGGGAACACACTTTCAAGTTCAGCATGTTGGAGAACCCTAAATAGTCACCCCTAAAAAGGTAAGTTAACCCTAAAAGGTTAAAGAATTTCTCTGAAATTACACTTTCAGATCCAACATGTCAGGGAACAAACTTTCAGGTTCAGCATGTAGGAGAACCCTAAATGCTCATCCCTAAAAAAGGTAAGTTAACCCTAAACGGTTAAAGAATTTCTCTGAAATCACACTTTCAGGTTAGGTTAGGTAGGACCCCAACCCCCACTACCCCAACCCCGAAGTAACCCCCCAGCCCCAAAAGGCCCCCGGGCCCCCAAAGACCCTCCGGACCCCGCAATACTTTTCAAAAGGCTTTATTATATCTTTTCAGAACAAGTTCTTTTCTTAATATCCTTCTTAAACCAATTTTACAAATTCTAAATTTTTCCTTAGTAGATAGAAAAAGCTATATCATAGTTGTGAATATTTTGTCGGGAGATAAGCAGTTCTATTTCAATTTTAAATTTTCTCAATGAAATGAAGAAAAGTTCAAGTTCTCTTCTGAATTTTCTCAATGAAAAAGAAATTAGATATTAATCAATTCTATTTTTCCAAATAATATAAAAATTTACCACTTCGGTTCAGATTTTTCTCAAATGGATGAAAAAATTTTAAATACTGTTCCAAATTTTTCATAGAAGATGGAAAAGTTCAAGCTCTCTTTTGAATTTTACCAAAGAACACAATTCAATTCTAATTTCTCCAGAGAAAATAAAAATCTTCCACTTCAGTTTTATGTTCACCAAAGACATAAAGAACTTTAAAGTTCTATTCTAAATTTATCCGTAGTAGATAGAAAAAGCTATACCATAGTTGTGAATATTTTCCCGAACGACAAAAAGTTCTAGTTCAATTTTCAATTTTCTCAACGAAGTCAAGGAAAGTTCAAGTTCTCTTATCTATTTCACCCACAACTATACTTTACAGCTTTTTGGATACCTCAACACCAAGAAATACTTTTCAAAGACCATTTCAGAGCAAGTTACTTTCTTAATGTCCCTCCTAAACCCATTTTCCAACTTGAAGTACTTATCTTTTTCACACACAACTATACTTTACAGCTTTTTGGATACCTCAACACCAAGAAATGCTTTTCAAAGACCATTTCAGAGCAAGTTATTTTCTTAATGTCCCTCCTAAACCCGTTTTCCAACTTGAAGTACTTATCTTTTTCACCCACAACTATACTTTACAGCTTTTTGGATACCTCAACACCAAGAAATACTTTTCAAAGACCATTTCAGAGCAACTTTTTTTCTTAATGTCCCTCCTAAACCCATTTTCCAACTTGAAGTACTTATCTTTTTCACCCACAACTATACTTTACAGCTTTTTGGATACCTCAACACCAAGAAATACTTTTCAAAGACCATTTCAGAGCAAGTTACTTTCTTAATGTCCCTCCTAAACCCATTTTTCAACTTGAAGTACTTATCTTTTTCATCCACAACTATACTTTACAGCTTTTTGGTTACCTCAACACCAAGAAATACTTTTCAAAGACCATTTCAGAGCATGTTACTTTCTTAATGTCCCTTCTAAACCCATTTTCCAACTTGAAGTACTTATCTTTTTCACCCACAACTATACTTTACAGCTTTTTGGATACCTCAACACCAAGAAATACTTTTCAAAGACCATTTCAGAGCAAGTTACTTTCTTAATGTCCCTCCTAAACCCATTTTCCAACTTGAAGTACTTATCTTTTTCACCCAAAACTACACTTTACAGCTTTTTAGATACCTCAACACCAAGAAATACTTTTCAAAGACCATTTCAGAGCAAGTTACTTTCTTAATGTCCCTCCTAAGCCCATTTTCCAACTTGAAGTACTTATCTTTTTCACCCACAACTATACTTTACAGCTTTTTGGATACCTCAACACCAAGAAATACTTTTCAAAGACCATTTCAGAGCAAGTTACTTTCTTAATGTCCCTCCTAAACCCATTTTCAAACTTGAAGTACTTATCTTTTTCACCCACAACTATACGTTACAGCTTTTTAGATACCTCAACACCAAGAAATACTTTTCAAAGACCATTTCAGAGCAAGTCACTTTCTTAATGTCCCTCCTAAGCCCATTTTCCAACTTGAAGTACTTATCTTTTTCACCCACAACTATACTTTACAGCTTTTTGGATACCTCGACACCAAGAAATACTTTTCAAAGACCATTTCAGAGCAAGTTCCTTTCTTAATGTCCCTCCTAAACCCATTTTCCAACTTGAAGTACTTATCTTTTTCACCCACAACTATACTTTACAGCTTTTTGGATACCTCAACACCAAGAAATACTTTTCAAAAGACATTTCAGAGCAAGTTACTTTCTTAATGTCCCTCCTAAACCCATTTTCCAACTTGAAGTACTTATCTTTTTCATCCACAACTATACTTTACAGCTTTTTGGATACCTCAACACCAAGAAATACATTTCAAACACCATTTCAGAGCAAGTTACTTTCTTAATGTCCTTCCTAAACCCATTGTACAAGTTGAAGTACTTATCTTTTTCACCCACAACTATACTTTACAGCTTTTCGGTTACCTCAACACAAAGAAATACTTTTCAAAGACCATTTCAGAGCAAGTTACTTTCTTAATGTCCCTTCTAAACCCATTTTCGAACTTGAAGTACTTATCTTTTTCACCCATAACTATACTTTACAGCTTTTTGGATACCTCAACACCAAGAAATACATTTCAAAGACCATTTCAGAGCAAGTTACTTTCTTAATGTCCCTCCTAAACCCATTTTCCAGCTTGAAGTACTTATCTTTTTCACCCACAACTATACTTTACAGCTTTTTGGTTACCTCAACACCAAGAAATACTTTTCAAAGATCATTTCAGAGCAAGTTACTTTCTTAATGTCCCTCCTAAACCCATTTTTCAACTTGAAGTACTTATCTTTTTCACCCACAACTATACTTTACAGCTTTTTGGATGCCTCAAAACCAAGAAATACTTTTCAAAGATCATTTCAGAGCAACTTACTTTCTTAATGTCCCTCCTAAACCCATTTTCCAACTTGAAGTACTTATCTTTTTCACCCACAACTATACTTTACAGCTTTTTAATTACCTCAACACCAAGAAATACTTTTCAAAGACCATTTCAGAGCAAGTTACTTTCTTAATGTCCCTCCTAAACCCATTTTCCAACTTGAAGTACTTATCTTTTTCACCCACAACTATACTTTACAGCTTTTTGGTTACCTCAACACCAAGAAATACTTTTCAAAAGACATTTCAGAGCAAGTTAATTTCTTAATGTCCCTCCTAAACCCATTTTCCAACTTGAAGTACTTATCTTTTTTATCCACAACTATACTTTACAGCTTTTTGGATACCTCAACACCAAGAAATACTTTTCAAAGACCATTTCAGAGCAAGTTACTTTCTCAATGTCCCTCCTAAACCCATTTTCCAACTTGAAGTACTTATCTTTTTCACCCACAACTATACTTTACAGCTTTTCGGTTACCTCAACACCAAGATATACTTTTCAAAGACCATTTCAGAGCAAGTTACTTTCTTAATGTCCCTTCTAAACCCATTTTCCAACTTGAAATACTTATCTTTTTCACCCACAACTATACTTTACAGCTTTTTGGATACCTCAACACCAAGAAATACTTTTCAAAGACCATTTCAGAGCAAGTTACTTTCTCAATGTCCCTCCTAAACCCATTTTCCAACTTGAAGTACTTATCTTTTTTACCCACAACTATACTTTACAGCTTTTTGGACACCTCAACACCAAGAAATACTTAGGTTAGGCTAGATTAAATAAGGTTAGATTAGGTTAAGTTAGGTTATCCTACGTACGTTTCACTTAGGTTAGGTTAGGTGAAAGACAGGCAAAAAGTTAGGTGAATGGTTAGGTTAGGATAGACAAGATTAAGTTAGGTTAGGTTAAGTTAGGTTAAGCTAGGTTAGCCTACGTACGCGCGAGTACGTAGGCTAACCTAGCCTAACCTAACTTAACCTAACCTAACATAAGTATTTCTTGGTGTTGAGGTGTCCAAAAAGCTGTAAAGTATAGTTGTGGGTGAAAAAGATACTTCAAGTTGAAAAATGGGTTTAGGAGGGACATTAAGAAAGTAACTTGCTCTGAAATGGTCTTTGAAAAGTATTTCTTGGTGTTGAGGTAACCGAAAAGCTGTAAAGTATAGTTGTGGGTGAAAAAGATAAGTACTTCAAGTTGGAAAATGGGTTTAGAAGGGACATTAAGAAAGTAACTTGCTCTGAAATGGTCTTTGAAAAGTATTTCTTGGTGTTGAGTTAACCGAAAAGCTATAAAGTATAGTTGTGGGTGAAATAGATAAGTACTTCAAGTTGGAAAATGGGTTTAGTAGGGACATTAAGAAAGTAACTTGCTCTGAAATGGTCTTTGAAAACTATTTCTTGTTGTTGAGGTATCCAAAAAGCTGTAAAGTATAGTTGTGGGTGAAAAAGATAAGTACTTCAAGTTGGAAAATGGGTTTAGAAGGGTCATTAAGAAAGTAACTTGCTCTGAAATGGTCTTTGAAAAGTATTTCTTGGTGTTAAGGTAACCGAAAAGCTGTAAAGTATAGTTGTGGGTGAAAAAGATAAGTACTTCAAGTTGGAAAATGGGTTTAGGAGGGACATTAAGAAAGTAACTTGCTCTGAAATGGTCTTTGAAAAGTATTTCTTGGTGTTGAGGTATCCAAAAAGCTGTAAAGTATAGTTGTGGATGAAAAAGATAAGTAATTCAAGTTGGAAAATGGGTTTAGGAGGGACATTAAGAAAGTAACTTGCTCTGAAATGTCTTTTGAAAAGTATTTCTTAGTGTTTAGGTAACCAAAAAGCTGTAAAGTATAGTTGTGGGTGAAAAAGATAAGTACTGCAAGTTGGAAAATGGGTTTAGGAGGGACATTAAGAAAGTAACTTGCTCTGAAATGGTCTTTGAAAAGTATTTCTCGGTGTTGAGGTATCCAAAAAGCTGTAAAGTATAGTTGTGGGTGAAAAATATAAGTACTTCAAGTTGGAAAATGGGTTTAGAAGGGACATTAAGAAAGTAACTTGCTCTGAAATCGTCTTTGAAAAGTATTTCTTGGTGGTGAGGTAACCGAAAATCTGTAAAGTATAGTTGTGGGTGAAAAAGATAAGTACTTAAATTTGTAAAATGAGTTTAGGAGGGACATTAAGAAAGTAACTTGCTCTGAAATGGTCTTTGAAATGTATTTCTTGGTGTTGAGGTATCCAAAAAGCTGTAAAGTATAGTTGTGGATGAAAAAGATAAGTAATTCAAGTTGGAAAATGGGTTTAGGAGGGACATTAAGAAAGTAACTTGCTCTGAAATGTCTTTTGAAAAGTATTTCTTGGTGTTGAGGTATCCAAAAAGCTGCAAAGTATAGTTGTGGGTGAAAAAGATAAGTACTTCAAGTTGGAAAATGGGTTTAGGAGGGACATTAAGAAAGGAACTTGCTCTGAAATGGTCTTTGAAAAGTATTTCTTGGTGTTGAGGTATCCAAAAAGCTGTAAAGTATAGTTGTGGGTGAAAAAGATAAGTACTTCAAGTTGGAAAATGGGTTTAGGAGGGACATTAAGAAAGTAACTTGCTCTGAAATGGTCTTTGAAAAGTATTTCTTGGTGTTGACGTATCCAAAAAGCTGTAAAGTATAGTTGTGGGTGAAAAAGATAAGTACTTCAAGTTGGAAAATGGGTTTAGGAGGGACATTAAGAAAGTAACTTGCTCTGAAATGGTCTTTGAAAAGTATTTCTTGGTGTTTAGGTATCCAAAAAGCTGTAAAGTATAGTTGTGGGTGAAAAAGATAAGTACTAAGTTGGAAAATGGGTTTAGAAGGAACATTAAGAAAGTAACTTGCTCTGAAATGGTCTTTGAAAAGTATTTCTTGGTGTTGAGGCATCCAAAAAGCTGTAAAGTATAGTTGTGGGTGAAAAAGATAAGTACTTCAAGTTGGAAAATGGGTTTAGGAGGGACATTAAGAAAGTAACTTGCTCTGAAATGGTCTTTTAAAAGTATTTCTTGGTGTTGAGGTAACCAAAAAGCTGTAAAGTATAGTTGTGGATGAAAAAGATAAGTACTTCAAGTTGAAAATGGGTTTAGGAGGGACATTAAGAAAGTAACTTGCTCTGAAATGGTCTTTGAAAAGTATTTCTTGGTGTTGAGGTATCCAAAAAGCTGTAAAGTATAGTTGTGGGTGAAAAAGATAAGTACTTCAAGTTGGAAAATGGGTTTAGGAGGGAATTTAAGAAAGGAACTTGCTCTGAAATGGTCTTTGAAAAGTATTTCTTGGTGTTGAGGTATCCAAAAAGCTGTAAAGTATAGTTGTGGGTGAAAAAGATAAGTACTTCAAGTTGGAAAATGGGTTTAGGAGGGACATTAAGAAAGTAACTTGCTCTGAAATGGTCTTTGAAAAGTATTTCTTGGTGTTGAGGTATCCAAAAAGCTGTAAAGTATAGTTGTGGGTGAAAAAGATAAGTACTTCAAGTTGGAAAATGGGTTTAGGAGGGACATTAAGAAAGTAACTTGCTCTGAAATGGTCTTTGAAAAGTATTTCTTGGTGTTGAGGTATCCAAAAAGCTGTAAAGTATAGTTGTGGGTGAAAAAGATAAGAGAACTTGAACTTTCATTGACTTCGTTGAGAAAATTGAAAATTGAACTAGAACTTTTGTCGTTCGGGAAAATATTCACAACTATGGTATAGCTTTTTCTATCTAATACGGATAAATTTAGAATAGAACTTTAAAGTTCTTTATGTCTTTGGTGAACTTAAAACTGAAGTGGAAGATTTTTATTTTCTTTGGAGAAATTATAATTGAATTGTGTTCTTTGGTAAAATTCAAAAGAGAGCTTGAACTTTTCCATCTTCTATGAAAAATTTGGAACAGTATTTAAAATTTTTTCATCCCTTTGAGAAAAATCTGAACCGAAGTGGAAAAATTTTATATTATTTGGAAAAATAGAATTGATTAATAACTAATTTCTTTTTCATTGAGAAAATTCAGAAGAGAACTTGAACTTTTCTTCACTTCATTGAGAGAATTTAAAATTGAAATAGAACTGCTTATCTCCCGAGAAAATATTCAAAACTATGATATAGCTTTTTCTATCTACTAAGGAAAAATTTAGAATTTGAAAAATTGGTTTAAGAAGGATATTAAGAAAAGAACTTGTTCTGAAAAGACATAATAAAGCCTTTTGAAAAGTATTGCGGGGTCCGGAGGGTCTTTGGGGGCCCGGGGGCCATTTGGGGTCGGGGGGTTACTTCGGGGTTGGGGTAGTGGGGGTCGGGGTCCTACCTAACCTAACCTGAAAGTGTGATTTCAGAGAAATTCTTTAACCGTTTAGGGTTAACTTACCTTTTTTAGGGATGAGCATTTAGGGCTCTCCTACATGCTGAACCTGAAAGTTTGTTCCCTGACATGTTGGATCTGAAAGTGTAATTTCAGAGAAATTCTTTAACCTTTTAGGGTTAACTTACCTTTTTAGGGGTGACTATTTAGGGTTCTCCAACATACTGAACTTTAAAGTGTGTTCCCTGACATGTTGAATCTGAAAGTATAATTTTCATGGCGATGGACTATTCTAAAGAATAAAAACGGTTGAGGCTTAAGATATTTATTGCTTAAACATATTTAAAAACATTTGAAAAAATACATAATGACATATTTAAAAAAAAGAAGCTTAATCCATTTGATATGAGGAGGAGTAAGTTTAGGTCTTTGGATATCTGATGCATTTTTCCATGTCAGGTATCTTTTCCAGTATCCATTGAGCAAAACATCTAACTTCATCTTCTGGGTCATGGACTGAATGCAGGTATTTCTCACATTTGAAGTCTTCTAAATTGAATAATGCTATGTTTTAATCACATTTTTCTAGTGAGAGTTTATCAGTTGGCACGTTTCCCTTAACATAAACAGCTTGCACACCGAAAAAACTGCATATTTCCTGAATTTCTTCTTGTATATGTTTTATTTCATAGCCATTTTCATTATGTGGTCGTATGGTTTTAGCGTAAAAGCCATTTCGATTTATAAAATTTAGTGTTGGACTCCATCTGTTTTTCTCGTACTTATACATATAAGATCTGATGTTCCATTTATAGCTATGAATTTCACGTCGTTGATTGTCTAGGAGTAAGAAAGCTGCTTCGAAAATAATGCCAGTTGAGGAATATTTCAGACCAATATATTCTGTGTCAATCACATCAAACATTATTATATCTGAAAAAAAGTGCTTAAATTAAATAAATATCTGATGTTTCTGAAACTCTATTAAATACAGCTCACTTTCATAGAATAAACTGAGAAGGAGGGAGTGTGTTCGAAGATCCCAACTTGAAAACTGTGAAAATGATGGGCAAATAAGTAACGTTTTACATTTCAGCACCCGCCCCTCTTAGTAAATATTTGGAGGGGTCAATTTTCCGAGGAATGACTCAAAGCATTGTTATACGAACATTCAGTTTGAATACGTAAAAAGAGATTGAAGCAGGGTGTAGTAGCTTCTATCACATTTAGAAGGGCCATGGATCAATCACCTTGTGGAAACTTGCCGTATGTAAAGAGAAATCTTTGTCGAAAGCAACCTAAACTCTGAAAATCATAGTTTGATTATAATAAATTCAACTTTTCTCAGAAATAACTCAAAGCATTATTATACGAACGTTCAGTTTTTTATTCAAGCGCAAGGCAGATCAATAAAGAATATATCTTACTGCCTTTTATTCAAATGCTATAGTTAAAATCAGTAAAATGTCAAAGAGAAATGGTTAGACACTGAAGTCGAAAACAATTATGGTAAAAACAATTATCTTTTCATTTCTATTTTGTCACTATTAAAAGTGCTAACCCCCTCCCCAACAAAAATCCTGGATACAAAATTGACCCCCTCCCCTAAATTTAGGAAAATTAAGCCACCCTAGGTTTACCCTTTCATTGAGTTAATCTTGCGATTTATTCAAGCGCAAGGCAGATCAATAAAGAATATATCTTACTGCCTTTTATTCAAATGCTATAGTTAAAATCAGTAAAATGTCAAAGAGAAATGGTTAGACACTGAAGCCCAAAACACTTATCTTTTCATTTCTATTTTGTCACCATTAAAAGCGTTAACCCCTTCCCCAACAAATATCCTCGATTCAAAATTGACCCCCTCCCTCTAAATTTTGGAAAATTAAAGCCACCCTAGGTTTACCCTCTCATTGAGTTAATCTTGCGATTTATTCAAGCGCAAGGCAGATCAATAAAGAATATATCTTACTGCCTTTTATTCAAATGCTATAGTTAAAATCGCTAAAATGTCAAAGAGAAATGGCTCGCACAACCAAGTAGAAAACAATTATGGTAAAAAAAATTATCTTTTCATTTCTATTTTGTCACCATTAAAAGCGCTAACCCCCTCCCCAACAAATATCCTGGATTCAAAATTGACCCCCTCCCTCTAAATTTGGAAAATTAAGCCACCCTAGGTTTACCCTCTCATTGAGTTAATCTTGCGATTTATTCAAGCGCAATGCAGATCAATAAAGAATATATCTTACTGCCTTTTATTCCAATGCTATAGTTAAAATCGCTAAAATGTCAAAGAGAAATGGTTCGCACAACGAATCCCCCTTACTTAAACGTTTTTATTACACAACTTGTGAAAAAAAATCATGACAATCAGTAGTCTATAGCCTTAGGATAGAAATCAATGTTTCTATTTTCACCATTTAGAAAAAAAAATTAAATGTTCCAGTCTATAGGCTTTAAATAAGATAAAAAGATTGTTAAAGTAAAAATTTCGCGAAATATACTAGGCATCCTTTTGAATCTGAGAAACCTACCATAGTTTTCACGCCCCCCTCCTGGGAATATAAAAGAAACTTTATCGAAAGATTTGAAAATAATCCGTTTCACTTCCCCAAATAGAGATTGCATAGGCCTGCGCTAAATTATTGCAATTGTCTGAAAGTGTTTTAATTTTGACGGAGAAACAGTTCCTTTGACTTGGCCGCCACTATTGTAAACACACAGGAAAAGGGTGACAGCTAATTTTAACCTCGCGCTGGAAGAGCCTTATGTCAAAACAGAGCGGCATAATGGTTTAAGAATTGACGGAAGTCAGTGGTCGCTTTTATCTAGGATATAGAATGCTTAAAATTATATAAATTTAACGAAAAGAAAATTATTTCTATTGCGATTATTACCGTTGTAAAAACAGTGGGGGAGGGGTTAGGTTTTTGAGGGTAAAAAGAACATATTTTTATGCTTTCTATCGAGTATAAAGATAGCAAGGAGGTGTTTTGTATTGTGGGGGGGACTTAGATATACTGGAGGGTGACCAAGGAAAATAATTTTATTTTGAAAATAAAAATTAAAAATGTACTCACATTGCTAATTGTGGCTGCCAAGGCTTCGAGCTCATCAATTATATTTAGTGTTCTATCCATTGTCAGGTTACTTTACTTTCTGATAATTTAATCACAATGCATGTCCGTTATATACGAAATCTCAAGGGTGAATTGTTATGTAACGGGGAAAACCATAACTCGCTGATTGGCTGAGAAGGAAGCACGTGATCTAACCGTTTCCTATTCCTGGAAACTCATAACATTCACCTCTAGCATGCACTTGGCCAAAACAACAACAACAACAAAAATACTGTTTCCTATTTCTGGATCATAACATTCGCCTCGAGCATGCACTTACAACAACAACAACAACAATCAATTGATCTTGAAAGAAGAGGTCATTGACTCCGGTCCCCGTTAGACTCAATAATCCAGAAAACATCCATCAAAGTGAGAAAAATACTGTTTTTCCATTCTCACTGACAAAAATTATAAAACAGACATAAATTGATGTTGACATCCATGAAAAACATCAAATAAATTGACCAACACTCATAACCGTCCAAGAAACATCCATAAAAGTGAGAAAATTCCGGTTTTTTTGAAGTGAGAAAAATTCTGTTTTTTTATTCTCAGTGAGAAAACCATCTCCCTAGGGACTCTATGCCCATATATGGTGTGGGGTTCGGATCTCCTGAGGCCTTTCTACTCACAAAGCTTTGATTTTGCTTAGAATTGGGAGCTGGCTAGAACTTCAACTAAGTGACATTCGAGTCATGATGGCCCCTTGGAACGTAAATATAATTGGTTGTTTATTTTTCATCTATGTTCAGCAATAGCCTCTCCGTCATCCTCTCTGTCTTTGACATTGCTCTTGATTTTATTACCGTAATTTATATGCCCTGCAAAGATTTTGCAGGAATTCCTACAAAGCTCACCAGTACCTCCAATGTTTCTGGTGCTCACATTATCTTTCCATTATCAAAAGTTATCGGCATGGTTGCCTTTGCTAGATTGAATTTTGCACAGGAAGAACATTGTAAAGATGTTTCTTTATTTGAATCTTGCTTTGGTTGATAGTACCGTAAGCTAACAATACGTGTAATGTGATACCTGTAATTAAATAAAAATAATACATGTAATTAGTGTAATGTGAAATATTTTCTTTTGTATTAAAAAAAAGGTTATATTAAGGTTTTAATGAACATACTGATGCCCATACGGGCCTAACCATGAAGTGGGCTGCTCCAGTAATATGTCTCTGTCATGTGTTCGCTCTTTACCACTGATTAATTAAAAAAAACTTTTTCCACAAAATAAGTTTTTCAAAGAAAAGTAAAGAACCCCATTAAACCAAAAATGAGCAAAAATCAAATAATCTACCAAGCGTGAAACTACCACAAATCAGCATCGATAAATAAATGAAACCCAAAACCAACAGAAATTATAATAAATAGCAGAGTCAAACTCAAAACGAGCAAAAATTAACATGAGTAGGGCTCAAAACCCCTATGACATTCCAAGGCCAGAACATAATTTGCACTTGATTTAAAAAATACAAATGTTTTTACTTTTATAACTTTAATAAATCAAATAATATTAACAGTTTGATTGCCAAATATCAGTATATGTATATTAAACTGACATTACACATTCGTTTGTATTTTTCAGTAAAGTGCAAATTATGTTCTGGCCTTGGGATGGCATAGGGGTTTTGAACCCTACTCATGTTAATTTCTGCTCGTTTTGGGTTTGACTCGATTAATTATTGTAATTTCTGTTCGTTTTGGGTTTCATTTATTCAAGTCATTTATAAGTCAAGAGCTCCATTAAGCCAAAAATATGCAGAAGTAAAGTCAAATAATCTTCCAAGCGTAAAACTATCACAAATAACCATTAATAATTAAATGAAACTGAAAACGAACAGAAATTACAATAGATAACCGAGCCAAAATCAAAACGAGCAAACATTAACATAAGTAGAGCTGATACCCTCCATGTCTTCTCAAGACCAGAATGTAATTTGTGCTTTACTGAAAAGAAATACGTTTTAAATTTGTTCACTTTTTTACTTTAATAAATTTAAAATGATTAAAACTTTAAGAAATAAATAACAGTATCTCTAAATTAAACTGACAATCCACGGTTATCAATCCTTCCTTCGAGGGCTCTGGGAGGGGGAAGGGTGGACTTCCCAGAAGACATAGTTATTGGGCTTTTCAGCTATGTTGAACAAAATGGCAATCTCAAAATTTTGATTGGATGTTTTTGAATAAGTGATGGGCGTTGGGGGGGGGGGTTCGCTTTCCTCCAATCACTTTTGACTTAAAGATGGAACTAGAGCTTCCATTTTCAAATTGAATGAACTCCTTCTGAATTTTCTACAACAGTTTCTATACGAAGTGTTTTGGTTAAAAATAATAATAATAATACATTCTTCCCACATCGCTAATTACTCGGGCAGCGCTAAAATGCCTATGAAATTTCAGAAAGTCTATTGATAATTGTTTCAACATCCATAAATAAATATAAGACGACAACTCTTCCAGAATTTTACATGCAAAGGAATAAATCAGAGGGTAATATCTGTCGATCCTACATTTTGAACGAGGCTCTATCGGGCCTGAAAACCAAATCCCTGGATTTTCGCTTTGCTTTTGCATTTATAGGATATAACATGAATTATTCATGAAATTTTGCTAAACAGACTCCTCGTTTTAGGGATTTCTCCGCCTTAGCGGATTAAGAAAAAAACTAAAGAGATTACTATAATTTACACATTTTTCAAGAAATTCTAGAATAATTCGAAAAACATTTTTGCTGTATGTACGAGTAAATTTCTATTTGGGCAGAGACAAACTTAAATTAAACAAGTTTGTCAAAATTTTATTTGGTTAGGAAGAACAACGTTTATTGTAAGAATTGAATTTGTTCGTGTTTCAGTAATTTCCAAGACTCCAAGGATATACATAACTAAAAAGAAGCAACAATGAGCACGATTTCACCATTGGGGCAAAATTAGAGAAAAGAATAGATATTTTGGCAGAGAGGCTCAACAAGCCTTCTTCAAATGGCTTCAATATTGAGTCCCTCTTTTATCTTTCGTACAAGACTGAAACTTCTTGAATATTCAATTAATTGTTTTTAATTTCAAACTCCAGTTTTTAAATCTTGTTTTTTTATATACACTTTTTTTTAAAATTTATTTATACAAGCGGAAATCGTTCATTGATGTTTTCTGTGGTTTCGTCTTTTATGCTTCTCGTGGTTTTTGACATTTCCAAGTAAGTGTCGCCATTCATAAAATGACTTTTTCCTCCTAATTTTTCAACCTTTTTTCATCAACTTTGAATTTTACACTTTACATTCTTTTTTTGTATATGAACTTCTGAAGAGTTCAACTTCTGAACTTTTGAATATATTTGAACTGTTTGAAATCTTTTGGTTTGGACACATATTTTGTTTTATTGGCTAATTAAAATCGAAGGAGGTTATCTCAGCGCTTAATTTTATGATTTTCAACCATCTTATTACTTATTTTAGCCCTGTTAAAAAAAGATCCCTGCAATAGCAACCACACTTCTCCAAGCCAGAAAAATCGGTAGATTCCATTGCTTTTAATGTGCAGCTTAATTTTTTTTCAAATTTTGCAAGTGCAATACTTGCTAGTGCACTGCAGTGCACTGCAATACTTGCAGTGCACCCACCCTCTAGATCTTTCTAATTTATCAAACCATGTAATTTATCAATGCAGCAGTTTCAGCTTTAATTTTTCTGATGACACAGGACTGGGACTATTTTGGATTGAAACAAATTTGAATAGGTTCTTTCATCACAGCTTATCTCCGAAGTCGTCATAATTTATTTAGCAAAGCGGCTGAATATGGCATTTTGACTTGTGAATGGATTCACCAAGTAGTGCTGACTTTAGCGTCACTGAACTAGATGTTAAATTGATAAACTGTGCTTACGGCTATAAACAGTATTATTTGTATTGTAGTAAGTAGCAAGTATATCCTGAAAAATAACTTCAGAATAAACAGACAAAATTGTAGAATGTGACACTAGAAACCAAACCGTACCTAGAATTTTTGTTCTTGAGGGGGATTACCAAAAGATTTTTTGAGGTTGCTGCAGTGAGGCAAATGCAACTACTACTACTATTACTACTACCAACTGACCGCAGCACCAAGCCGCCTGAGGCCAACACTGCTACGCACGCTCCTCCTCCATCCCAATCTATTCAAAGCCTTCCTTTTTACACCCTCCCAGGAAGTTCCCATTTCCTTTAAATCTTTCTTTATGGCGACCTCCCACCCCAGGCGAGGAGGACCTGGTTTCCGCTTAGCCCTAGCCGGTGGGTCGAAAAAAAACATCTTCGGCAATCTGTCACCCTTCGTCCGCAAGCAAATGCAATATCCATTTGCAAATGCAAATGGATGAATATTTCCTAGTTTTTGTAAGAGAAATAGTCTTTTAAGTTTAACTACATTTTACGACCTTTCAGAGAATAGATTTTGGTTAGTAGTAAGCCCCGAATGTCAGAGAGGGTCCCGAAGTTTCAGGGTATCAAAAATTTTCATATTTTCTTTTTTTGTGAAAATGTTTTTAGAAGATCAAAAGAACCAAAACTTTACAATAAAAAAAATATATATATATATATATAAAGCGCTAACGAAACGAACATCGCAAGTAATTAGAAATGTTTGAGCTCCCTCCCTACACCCTAATGGGGAGAGATATCGCAGGCAGAGTTTTTTTCCTTCAAATTTGTCTTTCTAATTAATATTCAAAACGAAAAATAAATTTGTTTCAATCGGTACCTTTATGTTTCCAAAGCCAGTTCTCTAAGCAACCTCGGCAAGAGACATTCCTGGCATTTCTGCTGGCAAAGTGCAACGGAACTGACGTCATGTAAAAAGGTTGGGAAACGAAAGGAACAAAGACTAGGATACCTTTCAATAAATTTACACTATAATTTAGCGCATGGTGAAAAGTGTGATGAAAATGCTGGTTTTGATTTTTGAGTTTAATAAAGGGAAGTGAGAGGGCCGAAGCGAAGTCGATGATAAGCTTTTATATGAAATATCTATGTTCTTGAACATCTTTTAGATTCATCTAGAACTGTTAAAGCAAAAATTTGATTTAATGCAGAAACTTTGAAGAAAGCTCTTGAACTTTCGTTCTTGGGGGTTCTTTTCTTCGAAGATTTTTCAAGAAGTGCCCATTTCATCTTCTTCTTGCAGCAGCAGGACCAGAGGTCCCTCTGCCTCATAAGGCATCCGAAACCTAAGTGTTTCTCGGGGACTTGTTTAACCCTAAGCTGTCCACGTCCATGGTGTCTGATTTTAAAGAGCCACACCACTGAGTGTCCACTTCAATATGATTTATTTGCTCTGCATTTGAAAATGGAAGAAGTTTCCTTAACAATTCTCTTTCATCCAGCAGTAAAATGCTTTTAGTTGAGGCCGGCGTTAAAACATAATGCTGAATGTGGCTGTCCAATTTATGCTGTGGCTCTTGGAACTTTATTTAGTATCTAGACGAAGGTTCTTAGAATAGACTATAGTAAGTTCAAAGATTAACTAATACCTTTATAAGGAAAGCTTTTAGATGATGCTAATGACAGCTATGTCTTTTATAAACATACTGAACCGACTCCAACATTTTTGGGGGAACTTTGTCTCCTTAGGCCAGTTCTTGGATTTTTTTTAAGTTACGTCAGGGTGGTTTCATGTTACTGGCTAATTACAACAAAAATATCTGAATTCGTTGTCCTGCCTAGATGACAAATAGTTTATTTCAATATTCTCTAAAGCTGGTTTGCATCGTAATAGTATATATTCTGATTGCTTACTCGTATGCACCTTATTTCTATTCCGTTTCCTCTCACCTTTTCTCTCTCTATCTTCCTTATCTTTCTTTTAAAATATGTTTCGTTATGATGTGTTGTTGTGTTTGTTCTACCTAGCCATTCCAGCTTGGCTGGATTTTTTGTGATTATATTCAAACAAGTCTATCTATCTCGCTATATAGAAGAGCCCCGGCTGTAGCAACACACTGCAGGGCCGACACAAGGACCTTAGTAGTCCAGAAGCGTCGTTAATCCGATATAATAAAATACATTGTTTGTACACACAGTTTGAACACAGTTAAGAACTTACAGTTTGCGAAGCCACCAAGCAGCATGTTAACTTGGTTTTTATGAAATCAAACTATATAATAAGTACATTCACAAATCCGTTATTGCAATTATTCAGTTCTGTTCGGTCTAAATCTAATGCTTTGACAAGTCAGTGCAAAAAAAGACACATACTTAAAAGGAAAATTGAACAAGCAATAATCGGCAATTCATGAGTTATATGAGATATATTCCTTGTTGAGTATAGGTGACTAGTGTTGTTACTAGTCAAAATGTTTGGGGGGGGGGGGAGGTCTAGAGATTTTACCGACTGGCTGGTCATTTTTACCGACTGTTTTTTTTTTATCAATAATTATTATAATGTCCGTTTCAAATACAATATGTGAAATCACTGCACAAGTGGGTAAAACCGCTGCATTTACCAACCGAGATTTAGATCTCGGTCCATGTTATGTCACTATTTTAATGCTGTTTATTTAACCAAATGGAAAATTGTGGCACCATCCGTAAAATCATGGCTGGAGTTGGTAAAACTGCTGTGTCTACCGACCAAGTTCAAAATTTCTGTAGAAGACATGTCAGTATTCTCGTGGACTTTACTGAACTGAACAAAGAATTTTAGCGGTGTCGGAAAAATTGAGGTGCTTTGCGCCACGATTTTACCGACTTTTTTTTACCGAGTGACCAAAAAATGGGGGAGGGTTCCCCCTCCTCCCCCATGCGTGACGTCCCTGTAGGTGACCTACAGCACAAAGTTCAAGCGCAGATGACTTGGTATTATACATACCTAATTTTGCTGCAACTAAACATTGTCCATTGTTCATAACTTATAACGTTTTCTGTTTGCTTTCTGCAAGATAGATTGCAAAAACATGAGGAATATATTGTCGTTTCTCAGCACAATCAATTCGTAAATACAGATTTTGGTGCAAACTAAATTAAAGGACTTCTCGTGTGCAGCTTCTCTCTTGCATCAGATCACGAAACCCAATAAAGCTTTCAAGTTTGGTAGGCAGATATTCTCAAACAAAATACTTGACATCTTTGTAGATAGGATAAATGTTCATTATCAATTTCTAATTCGCTAAAAATGTCTGCTTTTTAACTTTTTGTGCTAGTTTACAATATTTTTATTTCCATTCTATTTTTTTATGCGCAAAATTGTTCCTATGCTTGGCCAATGAAAAAAGCTGTCTTTATGTCCCTTAAAAGGTGACATTTTCCGACATACGAGTTACTTTTTTAATGACCATATCATGATGTTTTAGGAAGATCATTGATTAAATATTTTATTATTGTGATACGGCTTTCCGCTGTGCTGGTCTCCGGAGGGTTTGTGTTACGATGTATTGTTCGTGGTTATAACTGCAGCAACGTAGATGACATTGTCTTTTGGCTGATCTTGTTGCGTTTTATCGAGTATGCGACATCAGTTTGGCAGCTCTAATCAAGAAGAATGGAGGTAGTCCGGAATGATGCAGACCTTGTCTACTGACCACGTGCCTCTGGATATGGAGTCAACCCCTAACTAAACACTCCGATCAGGGTGGCTGCAACCCCATGTGGTGGGTGGAGCCCACCCCGGGAATCTCAGCTTCTAGGTTAAACCTAGCTCTAATCAGATTCTAGGCCTAGGGTCGGTTGGGCTAGCGACCCTCCACCTGAAAATCAAGTGCTACGCAAAGTGACTACATAGCCTCGGATCCGGACCTCCTTTTAAGATCTCGACCATCGCGCGTCAACGGACATGCTGACGACGTCAGAAAGACTGACAGACTGAACCTTCTAGACCAAAGGGGGCTTCGAATAGCCACCTGGAATGTTTTGACCCTGAATGCACTAGCATCAAATAACCTACTTTCTCAAGAACTTCTTAAGAATAAAGTGGCGATTGCAGGTCTCACAGAAACCCGTCTTACTGGAAGTGGAGAAGAGCGAATAGGCGATAATCACTCGTTAGTCTGGTCTGGAGGGAGCATGAGAAGAAATGGTGTTGGCCTCGCGCTAAACGGCCTTGCAAGAAAGGCCTTACTCTTGCATGAAGCTGTATCGGACAGAATAATGAAGGCCCGCTTTTGGCACAAGCATGGCAAGATGACAATTTTCGTATGCTATGCCCCGACCAACGATTCCAACGACGTAACCAAGGAAGAGTTCTACTCTGCTCTGTCCAGATGTCTGTCAATAGTTTCCCCCCACGATGTCACTGTTCTTCTCGGTGACTTCAATGCTACAGTGCGAGATGACATGGGTGTTTGGCGTGGCACAATTGGACCTGTATTCCCCGACCCACTGAACGATAACGGCCTTCGCCTACTCGAACTGTGCCGATCGCATGAACTTGTGATAGCAAACACCTACTTTCAACGTAAGACTATCCACCAGTACACGCGGTATAGTAACGACGGTCACACAAAGAAGATGATTGACTACGTCATTATTTCTAAACGCTGGAGATCATCGCTGAAGAACTGCAGAACTTACAGATCAGCAGAGCTCGGAAATGCAGATCACAGGCTTGTGTGTGCTGATGTCCAGCTTCACCTCCATGCACAGCGATCGGAAAGAAAACCAGTAGCAGCGGATATTGGGAAACTAAAGGAGCCAGATACTCGCCAGAAGTATAGTGTTGAGATATCAAATCGCTTTGAGCTCCTTGGCACACTCAACAGCAGCGAAGACGCCTGGAAGTATTTTAAATTGCAGACCAGCGAAGCAGCACAGCTGGTGCTTGGCAAGCGAAGTTTCCCGAAGAAATCGTGGGTAACTGACGAAACACTGCAGGTCATAGAGTAAAGGCGGAGGGCAAGATTTCTTGGGGACATGACCACCTATCGAAGGCTCAATGGAGTGCAGAACAGACTTAATCACCGAGACCGAACTCAGTTTGTTGCAAGGAAAGTCGATGAAATCGAACTAGCAGCAAAAAAGAAAGACATGGGTAGCCTGTTCAAGCACCTCCGCGATCTCACAGAAAATGAAACACCAGCATTGGGACCCGTCCTATCCAGAGATGGGACACTTCTCTCTGATGAGGGTTCTTGTCTCGACATAAAGAAAGAAAAACGAGCAAAAATGGGTTTTTTATAGGCCAAATGAAGATACTGAAAAAACAAAGCGAATATTTCGAGAGGACAAACGCCTCTCTTCTTCAGCGCGAAACGACACGATGTATCAATAAAAGCCAAAAATTAAAAGAATTAAAACCAACTACCTAACAACCATAAAAACGAGTTATTCGCCAATATCCGCGATTTGCACAAAATCCAAAAAATATGAACTGCCATCGACGGATACTAGCGAACAACTCCGTATCCGTCGATGGCAGTTCATATTTTTATATAGCAGTATAACTACAAGCGAGAATATCCAAAGCGTCTTCTGCCATGGGCAGACTGAACCGTCACCTCTGGCGAAAACCAAACATCAGTCGCACAACGAAGCTGCGGATTTTCAACGCCCTCGTCGGATCTGTGATGCTCTATGGAGCTGAGACGTGGCAAGCTTCAGCCGCAACCCTCAAGGCAATTGATGTCTTTCAGTCGAAGAGCCTGAGGGGGATCGAAGGTCTACGATGGTTCGACTTCGTCAGCAATGAGAAGCTGCTGCAGCTCACCAAGCAGTCTCGGTTTTCGACCCAAGCAGCCGAGCGAACACCACGATGGTTCGGACACCTACTTCGAATGCCTCCACACATACCTGCGAAAACGATCCATGACTTCAACCCTGTCAAGGCCGGTTGGAAGCGACCTTGCGGCCGACCGAAGAAACGATGGTCTGATAGCCTGTCCGAGTTCCTGACGATGGCAAATATCAGGTTGAGCGATGTACAAACGCTTGCCATGGACCGAAGTGGATGGAGGAGGCAGAAGTCACTCTCTACGCCGAGCAGCGCCCGGCAGGAGACATAAGTCAAAGTAAGTAAGTCAAAGTCAATCAAGAAGAAGACATAAGCAATTATTATCAGAATTAGTTTTACTTAAAACTTTATCAAACGTTCGCTAAATCGCTTTGTGTAATCATAATCTTCAAATCTTTCACAAGTCCAAAAATGTCTGAGTTTAAATAATAACTTCTATTGGAGATTGGTTTTATTTTTAATCTCCTGTAGAGTGAGTAAAGAGCGTAAAGTAGAGAGCGACGTACTGAGGAGGGGGCAAACCCCATCATATACGTAATAATTTTTGTTCGTTTTAAGTTTTAATGTTGCTCTTTACTTTCAGTTGAAAAAACATCTTGCACTTAAGTTTAATGTTGCTCTTTTCTGGAAGCTGATATTCCAAACTGTAAGAAATCCATTTCTGCTGTTAAACAGCTCAACTTAGTTTTGATAAAATCACTTACGCAAAGCTGAATAAGCTTTTTGATAGCTCTTCAAATCTTCTGAAGAAAAGAGTTGGTCAATAGGCAAAACGACTTTACATAAGAAACCATAATAATAATGAAAATGGATTTGGTTAAAATTTACATGAAACTTAATTGGGGATCTTAAATGCGTCAACAGTTTGACTGTTAAGAGTTGATGAGAGGTCATTGGTAAGTTTCGACAGCAAATGAATATACAAAAAGTCAGAGTAGTCCGGTTACAGAGCTGTTTCTAATGTATATGTTCTTAATGTATATGTTAATGTCGACATTCACCGTTGAAGGACCGAAATTTCATTTTCTCTACTTGGATTCAATTAGCTTTGCGAATCAGCTTTTTCTGTCTTATGCAAGCTTTGATGGTAAAAATTATAGTTAAATTAGGTTAGGCTGTGTTAGGTTCGGTTGGGTTAGGTTAAATTAGGTAATAAACCTTAGAATTTTGGGTTAAAGGGGTATTTGGCTTAGGGTTAGAAACCTAACCCAACCTAATCTAACCTAACCCGTCACCATCAAACTCTGCATAAAACTTAGGTCGACTGGGAACGCTGACTAAATCCAAGGACTAAGCAAGGTATTTCGGACATTTAACGGTGAATGTCGACATTCAACAATTTCTGAAATTAATGGTAACATATATAAACTAGGTTTTGTTACGGCTGCTACATGTGCAGCTCGGGATTCTGGTTGTATATTTCTATGTATTATCAAGAATATCCCTTGCTTTCAAATATTAATTCAATTTATTAATTTGTTTTGACGCTAAAACCTATGTTAAATCTAAGCAAAAGCTTCCCAGTGACTGTCTAGATCAACAGGTAGAAGCTTCAGCCTATTACTGAAGATTTTAATGTCGACTGCCACCGACTGGGAGGGCACCCTTTTCCAGTATCCTTCTTCTAATAACTATGATAATTTATGAATGCCTGTATGCAATATTTTTTTTAAGAAATTTGAGTTAAGGGCATATAAGAAAAAACATGCTGTGGAAAAAATAGACGACTTGAAGACAATGGTTTATATTTTGTATCTGTAAAAATTTAGTTTTCTTTATTTTTTACTGCTCTTGAGAACCAAGGCCCAGATTTACTCTAGCGTGCCCATATTTATTGTTCACGGGGTCCGATGAATACCAAATGATGATTTTAGGGTATCAAGCTGTATCCATGTTGAAGCACTAGATCCTACACAGGGTTTCTATATACAATGGATATTGGAAAACATCAGCAATTTAGGTGAAATAAATTGGAGTCAAAAACACAGTATTTGTTCGAAGGAAAAACAAACAACATGGCTTAAAGTCCATTGCCTTTGAAAGCAGAAAATTTTTTTATTTTCCTACCAGTATGGGAAAACTCATAAGATCTTTTGATAAGAAAAGGGCAATTAAGCTTTGGGAAGGGCATTGACCTCTATTCCGCTAAAAAAGAAGTCAAAATTTTTTACGAGCGTTAATAAATTAAAAAAACTTTTAAATTTTACCATTTTTTTTGTGTTCATGCGAACTTGTCGGGAAAAAAATCTTTAAATTTGCATTAATTTCTCAAACACGCAATTAAAAGTAGCAGATTAGGGATTTTTGATATTTATCTTGCAAAAAAAAATCAAAATAGATGATTAGATATATCAAAATACTAGAGTTTCTACAATATTTAGGATACTTTTTAATTCTACATGAGATCTCTTGGGGAGGGGGTTCAGTCACGTTGAACTAGTAGTCTAAGTTATTGGAGTTTAAAACTAAGAGAGAACAGAAAACATGCATAATATGGGCGAAGCAAGTTAGAGGAACAAAATTTCATTTTTTTTTTATCGAGCAAAATATGCCATAAAATCACTCGGTTTCGTAGTAATCTTGTTGGAAGTTTTCACCGTTATAAAAAAAGAGAAAAATCTCGGGAAGATTTTGCTAGGACGTTGAGGGAATGGATTTATAATCCATACTATTGTGATGAATAATAATGTGAATGAATTCAAATAGAAACCCCGATTTTTTTTTATTTCTCGAGCAGAGGGAGGGAGCTCTTACTAATTTTAATATTTCAAAAGAATCTTTCAAGAAAAAGTTCTTTAAGGTCTTAATAATTACTCACATCTCGAATATGCAGTATAAAGCAGATTTTTTTTTTTCTTACATTGGATTTGCCAAGAAATTGAAGACAAAGATAAACTAATTACAAATTACAGTTTTGTTCAATATTTGGGACAAGTTTTTTCAACACGAGACCTATGGGAGATGTTTTTAATACCCCACTCCGGCCACCAGAATTCTGTTAGCAAAACTGCTATAAAAACTATGATTCTTAAGCAGCAAAACCAACAAAAAATTACAAATATTCTTAATATCAACCAACAATAAATCTATGTAAACCAAAACGATTAAAAATCAATTTTAAAGGATTTTTCTCGAAAAAGAAGCTTTCAAAGAAAAATAAAGAGCTATATTACAGCTTAAGATGAACAGAAATGAAGCCCTATAACAATTGAAACCTAAAACAAACAGAAATTACAATCTATCAATAAATGAAACGCAAAACGAATAGAAATAATAATAGACAATAACATCAAATCTAAAGATACCAGAAATTGCTACAGATAAATAAATAAATCATAGGCAGCACAATCGCGCTGTCTAAGTAAAGAACGGTGTTGGCACAATATATTATTATTATTTGTTTTTCTTTCATACCAGGGCACTTCGTATCGAAGGAGTTGTCGTAGAAACTTAGAAAAAGGTTCATTCGATAGGAAACTGGAACGGCTAGTGCCTTTTAATAGTCGAAAGTGATTAGAAGGCAACTAACACCAATTGCACGCCCACCATTTCCCCAAACACATCAGATCAAAATTTGGATATAGCCATTTTCTTCAACGTAGTTGATTTCCAAATAGAAATTATGTTTTCGAGGAGGATACTCCCCAACAGTCCTCAGGGCAAGATTTTAAGTTATGCCCTGGGGCATATAACAAATGAAACTCAGAAAGGAAAGAAACTAACAAAATGAAAAATAAAATCAAAAGGGTGAAAAAACGAGGATTTTATCAGCCAGTGGCGAACCACGAAGAAGACAAAATATAAGCAAATATTTCGACGAGCACCTCCGCCAAGTCATCCTCAGTGCTAAACAAAAAAAGAAGACAAAGAAAAAAAAACGAAAATCTAACCTTTCGAAGCTTACCTGACAAAGACAGAACAGACACTGAATAAAAACCAGGCAGGAATCAATGAAAAAGAATTTACCAAGATGATTGGGCAAGAATCTTTTGCTTTGCAATAGTTTTAGCTGGTCTACATTTTCGTTTTTCATTAGATATGCAAATAGGTTCTTTTAAGTTATACCGGGTGAAAATATTGATTGAGTCCTTCAAAATTAAACTATCGTAAATTGGGCTTAATGAAATATCTCCAGTATCTCTATTTATTGCTAAATTTTGGTTCATATATTTTTTTATTTCAATTACCTCTTTAAAAGTTTGTGGTACGCCATTTAAAGTTGATATTAAGGTTGCCTCGTCAAAAAGAACTAGATGGGTCGGATTTACGAAAATATGCGAAGCCAATGCCGAATCAAAGTTGTCATTGTTATTTTTTAATCTCAGGGACTTATCTATTGAAGTTTTTGTGCTCATGCAAACGTTCATCTAGTTGTTGATGGGTCCTACCAATGTAAAATTTCCCACAAGAACACGGGATGGTTCGCCACTGGCTGATAAAATCCTCGTTTTTCACCCTTTTTGATTTTATTTTTCATTTTGTTAGTTCCTTTCCTCTCTGAGTTTCATTTGTCATGTATAGCCAGTGGGGCATATAAGAACGATGTTTGCACAATGTATTATTTATTATTTTTTTCCTTTAGACCCGGGCACTTTGTATCGAAGAAGTTGTCGTAGAAACTTCGAAAAAGGCTCATTGAATTGGAAATTGGAGTGGCTTGTGCCCTTTTTAATAGTCGAAAGTGATCGGAAGGCAACTAACAACCGTTCCACACCCACCCTTTCCCGAAACATATTCAATCAAAATTTTGAAATAGCCATTTTGTTCAGCGTAGTTGATATCCAGATAGAAATTATGTTTTTGTGGAGGACACTTCCCCACAGCCCTCAAGGCAAGGGTTGTAAGTTATGCCCTGGGGGCGTATAAGGTTTTTTATAGAAATAGTTGTCGTAGAAACTTCAAAAAAGGCTCATTCGATTGGAAATTCAAAGGGCTAATGTCCTTCTTAATAGTCGAAAGCGATAGGAGGGCAACTAACCCCCCTCTCACGCCCAAGTTTTCCCCAAACACATCCAATCAAAATTTTGAGATAGCCATTTTGTTCAATGTAGTGGAAAGTTCTGGAAATTAGGTCTTTGAGGATGACCCCCCCCCCACATTCCTCAGGGCAAGGGTTGTAAGTTATGCCCTGGGTGTATATAAGGTTTTTATAGAAAGCGTTGTCGTAGAAACTTCAAAAAAGACTCATTCGATTGGAAATTCAAAGGGCTAATGTCCTTCTTAATAGTCGAAAGCGATAGGAGGGCAACTAACCCCCCTCTCACGCCCAACTTTTCCCCAAACACATCCAATCAAAATTTTTAGATAGCCATTTTGTTCAACGTAGTTGAAAGTTCTTGAAACCTTTGAGCAGAACACTACCCCCACAGTCTTAAGGGCAAGGATCATAAATTATGCCCTGGGGGCATATAAGGTTTTCATTGAAAGCTTTGTCTTAGAAAATTGAAAAAGGGCTCATTCGATTCAAAGTTCAAATGGCTAGTGCCATTTTTAATAGTCGAAAGTGATTTAAGGGCACCTTAATTGGAGTGGCTAGTGCCCTTTTTAATAGTCAAAAGTGATCGGAAGGCAACTAACACCTTTTCCAGGCCCATCTTTTCCCCAAACACATCCAATCTAAATTTTGAGATATCCATTTTGTTCAACGTACTTGTAAGTTCTGGAAATTAGGTCTTTGAGGATGAACCCCCCCCCCCCCAGAGCCCTCAGGGCAAGGGTTCCAAGTTATGCCCTGGGGGCTTATAAGCTTTTTATTGAAAGATTTGTCGTAGAAACTTGAAAAAGGGTGCATTTGATGGGAAATTCAAAAGGCTAGTGCCCTTTTTAATAGTCGAAAGTGATTGGAGGACAACTAACCCCCTCTCACGCCCACCTTTTCCCCAAACACATCCAATCAAAGTTTTTAAGATAGCCATTTTGTTCAACGTAGATGAAAGTTTTGGAAATTAGGTCTTTAAGGGTGAAAACTCCCCCCCCCCCTCAGCCCTCAGGGCAAGGGTTGTAAGTTATGCCCTGGGGACATATAAGGTTTTTATAGAAATCGTTGTCGTAGAAACTTCAAAAACGGCTTATTCGATTGGAAATTGAAATGGTTAAGATAAGATAAGATTTATTGCTGTAAGACGGCTATCACAAGCCCAAAAGGGCCGAATTCGTACTTTAGCGTCAAATAAAGCGAAAAAAGAACAAAAAATCAAACAACAACAAAAAATTACAAAAGGGTCAATGTGAAATACGTAAAAATGTTAAAAACAAAAACAGATTAAACTCATAAAATTAGAAGGCCAATGTCAAGTCAGCAAAAATGCCAAAAAAAGACGAAAACTCGTAAAATTAACAAGGGGATAAAGTAAAATTAAAACAAAAACATAGGTTAGTTAGTGAAAAAAAACATAAATAAAAAACCTCCAAATTTGCAAAATGGGCATTAAAACTAAACTATGAGGTAAAAAGTGAGTGGGGGGGGGAGGGGAGGCTGCGGAGTTTCACTGATTGAAAATGTCAACTATGTAAGGGATAAAGGTTCTTCTATATCTTTCAGTGCAAACTCTTATCGGGGTAAGAAGGGGGATTTTTGTTGACACAGAACGCGGGAGACGGGGTCGAAGGGGTGAATATTGACCAGGAAAAACGGGAGTTGTTCCAGGGTTATGAAGGGCATTGTTAGCAAAACGCAAGGTAATTTTTGCTCTTCTTTCCTTAAGGGTGACAAGATTAGCTCTCCTAAGAAGGGAAATATAAGTTACTTTACCCTCATTGAAGATAATTCTTAGGCACCTTTTTGGACTGCCTCTATTCTGTCCGACAATTCAATGGAAATGCCAGGATGCCAAACAGGACAGGCGTACTCAAGGGTTGGGCGTACAAATGACAGGAAAATCCTCAAACAATGTGATTTAGGGCATTTAAATTTTTCAAGGAGTTTCAGGAGGGAGATTGCGGCATTTGCAAGTTTTAAGATGTCATTAATATGACAATCCCATTTTAAGTCGCTTGAGATGGTAACGCCCAGTAATTTCATAGTGGTGACAGACATTTCAGGGGGGATCGGACAGGCGAAAGAAGGGGGAGTTCTAAGGAAATTAATAGTAAGAACAGTTGACTTTAAAGGGTTGACTTTCATATCATCAGTAAGAGCTTCGGCTGATATCGATTCCAAGATGTCCATTGGGTTGCTTTTTAAATTTTTGAAACATGTCTCTAAGACAGTTAGATCATCAACGAATTTCCATCTATCCGGAAAATAAACACCAAGGTTTTTTATCATTGTAAGAAATAAAATTGGACCTAAGAGGGCTCTTTGGGGCACACCATTATAAATTGGGAGGGGATCAAAATATACATTCATGTATTTCACGACTTGCGTTCTATTAGAGAGGAAAGACGCAATTATTCTAATTAAATAAGGGTCAACTTGAAATTCATTAGATAGCTTTTCTAATCTTATATTCTGGTTGATTAAATCAAAAGCTTTTTGCAAGTCAACAGCGATAACATTGAGCCAGGTATTGGGTTTTTCGAGTGTGTTACATATTGTGTCCATAAGGTGAACAAGATAGTGGGTGGTAGATGTAGAGCGTAGGTTTCGAATTGTCTTTGGTCAACATTTGGGATTATCTTTATTTTCAACCACTCAGCTAAAAAGCTTTCATATAACTTCGAAAAAACTGGAGTAAGAGTAATGGGACGGACACCATCAAAATCTTGATTGTTACCTTTCTTTTGTACGGGAGCAATAAAAAGCTAATTTCCAACAATTTGGAAATTTACAAGTAGAGGTAATTTCATTAGAAAGTAATGACAAAGGCTCTGAGAGATTGTCGGCAAAGACTTTAATTAGTACAATCGGTATGTCTAGTGGACATGTACTACACTTTTTAATGTTCTTAATTTTTGCCTCCACATCCGAGGGCGAAATAACGGGAAAATTGAGAGGGCACAAATCATAAGGAGTGTCAAAAGAAAGGGGAGGGAGGTTCTGAACTATGGAAGAAAGAAACCTGTTCAGATCATTGGCTGAAACTGAAGGGTCTTCTTGGAAATGCAAATCTATATTATTATGTGTTTTCCCACAAATTTTCTTTATTCTATTATACCATTGTTTTGACTTTGTAGAAAACAAATCCTGGACTTTGCATTTGTAATATGAAGAAGCAGATTTACGTATTTCTTTTTTATATGTTTACGCAGTGAGTTCGCTTCGGATGTTTTACCACTCTTTAGCAGGGTTGCCAACTGGACATATTTTATGTCCAAAGGACATATTCCTATGTGCCGGGACACAATGACATAATAGGGCAAAAAAGGGACATATTTTAGAAATTTGGGACATAAAAGGGACATATTTTGCAAATTTATGACATAAAATAGAATATTTCCCTGCTGGATACATATTTTTGTAACAAAAATGTCATTTTCACCAAATTAGTGTTAAAAATAAGTATCTAGCACTAAATTAACTTAACTACTTACTTTCTACTAATTTTGTTTTACGTTTTACGCTGTATTTTTGGGAGTCGCTTGCTCTTTCCCGCAGACAACTATCTGCAAATACTCTTGATATTCTTTAAAAGTTTGTATTCTATCATCCATAAACGATTTTATTTCTCCTTGCTTTTGCGCTACAGACACCTTTTTCGTTAACAATCGCTTCCGGCTTCCAATAGTCAGGCAAAAACATCTATCTATTTATCAAGTATTACTAACTGAAAATCAAAAGTTAACAAAAGAAAAAAAAATCGATTCTTGATGATCCGGAATCAATTTACCCATGAAAGGCTACGGTTAGCCATCAAAGGCTATGGGCCTGAAAAAATTTGCCAAATTTTCGAAAAAGGTGAAAAACACTCTAAAAGTCGAAGAATCTTAATGAAAATCACGCCATCAGATTCAGCGTATCAGAGAGCCCCACTGTAGAGGTTCCAAGCTCGCATCTATAAAAATGTGAAATTTTTTAGTGTTTGCCAGAAGAAACATCACGGATTCGTGTTTATTTGTGGTTGTTACTTTTTCCAGGGGTGATTATATCGAATCAATGGTACTAGAATATCGCAAGAGGGCTCGTTCAAACGAAAATTAAAAGATCTAGTGTTCTTTTTAAGTGACGAAAAAATTGTAGGGAAACTAGCCCCTGTCCCTCGCCCTTTTTCCTGAGCGTCGTCTGATCAAAATTTTTAGATAGTCCTTTGTTCAGTATAGTTGAAAAGTACAATAGATATGTGTTGGGAGGTGACATGACCCCTCAGATCCGACAGAGGAAGGGCTGCAAGTTATGAAATTTCCCCATTGTTTAAATATAGTATTTGTTATAGGGAAGTTTACAGACATTTGTAAGGGGGGAAGGAGATCTTCTGGGGACTGATTTTCTATGGGGGAGAAATTCCCATTGGGATGGAAGTTTCTGGGTGTTACCTTTTCAGGGGAAATTTTACATGGGGAATTATCACCAGGAGAAACTCTCCATGGGAAACTTCTGGGGGAGAAACTTTCCAAGGGAAGGGGGAATATTTTCCACACAGGGATATTTCCCAATTACCTTAAAAAAGATCAGAAACTAAATGAAAACAAGTCTTCCTTCAAATAAAAGTGTGCTAAGAAGTATTTTTCAGCCAGAATTGTAAGCAAACAATTTTTGGGGAAGAATTCGCAGCAGGGATGGCGTTGTCCGGCGGTAATTTTCCGGGGAAGAATTTTACATGGAGGAACTTTATATAGTGCGATTTTCGTGGGGAAATTTCCACAGAGGGGAGGATTTCCTGGGATTATCTGAAAAATGATCAGAAAAAAAATAAAAACAAGTCTTTTCTACCGAAGGCGAAGAACAACATTAAAACTTAAAACTAACAGAAATTATTCCGTATATGACGCGGGCTACTCCCACCTCAATACCCCTCTCTCTACGCTAATGTTCGACCTTTTGTGTAATTTTTCAAGAATGATTCTTAAAACACAAGGGCATTGTAATTGAATCAAGACCTTTTTTAAAAGTTCTTAAAAAGATTTTAGTGTGAAGAGAGGGGTATTGAGGAAGGGGCAGCTCTTCTAATGTAAGGAATAATTTCTTTTTATTTTAAGTTTTAATGTTTCTCCTTTCATTAAGTAGAAAAACTTGTTTTTTCATTTAATGAATGAAAGAGCGATAAGGTTACAATTTATTTTTTACTTCTGACCAAGGCACATCGTGTAGAAAGGGTTGTCGTTCAAACTTTGAAAGCAGCTCGATTGTAAATTGAAAGCTCTAAATGCACAAAGGTTTCAAATATATTAGGTTTTGGTATTCAAAATTAAATTAAACATATTAAATTTTTTTTTGATTTTCTTTATCTTAGTTTTAATGTTTTACCCTGAACAAACTATTTTGATAATGCATTACTTTTTATAAATACTGAGCAGTCTAAAGGCATTAAATATTTTGGTGTTTGATAACCAAGTTTGGTAACAAAATTGTCAAAAAATATCCGTCCAACGCTTCGGCATTGTTCAACAGAACCAAGGTTCTTGTTCATTAAAATGTAGTTTGAGAGTTTGTCCATTAAAATGTACTTTTTTATGCATCTCGTAGGAAGATGCATAAAAAAGTACTTTTTTATGTTTTTTTTTTCTTATGCATCTTATTTCGTAGGAAGATGAGCCTTAAGCTCTCACAAGTAGTTTTTTACTGTTTCCATGTTTTTATGACTTTTGTGCTTTCACACTAGTTCATTCTGTATGGATGTACTAAATGAATTTTTTTTTGTTTTCATTATATTCGATGTTAACTGACCACTTTGAAAGAGGTTTTCAAGTCGTAAGAAAACTAGTTTCTGAGATTTCGAGATGGACATATTATAGAAAAAATATGAACATAATTTGGCTGAAAAGGACACATTTTTAGATGCTAAAGGGACATATTCATTGGCGAAAAATTTGGCAACTCTGCTCTTTAGTAGATTCAATTTGATTCTAATTAGTTTTTTCAATTGACTAGTAATGTATGGTTTGTCATTAGAACATGTTTTTGCTTTTTTCACAGGGAAGGAATTTATGTATTTTGTTTTAATCAGATTATGGAATTCAGAGAATTTAAAATTAATGTCATTTTTTCCTTTGAGAGCCAGCCAGTTTTCATTGGTAATCCAAGATCCAAATGTGTAAAGGCCATCATTGGAAATTGGGCGATAAGAGAACTCAGTAACAGAAAAAGTATGATTAAAGCTGTTAAGAGGCTTCATTAATAAACAAAAATGGTAACTTCCTCCTAACGGGGGCAAGGGGACAGGAGGGGCATAGAAAGCCTGCATATTGGTGCAAATCAAATCAAGGGTAGAATTTCCTTTTGTTGTTGGTATTTTTACTATTTGTTTTAAATTTAGGGAACTACAAAGAGAATTTAACTTTAGATCATTAGCATCACCTACTAAGAAAATGCCGGCGTTCGGGAAATTGCATAGGACAAAGTCGGCACTACTATGCAGTTGTTGGTAGAATCCCTGTCTTTGTACAGCGTGTTGATTTGGGGAATAATAGAAGAAGCAAAACACAATCAAATTAAAGAGGCGTGGTAAAACTTTGGGTCTTACACTTACCCAAATGATTTCATCGTAATCTGAAAGGTGCATGAATTAATTTAGGAAAGAGATAATTATTTACAAATAATAGTATTCCACCTCCCTTTTTACCTAGGGGGTGATCGTGAGCACGAAGTTTTATGAATTGGGAATGGTTATTAATTTTCAATAAATCAGGGTTCTGTGCTTGGACCTCAGCTACGTTAATTATATCAATTTTGTGTACTTGGCAGAGGGCCTCTAGTTCGATCAAATTGTCGAAATTCAGACTTTCGGTGTTCGCAACAAGGAGCTTTGGGAAAGTAAAACGGTTACTAAAGAGGGCAATTTTTTGTTTGTTAATTGTGGGAGATAGTGGGGAGTGGGAGGAACGTGGATCTGGGAGAGAAGAGGCATCTTTTTTCGGGATGAAGGCTGGGATTCGTTTGAGAAGCAGGATTAAAAGGCGGGGCTGGACCGGGCTTGAGAGAAAAGGAGGACAGCGGACAAATTATGGGGATATTATTAAGTTGGGATTTGGGGGGACATAAGTTAGAAATAAAACACTGGTTTACACTAGAGTCACGTAATTCGATGCTTCCATAACCCGAAGTACCTGGGGACGAATGGATGGAAGTAAGGTCTTCTTTGTGGTGATAGAATATGGTGGGGGTCTTAAATTCCCGGAATGAGCTGGTGGTGGTGCTTCAATGAACACTGGTGTGTTACTTGACTGGCTCAATGACTCTCGTTTTTTGACAGAGTTTTCTTGGCACTGTTGGAGGGGGGAGAATTTGTTTTCGTTGAGCTGAACTGCTTGCGGTATCTCACTGACCTTTGATGTAATGGTGGGAAGGTTTGATGCAAATCGTTTTTGACAGGTCCAAACTGATGAGAGAAGGAATTGGAGGGGGTGCGGACTGTGGGTTTAAATTTTTTCGGCACTATTTAAGAGTGTTTTAAAAGATTTGTATCCATATTTCAAGTGGATTTGACTGCATTCAAAAAGCTAGTGCCCTTTCTAATAGTCAAAAGTAATTGGAGGGCAACTAATCCCCCTCTCAGGCCCACCATTTCTCCAAACACATACAATCAAAATTTTGAGATATCCATTTTTTTCTACGTAGTTGGAAGTTCTGGAAATTATGTCTTTCCGGATGACAACCCCACCACAGCCCTCAGGGCAAGGGTTGTAAGTTATTCCCTGGGGCCATATGAGGTTTGTATAGAAATAGCTGTCGAAGTAACTTCAAAAAGGGTTCATTCGATTTAAAATTGAAACGGGTAGAACCCCTTTAATAATCGAAAGTGATTGAAGAGCAACTAACCCCCCTCTCACGCCCACCATTTTCCCAAACACATCCAATCAAAATTTTGAGATGTTCAACGCAGTTGAAAGTTCTGGAAATTAGGTCTTTTGACGATGACAGCTCCCCCCCCCCACAACCCTCAGGGCAAAGGTGGTAAGTTATGCCTTGGGGCATATAAGGCTTTCATAGAAAGTTTTGTCATAGAAACTTCAGAATGGCTCATTCGATTGGAAATTGAAAGGTCTAGTGCTCTTTTTAATTTCTGAAAGTGATTGGAAGGCTTGACATTTTTATAGTAAAGATCGATCTGGGTACAATGTATTATTATTATTATTTTTTTTTTTTTTTTTTTTTTTTTTGTTTAGACCAGGGCACTTTGTATCGAAGGATTTGTCATAGGAACTTTGCAAAGGGCTCATTCGATTGAAAATAGAAAGGACTAATGCTCTTTTTAATAGTCGAAAGTGATTGGAGGGCAACTAGTCCCCCTCCCACGCCCATCCTCCACCCTTCGGAAAAAAGGGTTCTCTGATACGCTGAATCAGATTGTATGATTTTCATTAAGATTCTATGACTTTTAGGGGTATTTCCCCCTTTTTTCGAAAATAAAGCCAATTTTCTCAGTCCTTTAACTTTTGATGGGGTAAGACTAAACTTGATTAAACTTATATATTTGAAATCAGCATGAAGATCCAACTCTTTTGATGTATCTATTGGTACCAAAATTCCCTTTTTTGGAGTTTGTAACTACTGAGCCGGGTCGCTCCTTACTTACAGTTCGTTATCACGAACTGTTTGGTAATAAACACACTGCTCGAAACGCAGGCAGTTAAGCAGCTAAGAAGGGAAGAGGGGGGCAGCTGTTCCCCGGTCACACCCACCGAAGGGGGATCAAACTGATTCTTCTATATTCAGTTATATTGTGTTATTGATTGTGGGGGAGGGAGGGTAGAACCGACACTGTCCCGGGCGCTGAAAACCCTAGCTAAGCTTCTGCATACAAATCAATTTCAATAAAGTGAAAATGAAACTATAACGTTCAGAAGGTTTGGGAGCAGTAGGCCTATACTTGTTTATAGTAAATTCTATTTATTTTAAGTTGGATTTGACTATTCATTTTAATATATGCTGGTTTTAAAATTCATTCGTTTATCTGTTGCAGTACCTTTCATTTCTATATGTTTGGTGAATATTTATTTTCATTACTGTTCGTTTGTATTTTGTTTATCCGTTACTAGTAATTTCTATTGGTTTTAAGCTTGTAACATTACATGACTTCATTTCTCCTCGTCTTAGGTGTTAAAATGGATCTCTATCTTTCTTTGGAAAACTGTTTTTTCGAACCCTTTAAAATTTAATATCTATAAAAAAAAAGTTTTACCGTCAAGGGAATCATTGATTACGCTAAATAATGAAAATATTTAGTACTTATTTTGATAGGTTTTTTAAACTTATTTCTTTTTTTTTCTAGCCGAGGAAAGTGGTGCACTTGCAGCAATAGCTGATAAATCTGTTGAGTTAAAAGACTTTCCAAAACATTATGACCAGCGAAAGAAATTTCCCGTTTTGCTAAAAGTTGAATTTCAGGTAATAGGCTTTGCTTACAAATATAGAAGTCCCCTTAAAGAGCTTAATCTAAGGGGTTGCTCTCTCCCAAAATGTGTGTACAGATGTGACCAGGTGTGCCCAGCCGGTGCCCGGGTGTGCCCAGGTGTGGCCAGCCGGTCCCAAGGTGTGCCCAGCCGGTGCCCAGGGAGGGTGTACAGTGGTGCCCAGAGAGAGAGAGCAACCCCTCGACTGAATCATCACTTGGATCCTTGTTCCAAGATGATTCAATTTTTATTTAGGTTTATTGTCAACAGAATGAAGTGTGTTTCCGAAATTCGATCTACTAAAAATGGGAATGGTTTAACACCATTTGCTCGCGCCCTCCTTTGAGATACCAAGGAAAACAAAGATACTAAAAAAAGGAAAATAATAAATGATAAAGTTTCAAGAAAATTAAAAGTCTGGCATAATAATTGCTGTGACAATCATTTTAAATGTACAATTTTAAAAGATGACTCTTTCGGTCGATGTTTCTTTCCTTTTAAATCTATTTCTTTTCATTCGTATAAAAAAATGCTGCGGCCTACCGATGATTTTAATCAGCACTCTAGTTTTGGGGAGGGAATGAGGTAAATACCACAATTGCTTTTGACAATTTCAGTTCTATTTTTGAATTCATAATGCATTGAAAATTCCGTTACGTTTAAGTATTATAGTTTTATTAGTAGTAACTTATGTTCTTTTTCGGTTAATATCTTATACAAACCAATTTACTCTAGTTTTAAATTTGTGTTCCACTGAATGCTTTTTTTTGAAAATCCTGTTTTTTTTATTAGGGAAAACAATCAAGTAAAAATCCTTAAAAAAAAATGAAATACAATGGATTCTTAAGAGAATGATAACAGACCATGTAATAAAGAACGTTTAATTTACTGGTATTGTGGAGATGTTAAAATTGTTCATTAAAAAGAGTACACTTGTGATTCTAAGGAACAACCATTTGCAAAGAAAAATGGGTGGTAATTAACCACGCTTTAATTGATTGCTTTTTTGCTTATTTTCTCAGCAGTCTGAGCACTCTCTTTAGTGGGGGTAGGGTAACTTTTACAAATGTATAATTCTAGCTACATATTCCCGCATTTTGCAATGGGGGCCTGTGCCTCTTTGCTTGTAAGGACCATATTATTCCCACCTCTTCCTTTTTCTCTTTTTTTTAAAGTTTTAATGGGGATTTTTTAGTTTCTTTTTTCAAGTTTTAGTGTGGATTTTTCAATTTTTTCTTCTATTGCAATTCATAATTTTACAGTAATTTTGTTTAGCAAACCTTAAAACAGATTCTGAGTTTGGTTCTCTTATGCAACAAAATTCATTAATTCATTGCAGCTCGTTTTACATTATTCGGTACTCCTGTACTAAACGCACTCTTTTATATACTGCAATGGAAACCAGTTAGGAAATAGACCGAGACGCGTGATGGAAAACAGGTTTACGCTGCCTTGTGGGGTATAAACAAAGGGTTTCTCACTCCAGGAACTATATTTAAACTGTTGTTTTTTGGGGTTTAGGGGGGGGGAGGTACCTAGGTTAGGTTAGATTACGTATTTAATATATGCTAAGCTATGCCCCCCACCCCATAATGTGCAAATATATAGCCCAAATTTGTTTCTAAACTATTATATATTCATCCTATTTTATTTTATTTCATTAGCATTAACCAAATTAGCAGTATATAAAAGAGTCCGTTTAGTACAGGAGTATCCATTATTCATTTATTAAAAGTTTTAATTTGATCTAATTCGTAATTCTCTGTTTGGTTTAAATTTTGAGAGCAGCCTAAGAAAATCGCAAAACGCAATAGACCAATCGAAGGAATTGCAAGGAAATATAATGTATTGAAAATTTGTTTATTTTTTGCAAAACTCTTGGGATTGTTAACCAAAAATAATTAATTTGTGATTTATCAAATATTACCATTTACCAAACAGATTTCTGATTTCTTTCCACACTTTAATTTGTTATTTTGTGTTAATTAGCTCAGCAACATTTCTACCAAAGACGCTTCTATTAATGCCATAGACGAAATATCCAATTATTAATATTTGTCATTAGCCATTGTCTTAAAAAACATAGTTCCTGGAATTGCATTTTCTTCTTAGTTACAGAAAGGAAAGTGTGGCTTTTTCAGCTAATAGTGATCTTGCGCAAGAATATGTCTACAAGTAATTGATCTTCATTTTCAAAGTAAGTTTCATGCCCTAGCCAAAATAAAAAGGGTGCATTCACAATCTAAATAGAGAGGCCAAGAACTTTGCTTTCCATTAATACTCAAGACTAACGTAAATTTGACAGGCAAAAATTCAAAAAGCTGGTGAGAATATCCATGAATTGGGAAACAAATACAAGCCGCTTGTTCGAGATGTTGCTGGCGTTTGTTTTTGCATCGAGTTCAAATTATTAACCTCTTCGTTATGAAAAGACTGATGAATTTCATTTTTATTTTTCTTTGTTTATGTGTAACCTCATAAAAAGAATAGTATTTTTATGGTAAATCTTTAAACACTATAGAGTTATAATTGACATGCACCAATGCCAGTTTACTGAGTTGAATACAATAGCGGCAACGTGGTAAATTTCTAAATAAGTTGCTTTTTCATTTGACAGTCTTGGTAGTCTTAACTGTATGATGTCTCTAAAATTTGGTTTCTGTTGGATATTATTCTTCACTGGCACCTCCTTAGTTCTAAATTGGTATGTCCAGGCAGGGTTGTATCCAGATTTTTTCTTCCGGGGGGGTTACAAAAGTACCTTTTCGAGCTTTGCTTAAGAAACTTAGAAAACGCAAAAAATATATGTTTGTATTTTATTCTTGATACGTTTTTACGAGTCAAACAAACATTTTGGAGGGGTGTTCAAACCCCCTAACCCCCTCCCCTTGGATACAACCTTGTGTCCAGGCATCCTCCTATTTTTACATTCCTTGGGGATACAATATTTCACATGGCTACCAAGAACATTATTGATTTCATGAATAAATTAATCGTTTGGACTATTTTCAACTTTCAGACATTATTGAACAGAGCGAGGACTTAAGGCCAATTTTTTGTTTTTTTTTTGTTTAATAGAAAAGATAGACGTTTGATAGAACAGCGTTTTTTCTATCTATGGGCTGTATAAAAAAAAATATTTGTGAGCAGCTTAAGGTTAAAACAATATACATATTTAAACCAAGCTTCTGCTATTTCAATTGTCAGTTCTGCAGGGCAAGCTTAACATTAAAATTAACAAAGAAAATTATTGAAGCAGTTATACGAGTAGAAAATATCAGAACTATGAATAACGTTTACACTAACACACGGAAAACATATCAACAGCTTTGATCTTGGACAAAAGCCCTGAAACTTTTGATTTGGGTCTAAGCAGCTATTATTTTAAAAACCCTCACCAATTTCTTCTGTTTTACAAAATCACTTCGCTGAACACTGAGGTACCCAGGGTGTTCCATAAACATTTCTTTTTTGAGGGGGTGGTATTCTGTGCTTAGGCTGGATTTCAATGCGGACAATTATCCGTGGGGAGGGAAATTTCCTGGTGTGAAATTTTCAGGGAAAATTTTACAATGGGAAAATTGACAGAATTCCTATACGAAATTCATTTTATTTGTCTTACTTTCTATTTTTCAACTAAATTTTTCATATGGAGACATTTCGGGGAAATTGTCCCAGGGAGTTTTTCAGCGGGTTTGGATTTCTGGGAAAAAAATTCTACGGAAGGGGGATTTCCGGAGTGATCAGAAACACAATTAGAAATTAAAAGTCTTTTTCAAATGAAGGTATGCTAAGGAGAATTTTTCAGGTTGAATTGTCAGAAAGAAATTTTACGGAGGGATGGGGGGATTTTAGTGAGGATGGAATCATCGGAGGGAGCTTTACGGTACGGTGGTGTATTTTACATGGGAGGAACTTTCCACGGAGGAGGATTTTGCCGTGAGCGGAGGGAATGAGTTAGATTTACCGGCATTATTTTGAAAACAATCAGAAATTAAATTAAAAAAGCAAGTTTTTTCAACTGAGAGTAAGGAGAAACATTTAAACTCAACATGAGCAGAAATTTTTCCGCATATTAAGGGGCCACCCCCTCATCAATACCTTACTCTTTATGCTAAAGTTTGACTGTTTCTGTCAATTTATAAGAAAAACTCCTGAAACACAAGGCCAAATTAGAATAGGAAGCTCTTTTAAAAGTCCTAAGAACTTAGTGCGAAGAGCAGGGTATTGAGGGGAGAGCAACCCCTTTATATACATAATAATATCTGTTCGTTTTAAGTTTTAATGTTGCTCCTTACTTTTAGTAGAAAAAACTTGTTTTTTTATTTAATCTTTAACATAAAACGTATATCGTTGCTGCCACATTTAAAGGTTGTACTTTGACACTTGTCTGTTGAAAGCCAAACAGATGCTTTCGACAATTATTTCAGTATCTTAAAAAAATTAGATAGGACCGTGCCGTATCCAGGATTTTCATTAACATTTTCAAATTAACAAAAACCGTTTGCTAAGCTGTTGTGAAAGATAAGCAGGCTAATATAGGCTAAAAAGTCCAAAGGTAACATACATCGCCCTATTGATCCGCTCTTTGAAACCAGCTTAGCAAACTGTTTTTGGCAATCCTCTTATAAGTATTGAAATGTCAGATATAACCTATAGATGCAGCAATGGCTTTAGCCTACATGTACTGGCTCCGACAAAACTACAACCTGCCCTTCCCCTATTTTGTGCTCCATCCTTAAAAAAATATCCATTCCTGACATGTACAATATACCAATTTTTTCCACAATGTTTATCCTCATTCATTTGATCATTATTTTTTTCCCCTCCTCACAGTTTAACAGAATGAAATCATTCGTTTAATATAGTGTCGATATTAATAATATCTAATTGGGAGAAAACATATGCGACAACCAGCGTCATCTGTCAAATAGGAAGCATCCGTAAAGTAATCAAAATTACAATGGAATGAAGGAATGTATTATTTTAACACCACTCAAAAAAGAAGCAAGTAAAACTAATGCTGAGATTGTCAATTGCCTCCCCAGAGAATAAAAATCCAATAAAAGCTATGATTCTGTGGAGCATAAACTGAAGAAAAATTGAATTCACGCTCCTTGATGAAGTCCCAAATGGTGTTAGTCGTATAGTGAAGGGGGATTTTAGTTTTAATTTATTGGATCTATCTAGTCAAAACGATGATTTTTTCTTAATTCTATGATAGCAAATAATTTATGTCCACTTGTGAATATCCCAACGAGAATCACGAGTCAATCTGCAACAATGATTGGCAATGTATTTGTTTGCTCAATTGGTTTGAATCGAAGTTTTTCCGATGTGATCATGTTTCCTGGGTCTGATCATCCTCGACTGTCAGCTACTATTTGTTGTAGTGTTAAACGAGTTCAGAAAAAAAAAAATCGGCTGACTAAAAAAGAAAATCTTGTTGTGTATAGCGATTGTCTAATATCCCATAAATGTCCAATTTTTCGACATTTGGAATCTTAGTTTTACTAAAGATCAACAATGAAGCTGTTATTGAAAAACCTTTTGTAAACGTTTGAATTTGATAATATAAAATGAAACAACAAAACGAAATTTCGATTAAGTAAATAAAGTTCCCATACTACACAGGTACTTACGACCCTTTATTATATTACATATTGATTCAGGTATATATCGGATCTGATACTTATATGATAAACACCCTGATGTTCACGTTGTTCATTCATTGACGCATTATAGAACCGTTTTTTTTCGTTAATTTTTTTCATCTTAGCGTGAGACAAGACAAAGAGAACTGACAAAATAAATGGAAAATATATAATTTGGGCTATATTTTTGTACATTAGGGGGAATATAAAGTATTTGGACAGTGTGAAGTTAGAAAGCAATTCTTGCTGCATAATATGCAAAATAATTATACCTACCACATTAGGCAGGCAAAACCGCTATAATTTACCCCCCCCCCATAGTGTGTAAATATATAGCCCAAATTTGTCTCTAAAAATTGTATTTTGTATCTTACTTTGGTATATTTCCTTAGGATTGAGCGTCAGAGAAACATATTAGAAGTACATTGGGTTGGGCGTAAATCATACAAGTACCTCAGATCTATTTTGATATACAATAGTAAAGTATCTATGTGCACGTCAACAACACAGATACACAGTACAAAACACAAATGATATGTGCTGGAAATTTACACTTATAGTAGCGTTTCGCATACATTGTTGTTGTTGTTTGGGGTTTGACGCGTTCAACCAATAGGTTATGTGCGTTCGTATCACTCAATTGTTCTGTGCCTTCTGCAATCACTAGCTTGCTGGGGTGTCACTTTGGTCAATATTCACTGAACCTGATCATGTATCACTTATCTTGCTATTGGTAGGGAGTAATTCACCTGCACCAACTGCTTGCATTGAAAAACAGGAATCAAAATAATGCAACTGTGCTTTGTCATACAGCAATTAAAATACCTATACAACACAATTATAATAAAATAATACATTTTAACAGTATAACCTATTACATACCTCCATATATAGAAATTTAATCAGATAAAATATGAAAAGATAGATAAGGATAATAAAACAAATAAAATAGAAAAAGGATAACTCTAAAATAAAAAATTATGGGAGGGGCATCATAGCCATCAAGATTAAAATAATATGGAGCCATCTACCATTTATCTTGCTTATTTTAGGGGTTAATCCCTATCAGCACCTGCCATCAATTATGAACAGGAACCATAATGATGCAATTACCTTATCAAATAGCAGATACAATTTTTATACAAGTCAATTATAATAAATAATACATTTAACCTGTAACCTGTCACCTAGATAAAATTATAATCAAATAAGGCAACTCTTGAGTATCCATTGTGATAGATTGAATTGTTTGGCGTTTCAAATTAAGATAAATGGATACGACTTGTGGACGGTGTTCTGGGTGTCAGAGTACGGTGGTTAATTGTCAGCAGGTCTCCACGGTCCATCGGGCCACCGACCAATGAGGTGATAGCCAATGCCATCCGTGGGCCTGCCCACTGAAAGATAAGTTTCTTTTCATCATCGTTATCTGTTGCTAATCAAATTCTGCTACCTCCGGATACTTCCTGCTGCTTCCTGATACTTCTTACTGCCATCATGGATCCTACAAATGTTAAAATCGGTGATTTATTCCTTACCAAGTTTGCTGGTTATCCCCTCTGGCCGGTTCGAATCCTAGAGGAAATGAAGACGAATACCGGTGACTGCAAATTTGTTGTTTTCTGCTACGGGAAAAACACGATCGTCAGCTTCTACCAGTCACTAGTTTACTTAGTTTTGATGAGAATATGAAGGATGCGTCAACGAAGAAAACTTAGGGTGTAAATCATGCGTTTGATGAACTAAAAAATCATCCCGATGTTTAACGGCAGTTTTTTAAGAAAGGGCAATGTTCGGCAGCAGATAGTCAGTTATCGGATCCCACTGCTGATCTCCGTAGCCTTGTGGTTGCTACAGAGAATGAACTTGCGGCTACTAAGCAAAATCTAGCGAAGGAAATTGAGAGGAAAATTAATGACAAGCTAAATAAATCGACCTCGCAAACTGAAGCTAACATTCATGCTAAATTTCCGGTTGAAACAATGGTCTCTGAAATCTATGATGCGGTTCATGTTGAGTTTCAGCCTAAGTTTGTTGATCGAAAAGTATCTGAAAACCTGCATGCACATGATCGACTTGCTACAAAACCGCGTTAACCAGCTTGAGCTCAAACTAGATGACATTGAGCAGGAAGGGAGAAACGATTCCCTGCTTTTTAACGGGGTCAAGCAGATTTCCTCGCAGAGTGTACTTGATGCTATGAAACACGTGTTGTTCGTGAAGATGGGCCTGACTAACGTTACTGATTCAGACATTCAGTCGGAATCAGACGTTACTGATTCAGTCGGTATTCAGTGGTTTAGTGTCGGATCTAAGAATGATCAAAGACTAGATAAAGTTGCCCCTGTTATCGTGCAGTTTCAATCTAAAGAGATAGCCCGTCATGTTTTTAAAGCAAAAAAAAGCTTAGTGGCACAGGGCTATTTGTAGCCGAGAATCTCACAAAACGAAAGCGTGATCTTTTGAGTGCTTCGAGAGATATGTATGGAAATCGTAGTGTCTGGTCCGATCATGGCCGCATTTTTGTGCGTGAAACTGATACTGCCCCGATCCGGCGTATCTGGTCGATTGACGATCTTCTATAGGGCGTGTTTTTTTTGTATTTTTTTTCTTTTTTTTTCTTTTTTAATTTTTTTTTAATGTTTATTGCTTTGTTTTTTCTATTCTTCTTTTTTTTCTGTGATCGGAGGGGTTTTCCACGGTAACCGACATGCAACGCGTGTTTATATTTTGGTAAAAATTTTGTCTCGCGGATTTTTAATTGTCTCTTTACCGGTATTAAAGTATTTGATTAAAATTGAGTTGCATGTCGATGAGTGGAAAACGCCTTTTATTGTAAGATTTCTGTTATTTTTCTTCAGATGTCTGTCGGCAATATGAATAAAAATTATTCGAGCTCCCGACTGGAACTTCTACAGAGTAAACCGTTTCGTATTGAGAATCTTCTTTCAGTACCTATAGCCAGTGACCTAACTGGCCATGTTTTTGGTCCGCTTCGCCAAAGTAAATACCTGTATTCAGCTGCTAGTGATTTTGATATTCGTAGTATGTCAGGGCTTAAAGTGGCTCAGTGGAACTGTCATGTATCTTCTAACCACCATGATGTTAATAATTTTCTTGAAATTTTTAAAGGTAATATTGATATTCTTGGGATTTGTGAATCTTTTTTTACTCAGGAGAATTTTCTCTCGTCACATTTTTTTCCAGGGTATCAAATTGTTGGCAAATCAAGGACAGTAGTGGGGGAGGAGGTTTGGCGTTTCTTGTGAAGAATGGTATTAATTTTACAGTTCTGAATGATTTTTGTTATTGGAATGAGGGTAAGCTGGAAATATTATCTATTGAAGCCAAGATTGATAAAAGAAAGATTTTGATATCTTCTGTTTATCGGCCGCCTAGTGCTACTCCGGACGATTTTTTTGGGGATTTTGAGCAGTTTATGACTAATGTGCCTCGAAGAAATCGCGAGTGTGTTTTTATTGGTGATTTCAACTTCGATCTGCTGAAATTGACCGGCCCTAATTTAGGTTTTTTGAACTTGATGCTTTGTCATGGCTACTACCCAACTGTTACTATTCCGACAAGGATTACAGAACATTCGGCAACTTTAATTGATAATATATTTGTTTCGTCTGACCTCATTGCGCAATGCCATTCAGACGTGTCAGTTACTCCAGGTTCGGATCATCTCCCATGAGTTTGTACGATCAGGTCAATCTCGAAGCCCAAAATAGCTAAAGAGAAATATCTCTCACGGGAGATGAAGGTCGAGAATCTGAAGAAGTTCAAGGATAAAGTGAGTGTGCTGTCTTGGCAAGAAGTGACGGATATTAATGGTGATCCGTCTCGAGTATTTGATAAATTTATGGATATTCTTGGTCCAATCTATGATAGGTGCTGTCCTGTTCTTGAGATCCAGAAAAGAAAGAGAACCCACCGTAAGCCATGGATTACCGATGAAATTACTGACCTAATGCAAGTGAGGGATGACCTGTTTAAGGCATACCTGAATTGTGAGTCTGATAGTAGTTTGGAAGCATTTCGTAAGGTTCGAAATAAAGTAAATTCCCTTCGCAGAACTGCAATGAAACAGTTTGATTCTGATAAGTTTGAACAACACAAAGGTGATATGCAAGGTACGTGGCAAACTATAAAGAATGTGCTTGGTACTGGCAGATCTTCAGCTTTCCCAAAAAAAGTGGAAATTAACGGTCATAGTGTCCATAATGAGAAGGATATTACAAATGAATTTTGAAAATATTTCTCTAGAATTGGTAGTGATATTTTTAGCGAGGCAGGAAAGAATAGTGACCAGTTTTCGGAACAGGAATTCCTTGACAACCGAGGTGAATCCCAGTCTTTTAGTTTTGTTGAGTGTAATTTGAATGACGTAAGTAAGGCTGTCAAGTCGATAAAGTCAAATTCTGCTGGAATGGATGGACTTAACCTTAAGGTGTTTAAAGTTGTAAGTGCTTACCTCCTACCGGTTCTCCTATACCTAGTGAACCTATCAATGAGAAAAGGTGACTTTCCACGTGCGCTAAAACAAGCTAAAGTGATTGTACTTAACAAAGGAGGTGTCAAGAACGAGTTGTCAAACTATAGACGAATATCAATTTTACCTTTATTTTCTAAGATTTTTGAAAAAATAATTTATTCCCAAGTTTATTCTTATTTAGATTCTTTTGGATTTGTTAGTGATAGTCAATTCGGTTTCAGAAAGCGTCACTCAACGTTGCACGCAATGCATCACCTTTGAAATAATTTGAATAATGGATTTGAAAGAAATTTAGTTCCTTTAACGGTATTTATTGATTTGAAGAAAGCGTTCGATACAGTTAATTTTAATATACTTTTGAAGCGGTTAAAAAGTCTTGGAATTAAAAATAGTGCTCTAAGTTGGTTTGAATCTTATCTTTTCGGTCGGTCTATAAGTGTTGTGCACAAAGATATTGTCAGTGAATTGATGCCTGTTACTTGTGGTGTGCCGCGGGGTTCCGTTCTGGGACCTCTCTTGTTCCTAGTTTACGTAGATACATTGCGGTATTATATAAGCGATGGTGTTGTTACTTCATTTGCTGATGATACAGCTATAACTGTATTTGCAAATTCTGTTCAAGAAGCTGTTGAAAAAGCTAACCATGCACTTCAGTGTCTCCGCGTATTTGTGAGTGTGAGTTGTCTCGCTGTTAATGCAAAGAAAACCAGTTACATGATTTTTAGCAGAACTGGGACTATTTCCCCACTGGATTCGGTAGTTGTATATGCCTCTGAGGTTATTCAACAAGTATATGACCTCCGTTACTTGTGTTTTCATATTGACTGCAATCTCAGCTGGAAAAAACACAGTAAGATCAGCTAAAGCTGCCAGAGGACTCGGGATACTGAGAAAACTGAAGCATACCTTTCCTCTGTCAACCCTCAAGCTCATTTACAGCGCTATTGTAGACCCTTATATTGGGTACGGATGCTCGATATGGGCCAGTAATTTCATCGGCAACTATAAAAGGATACAAATTGCTCAGAATAAAGCAATCAGAGTACTCGGAGAGATGTGCCATTGTGAAAGCACTGCACAATCTTACAAAAAATTTGGCATTCTGAATGTTGGGCAGCAGCGTGATTATCAGTTATCAGTGTTTGTCTATCAGTGTCTGAATATGTTATCTCCTGAGTACTTTTGAAAAGTATTTTCCCGCAATTCTCTCTACCATGAATATTCTACACGAACTGTTGACCATTTGGTCAGTGAGATCCGACATTCAACAAGGTCAAGTTTTGCTTTACGGAACATAGGTGTTTCGGTATGGAATGGTCTCCCGGATAGTATTAGAGCGGCCGGTAACTTAGTTTCATTTAAGAAGAAGTTAAAGGATTTTTTTGTTAAAAAAGGATGATAATTTTTGGAGATTGGGGGGAGGAAGAGGGAAGGGGGGGAGAGGAAGAGGGGAGGGGGGAGGATTGTTAGAGTGTGACAGTGGAAATTGTTTTCTTCACTTTTTTTTCTCCTTACTTTCTTTTTTTTTGAAAAAATAAGAATTTATTAATAATTATTATTGTTTTTATTTATTTTTGATTAAAGGGTGGTTAGAAGATACAGCCACAAACAGGATTTGTTTAAAATCTTAATGTGGTTGTCTAGTTATTTCTGATGTTTGTTGAATGTTTTTTTTGGTAAAGTATAAATGTCTATGTCTATGTCTAAAAAAGGAAACATGCAGAAAAAAAAAATGAATTTAGGGAATGAACCAAACCAGTATTCATAACCAAATTACTTAATAAGTTTGGGCTTAGTCAATCATGCCAAACCCAAGGGAAAACAATGGAGAGATAACTAGTCAATTGTCTGAGAAGGGGCCAACCTAGGTCTGGCCCTAGGTTGTATTGCAGCACCTTCTGGGCTAGGTACAGACTCCTTTCATTTACGTTTCCTTTCTGCTTTGCCAGGGCTGCTAGTATCTGCTGACATTGTGGGAAGGAATGAACCTTCTCTATTTAGGGTTTCAACTGCCTTATTTAGGCTATTTATTAGGTTTTCAACTGACTTATTTCGGCTATTTAGGTCAGGGCTGCTGGTATCTGCTGACATTGTGGGAAGGAATGAACCTTCTCTATTTAGGTTTTCGACTGACTTATTTAGGCTACAGACTGCATTTTGAAAAGGTCTTGGTGCTAACTCAGAAAGCAGTTCACTAATAGATGTAATAACCTGAGTTAGATCAGAGATCTGCTTTGCAACACCTCCAAACATGGCCATATACCTCATGTTGAGTTCCTCAGCTGGAGGTTGATTAGGAGTCAGTGGAGGGAAAGGGTCTGTATGTACTACGGGGATGTGTTCGGTATGTTTAGGAAGTCCTTTCTTCAAGACCTCAGCAGCAGTCCTCATGGGGACATTATTGCTGAAAGAGTAACCTACAAGTGCTTTCTTCTCTATGAATACTGGGCACTCCTTGGCATTAGCAGCATGGTTACCATTGCAGTTAGGGCACTTGAGTACCTGGTCTTCCTTAACTGTTTTAGATTGGGGGCATTCATCAAGGGTGTGTTGTCCACTACAAAGTAGACATCTTCTGCCTCTGCGGCAATTTGAGGCCATGTGGCCAAAACATTGGCAATTGAAACACTGTATTTCCCGGGGGATAAACTGCTTAACTGTACACCTTGCTCCCCAAGCATAGATTTTCAGAGGGAACTGAACATCCTAATTAAAGGTGCAAACCAAAGGGATAATTGATGGGCTTGGATTTTTAAAGGCCAATGCCACTTGTTGTATTCTTTCATCAACTTGGACCTCCTTGACAAAATCATCCAGATGGGTGACCTCCTCAGATGGGATAAATACAATGCCTTTTCTGTTTCTGATTAAAGAAGGATTAGAGCTAGGACCAAGCACAAACTTTACCTTACATCCATTTACTCTGTATCTGAAATAGAAAGTATAGCAGCAGCTACTGACTGGTTCACAGCTATTATGATAATGGAGCCATGTGGTCCAAGTCTTTCTAACATTGAACCATAATGGCCCCTGCACTCATGATTTTGGAGATGTTGAAACAGTTTTTTGGCAATAACTGTTCTACAGCCCAATGTCAACAGCCTAGGCCTACTGGTCTCATTTGGACCTTCAATACCTAAAGCCAAAATCCTTACACTAGAGTTATTGGGGTCAGAGATGACAGGACTACTAACCATCCTGTCAGTCATCACAAATAAAACCCCAAAGGGCTAAAACAATTTAAACAACAAAATTAAATCACAACAATGAAATAAATTGTCAAATAAATAAAACAAATAGGCTACAAGCAGAGGGGGGCCCTCAGTCAATAATAAATTAAGCAAGCAATATAAGTCAAAAGCAGGCACAGCACTAAATTTCAAAGCAGGGTATAAAAAGGTTCGATAAGTGCTTTCAAGCAATTGGTAGTTGCAATATGCAGGACTCTGAGAGAGTTTGCAGCAAGCACATTAACAGTCAAAGCAAGCCAAAGGCCAAAAAATTCACAACAAAGCGAGTGTACAGGCGTCAGGGACCCCAAAGGGCAGAGCCCCTTGTGTTTTAATCAACAAACCGTGGCACAGAGCTATCCCTACTAGGGAAATAACAATTATGAATATATTTGGATCATTTCAATTTCAATTCGTTTTTTCACTACCCAAGTATTAACCTCTTCTGTTGCGTTTTCGCATACATAGTGGGATTTAAATCCCTTTAAACTTCCAACAACTCCAACCGTCTGTGTCTGTGAATAATTATAGGTTTTGACTGCTCTTTTTTCCTGTTTTTAGACAGCTTGTAAAGTGGAAGGACATACATTCCGTCATGGCTCAAGGCCAAAAAACTCTGTCAAAAATCAAAATAGAAAAATTGTCCCATGTAAGTATTTTATCTTTTATTAAAATCTAAAACAGAGACTAGACTTGAGGTGTGTTCTTACGATTCAAGAAAAAGAATAACGACTTCATTCAACTTACTTCACAGTAGTTGATACGGTTTTCTGTTGGTCTATGAAATTTCGAATTTAAAATTTATATAAAATATACTGGAGAATGCAGTCCTCCTCTGTTGGAAAAATTCAAAAGAAAAACGTTTCATGTTTCATAGTTCTACTAGTTACCGGTTTTTATGAAGGAAATACTTTTGTTTAAGCCTCTGAAACTATGGTAAAAAGCAGTGGCGGATCGAGAGGGGGCGAGGGGGGCGCGCACAACCCTAGCGTAGTCTAAAGTAGTGTAATTTACTTAATTAACTCAAGTTTCATTCTTAGACCACACTGGCTATACATGACAAACGAAACTCAGAGAGGAGAGAAGGTAACAAAATGAAAAATAAAATCAAAAAAGGGTGAAAAAACGAGGATTTTGTCAGCCAGCGAACCATGAAGATGACAAAATATAAGCAAATATTTCGACAAGGACCTCCGCCAAGTCGTCCTCAGTGCTAAACAAAAAAGAAAAAAAAAGAGAAAAAAAAACGAAAATCTAACCTTTCGAAGTTTACTGTACAAAGACAGAACAGACACTGAATGAAAAACCAGGCAGGAATCAATGAAAATGAATTTACCAAGATGATTGTGCAAGGATCTTTCGTCTTGCAATAATTTTAGCTGGTCTACAATTTCGGTTTTCATTAGATATGCAAATAGGTTCTTTTAAGTTTTTTCGGGTGAAAATATTGATTGAGTCCTTCAAGATTAAACTGTCGTAAATTGGGCTTAATGAAATATCTCCAGTATCTCTATTTATTGCTAAATTTTGGTTCATATATTTTTTTATCTCAATTACCTCTTTAAAAGTTTGTGGTACGCCATTAACAGTTGATATTAAGGTTGCCTCGTCAAACAGAACTAGATGGGTCGGATTTACGAAAATATGCGAAGCCAATGCCGAATCAAAGTTGTCTTTGTTATTTTTTAATCTCAGGGACTTATCTATCGAAATTTTGTGCTCATGCAAACGTTCACCTAGTTGTTGATGGGTCCTACCAATGTAAAATTTTCCACAAGAACACGGGATTCTGTAGACACCACTGCCCAGTACAGGGTCTGTTTTATCCTTTCCTGAGTTGAAAAAGTGTTCAACTTTTTGTTCGGTTTTGAAAGAAACAGAGAGATTATGTTTATTTAAAATTTTTCCAAGTTTATCGCCAAGTTTCGGGATGTATGGTAAAACGATGAAAGTTTTTTTCTCAATTGCCGGTGTAACTGAATCAAGGGGGACAAGCTCCCTATTTTGTTCTTTTATCTTTTTTAATCGTCTATCTATTATATTTTCAATGAGTTTGATTGGGTAACCATTGCAAAAAAGAATATCCTTGACATAATTTAGTTCAGAATTTATATGATTACGGGAACAAAGTTTTAAAACTCTGTCGACTAAAGAGATTATTACCCCTCTTTTCACAGAAGGAGGGTGATGGGAAGAGAAATGTAGATATCGATCATTATGAGTCGGTTTTCTATATATAGAAAATTCAAGACTAGGATTAGTTTTTATAATCAAAACATCTAAGAAAGGCAGCTTACCTGAATCTTGGAGTTCCATTGTGAACTGGAGATTCGAATCAAAAGAGTTCAAATGTGCCAAAAAATCTCTTAGAGAGTCTTGTCCATGTTCCCAAACAGAAAGGATATCATCAACAAAACGAAACCAGATAGAGTGTTTTAAGTGGAAACTATTCAAAGCAGACTGTTCTATGAAATCCATGTAAAAATTTGCCAAATAAGGAGACAAAACAGTGCCCATGGATAAGCCCATTATTTGAAGAAAAAATTTGTTTCGGAATTTAAAATACAAGGAGAACTTGTTGCAAAGACGGACAAGGGTCATTATTGTATCAATTTCCAAAGTTTTGTAATCCGACCAAGCTGAATTTTCCTCTAATTTTCTTTGTAAAGCCTGCTCACATTTATGGACATCGCATGAAGTGTACATAGAAACTGCATCAAAACTAGATAAAACGGTATTTTCTGTTGTACTTTGATTTTTTAACTTCTCAACAAGATCTATGGAGTTTTTAATATAGGATTTCTGTGTGCTTAAAAGAGGCTTAAAAATGGTGGCTAAGAAACTTCCTATACCCGTAGCTGGAGAACTATAACATGCTACAATTGGACGTAACGGAATATCTTTCTTATGGATTTTAGGCAGACCATAAAACTTAGGGGCTGAACAACCTTTGGGATAAAATTTTCTGTACATTTGAGGGGTAATTAGTCTAGTATCTTTTAAAATTCCTAGTTCATTTCTCAACTTCTGTGTGTATTTGTCCGTGGGATCAAATTTTATTTCTTTGTAAATATTTTTATCCATTAAAAGGGTGTTAACTTTTAATTCATAATCTGCAGAATTCATAATTACAACTGTGTTTCCCTTGTCCGCTTTCGTAATTACTGTGTTTTTGTCTTTTTTTAAATTTCGGAGGATTTTAATTTCTTCCTTTGATTGAGTTGAAAGTGACAAAGATGGCCTATAATCAAGAATACTCTTTACAATTTCACCTCTGAGTAGGACAAAATCCTCGTTTTTTCACCCTTTTTTGATTTTATTTTTCATTTTGTTACCTTCTCTCCTCTCTGAGTTTCGTTTAACTCAAGTTTGCGTTAATTAAACTTTTTCCTACCGCAAGTTTATCGGATCAACCTATTTTGCCCCCCCCCTGCTAAAAGAATCCTGGATCCACCCCTGGTAAAAACTGATTTTGACATCAACAGCTTTCTGATTCATTTTGATGACAGGAGGGTACCAAACTTTGAAATTAAGTTTTTTGTTACTTCACCTACGCGTTTTGGCGGCACCAGCCAAACTTCAGAGTCAAGTTCAGTTACTAAGTTACTAAGCCCTAAGTAACTAGGCTTTAGCATAAAATTGAGTCCTAAGTTATACTACTTAGGCTATACTACTTAAGTCAATGCTTAAGTGGTTTAGTAGTAACTTAAGTTTGGTTTTACTGCTTAAGTTACACTACTTTATATCCATAGTTGTCTAAGCTCGAGCGTGAAATTGAAAATGTCTGATATTTGGAAAATGCAATGTTTACGCTATATACTGACCACATACAAATTTCACTTAGGATGGTGGATTTCGCGTTGCCCGACGAAGAAATTATTTTCATGAGGGTAAAATCAGTCCTATTTTAAATAAATCGGTTCAAAATCGGCGAAATTATTTTCATGAGGATAAAATCGGTAGTTGAACAAAACCATTTCTGCAGTTTGCAAACTTGTGTTGAAAATGAAGTAAAGCTACCTATTTATCTGCTGGTATTTGCATACTACATCGATGTTCACTGTTTTTTAGATAGCTAATAAACATAATGTTTTAATTAAATTTATTTTTTCAGTTGCGAATGAGACAGTTCACACAACAAAGTCTCTTGGTCGTTTATGCTTAGCAAAATTTACTTTTTTCTGTCTGAATTTGCCTTATCTTTGTTTGTTACGCTTTGCCGGTTAATAGTATTTACAGAATTGTTTCTGCTTTGACACACCCTTTAGAATAGTTTTCTAATTGCATCTTGCTTCCCGATATTTTTCATTATCGTGCCAATAATCCCGTGTTTCCACAAACCTGGAATGCACATCGGCATTATTTCTGTTATACTGAAAAACAAAACTCAATAAAACAGCCGGGGTATAAACGAATAGCCTTAACCTGTCTGTTGTTTTTGTAGGAGATTAAATAAAAAAAACAAGTTTTTTTGACTGAAAGTAAGGAACGACGTTAAAACTTAAAACAAACAGAAATTATCCCCTATATGAAAGGGGCTGTCCCCTCCTCAACGCCTCGCTCTTTACGCAAAAGTTCTTTATTGTTTAAAAAAAAAGAGTTGTGAGAAAGTCAAACTTTAGCGTAAAGAGCGATGCGTTTAGGAGGGGACAGCCACTTTCATATACGGGATAATTTCTGTTCGTTTTAAGTTTTAACATCGTTCCTTACTTTCAGTTAAAAAACTTGTTTTTTTTATTTAATTTTTGAACGTTTTTGAATTAATGCAGGTTTTGATTTTGGCTCATCGTACATGAATAATTAAAAAAAAATGCATATTAATTTTACTTTTATTTGGTTAAATGGCTTTCTCGAAACTTGTTTAATTTTATTTACGAACGTTTTTATTAGTAATAAATGTACGTAACTTACGAATTAACTTACGTAACGAACTTCTATATTCATAGATTTTTAATACGTATATTAGGGGGTTCGCCCCCTAGTCAATGCCTTGCTCTTTAAGCTAAAGTTCGAATTTTGTCCCAATTCTTAAAAATGACCGCTTAATCACAAAGGCCGTTAATTAGAATAAATAGCTCTTATGAAAGTAATAAAAATTCTTTGCCTTAAAGAGCGAGGTATTGACTAGGGGGGGGGGGTGAACCCAATCATATACGTAATATTTTATGTTCGTTTTAAGTTTTGATGTTGCTCCTTACTTTCAGTTAAAAAACTTGTTTGTTTTTTGTTTAATTTCTGATCTGTTTCTTTAATAATGATGGGAAATCCGGCGCCCCCTTCATAGCAATGTCCCTTCCCCCATGAAAACTTCCTTCATAGAAAGATCCTCCCACATAATCCCCGACTCACCCCTCCCCACCCCCGACCTACCAGAAAAAATCCAACCTGAAAACGTCTGTATACTTCCCAATAACCAATACTATATGTTAACATTGGGTAAAGTTCATAACTTTCAGCCCTCCCCCCGGGAACTTCGGGGGATTAAGTCATCCTAAAAGACATAGTTATGATATTTTCGACCATGCTGAACAAAATGGCTATCTCAAAATTTTGATCAGGTGACCATGGGGAAAAATGAGCGTGGGAGGGGGCCTAGTTGCCCCCCATTTTTTGGTCACTTAAAAAGGGCACTAGAACTTTTAATTTCCGTTCCAATGAGCCCTCCCACGATATTCTAGGACCACTGCGTCGATACGATCACCCCTGGGAAAAAAAATAATAATAATAAAAAAAATAAATAAACACGCATCTGTGATCTTTCTTCTGGCAAAAATGCAAAATTCCACATTTTTGTAGATAGGTGCTTGAAAGCTCCAAAGTAAGGTTCTATTATACGCTGAATATGATGGTGTGATTTTCATTAAGGTTCTATAACTCTTAGGGGTCCTTCTCCCTTTTTTCTAAAATCAGCCAAATTTTCTCAGGCGCGTAACCTTTGATAGGTAAGACTAAACTTGATGAAACTTATATATTTGAAGTCAGCATTAAAATCCGATTCTTTGGGTTTATCTATTGGTATCAAGATTCGTTTTTTTAGAGTTTCGGTTACCATTGAGCCGGGTCGCTCCTTACTTTCAGTTCGTTACCACGAACTGTTTGATTAGGAGAAACACCTGGGGGAGAAACAGATACTGTTTTCTGTATTCTTCTCTATTTTTATAGTAACGGTGAAGTATTTAAAGGAAAAATAACGGTTTCAACAATTTTATTCGCTTCCTCCTTGCAGGATTTAAATTTCGAAACTAAAATTTAAATGGCTAGTGCCCTTTTTAATAGTCGAAAGTGAATGGAGGGCAACTAACCTTTCTCTCACTCCCATCTTGTCCCCAAACACATCCAATCAAAATTTTAAGATAGTCATTTTGTTCAACGTGGTTGAAAGCTCTGGAAATTAGGTCTTTGAGGATGACAACCACCCACAGCCCTCAGGGCAAGGGTTGTAAGTTATGCCCTTGGGGCATACAAGGTTTTGATAGAACGTGTTGTCGTAGAAACTTCAAAAATGGCTCATTCGATTAGAAATTGAAATGGCTAGTGCCCTTTTTAATAGTCGAAAGTGATTGAAAGGAAACCAACCACTTTCAACGCCCACCATTTCCCCAAAACATCCAATCAAAATTTTGAGATAGCTATTTTGTTCCATGCAGTTTAAAGTTCAGGAAATTATAACTTTGATTAGAACACTCCCCCCACAGTTTTCAGGGCAGGGGTTATAAGTTATTCCCTGGGGGCATATAAGTTTTTATTGAAATCTTTGTCGTTGAAACTTGGAAAAGGGCTCATTCGATTGAAAATTCAAAGGGCTAGTGCCCTTTTTAACAGTCTCAAAAGTGATGAGGGCAACTAACCCCCCTCTCATGCTCACCTTTTCCCCAAACCCATCCAATCAAAATTTTTAGATAGTCATTTTATTCAACGTAGTTGAAAGTTTTGAAGATTAGGTCTTTAAGGATGACAACCCCTCCACCCCCACAGCCCTCAGGGCAAGAGTCGTAAGTTATGCACTGGAGGCATATAAGGTTTTTATAGAGAGCGAAGTTGTAGAAGCTTCAAAAAGGGCTCATTCGATTGGAAATTGAAAGGGCTAGTGCCCTTTTAATAATCGAAAATGATTGAAGGGCAACTAATTCCCCTCTCACACCCCCAATTTCTCCAAACACATCAATCAATCAATCAATCAATCAATCAATTTATTCAATTAATAAACACAACAATATACACTTCAATATAAACTCCCCCGTAAGGCTCTATGGCCAGGAAAAAAACAGGGGAGAAACAAAAATGAAACAAATACAAGTATTTCAATATAATGCATTGCATTTCAACCTTTCAAAGACTCAACACACACACACACACAAACAAAACAAAAAGAGAGAAAAAAACAATAATTAAAGACCCAAACAAAAGCGATTTTATGAGACCCCCCCCCCCCCAAAAAAAAAAAAGAATGTAGGACACTCCAATAAAATCAACCAAATTCCAAATATGTAATTGAAACCAAACCACAAAAAAAATATTATACAAACTCAAAACCCCTCACAACAAATGTTTCCAACCCAGGCTAGTGTCACCCCCCCCCAAAAAAAATAATAATAAAAATTAACAAAAATATATTTAAACATGAAAAATCAAGACATTAAAAAATTTCTTAAGATTCTTTTGAAAGTTCCAAACGAGTGACATTCTTTAGCTGACTCAGGTAGGCTATTCCAAACGATATGACAAGCAGTTAATGGATTAAAGTCAGACCTCACCGATGGAGTAAATAGAATATTAATATTCCTTGAATTGCGAAGATGATGCGAAGACCTGTCAGTGACGAAAGAAGGAGTAGTTTGAAGGGCTGCGGTAACATCACCATGAATTTGATGAAAAGTGAAAGACGCGCACGAAAGAGTGTAGAGAGACTACAAATCAAGTAATAGGCTAGTTGGGTTAGATGTAGAACAATTTGTTTCCTGTATAAGCCTTCTTGCCTTATCATATAACTTAGAAAGTGGTTTCAAAAAAGAAGAGAAAGTTGACATCCATATTGTAGGGCAATAAGAGACGTAGGACTGAACTAAGCAATGGAACAGAATTTTTAAAACTGATCCAGGAAAAATGTGTTTTAGCTTCCTCAAAATTCCAAGACTCCTTGAGATCTTCATATTAATTAGTCCAATATGATGCTTGAATGAAAGGTTTTCATCGAGAAGAATACCGAGAAATCGGACATATCGTTCCTTAGGTCTACTGAGAGAGCCCCCTGAAAGCTGGATTTTAGATAAGTCAGGGCACGTCAGAGAAATACGGGCAGAAATTAAAAAACTTGACTTAGCAACATTTAGGGCAAGGCAATTTGCATCAAACCAAAGAACGACTCTCTCAAAAAGGTCAACTAATTTGGGAAGCATCTCAGACTCAGTTCCCACTACAGTACCAATGGTACTGTCATCAGCGAAAGCAACGAGAGTGTCCACATCCTGCGAAAACGATGGATTTTTTTTAGCATTGAAAGATACAGGATGACATAGGCGACAGCAAACTGTAGGTTTTTGATTCATAACCGCAACTATAAGGTCATTAACATAAATCAAAAACAAAAACGGTCCAAGAACAGAACCTTGAGGAACACCAAACTCAACTTCAGACGAAAAGTGGGAAAGGGAATCTACGGAGATAGTTCTACCTGACAAATAGGAATCAAACCAAGCATGAGCCTGTCCTCTTACACCATTGTGTGATAGCTTATACAGCAGAATCTCATGAGTTAAAGAGTCAAAAGCCTTACGGACATCTAGGAATATAGCTGCAGGAATCAAACCAGAGTCAAGCGCGGTGTGGAGAAAATTTAAAAGAGCTACACACGCATGCTCCGTAGAATGCTTAGCTCGGAAGCCAAACTGAAAATCATGAAAAAATCTTTTAGCCTCTAGAAAAGCAAGTAGACGGGAAAGCATGGTCTTTTCAAAAATTTTGCTAAAAACAGACAGCAAAGATATAGGGCGATAATTGGCTGGGTCACTTCTTGGTCCACCTTTATATAAGACAATTACTCTAGCTCGCTTAAGAGAACTGGGGAAAATCCCATTTTCAAAAGAAAGATTTATAAGCTTTGTCAATGGAGAAATAATTGAAGGAAGAATGAACTTAACTACCATAGTTGGAATTCAGTCAGGGCCAGACGATGAAGAACCCTTCAAGCTATTTACAATCCTGGCTACTTCAACATCAGAAGCTTGATATAACACCATCGATTTGAGACAAGGCGGACCAAGATAAGATTTGTAATCTGGTTGTGACTGTGAAGACCTGACTGAAGAAGCAGTAGTTTTCCCAATATTGGCAAAATATGATGTAAATGCTTCTTGAACAGATAGAATACCCTCAACAACCACATCACCAACTACAAGACTTGGAGGGATAAAAGGAGCTGGAGAAGAACGTTTGAGGACGGAATTGATCACTTGCCATGTTTTTCGAATATCTTTCCCACAATCCAAGAATTTTTTGGAATAATAAAGGAATTTAGCCTTCCGGCATGAAGGATTGAAAACATTCCTGTAGAGTTTGAATTGCTGAAGACGTGCAGCATTCAAAGATGGCTTTGCTGACTTAAAAGCTTTCCAGAGATTATTTTTTCTTCTCCAACTCTTTAGAAAACCAGGGTCATCCATGGGTTAAGAGGAATAGATCTTTTTGACCTTGAAGTAGAGGAGGACAGAGCACATACGTCACAAATAGACTCCTTTACTGACTCATAAAAGGAATCAAACTTAGAGCAAAAATCATTATCGTCACCAAAAATATTCCATGTCTTCTCAGCTAAATGGGATCTAAGGCGGATCACTTCATTCAAACCAAACCTAAAAGAAGCTGAAGCAGATGCTGGAGTGTCCCTATTCAATGTTTTTTCAAGGATAAAACTAGAAAATACAGGAAAATGGTCTGAAATATTACTCACAACAACAGAATTCCGAACCAAATTAAGAGACTAAAAAATATTATCAATTAAAGAGGCTGACGTATCAGTTACACGTGTTGGAATACAAGTTGTTGGTAGAACCCCAGCAGTGAGCATATCTGAGAGAAAATCCATCGTAGTAGAGGAAGCCATGTCAATCAGATTTAAGTTAAAGTCTCCCATTATTACAAGTTCACATGGACGTCTGCCTATTAAATCCAAGACCTCATCAAGGACCTGAAGAAAAGAAGGGACGGATCCACTGGGAGATCTATAAACATTACCAATTATCAAAACCTTATTTTTTAATTTGATTTCAATAAACTGGGATTCAAAAACCCCTTCGTCATTCCTTGACAGATCGCTTCGAATAGTATACGGAAAAATATCAGAAATATACATTGCTAGTCCACCCTTTGCCATCCTTCTGCGATTTAGTCTCTCCATTTTGTAACCGGGTATATCTAAAAGCATTTCATTGCTAGAATTAAGAAAAGTCTCACATAATCCGATAACATCGGGTCGCCCATCAATAACTATCTGCCTCAACTGATCAATCGATGAACATAGACCCTGAGTACTGAGTTGAAAGACCGAAAAATGATCATCTCGTCTAGCAGCCCACTTTAAATCAGAAACATACTTACTATTAATTGATTGGGAAGTATTTAGGGAATTTCTTTTAATTTGACCAATGGAATTATTAACGATACTCAAAACATCTAAGGGGTTTCTTTGTGATTGAAGTAAACGCCCATCAAGGGAGTAAAAATCCCAAGAGCCTGAGTTAGAAAAATTCATAAAACTTAAGGAGTCTGTGTATCAAACCTGCGCCGCAACACACACAAAATAAAATAAATAAAAAAATTAACGAAGAGGCTATAAATAACAACAAAAATAAATATAAATAAATAAATAAAATCACAATAATCATACCAATAAGTAAGATACATATACATTTTATATTATTGAACAAATTAATAATAATAATTTCAGATAAATTTAGTGACTTTCTTAAATCATTTATCATACTACTCAGTTCCTGAAATAAAAAAAAATTAAAAATATATAACGCTAAAGCTCCACTGCATTAATGTACCCATGAGACCAATACAAGTAAAATCATCTTCAAGATAACAAAGGAATTAAAATCCCAAACTGACGCAATGACTTGTGAGAACAGGCATGTAACAAAAAAGAATAATTATTGAAATCCATAAATTTCATTGAAGTTAATTGGAACGAAAGTAAATCATTAGACAGATACGCACAAAGAAAAAAAAATAAGCAAAAGATAAATAAAATACGCTGAATATATGAATGGCAAGATACTAAACATATCTAAAAAAAAACACACACACAAAAAAACTTATTCTTAAACACAGTCGGCTAGAGTATGAATTTTTTTTAGTGACACTTTCACCGTTAGGCCTTGCCAAAATTTGCCCACGATCAGTCCAAACATTTCTATGTCCAAATTTGTCCTTAGCGGCATATAGGATCTCACGTCACCTCTTTGTCAATGCTTCCGATAGGAAAATTCCACTTGAAGCTAACCTGGCTTTTGCTTTGAAGACTTTCTTCGCTATATCATTATTCAAAAATTTAACTAAAACAGGAGGGACTTTGACGTTTAGGGAGGCATCGGTTAAAGCAGGAGATATTTTGAATCTGTAGATATTCCTAATTTGGGCAACATTAATTTCAGTCAGGTTCATTTTGGTTATGAAAACTTGCAGGATTGTTGATTGGAGGTCAGATCCGGACTGTTGCTTAACACCATGCAAAATTAGCGAATCAAGCAGCACTTCTTGTTCAAATGAATCTAGTTTCATCTCAATTTTCATGATTTTCTCTTCTTGATTTATAATTTGGCTGCGAAGAGTTTTCAGCGATTGTTCAATTTTTTCAAATTTTGGTTGATAATCAAGAGTAATCGCGTCATATATTTGACAAATAATGTCGTGGGATGACTGGCGGAAAGAATCAGCATCCGAAAACCTTTCATTAACCTTCTTAGTTATATTTTGCAGTAACTCTCGCTTAGTTTTTTCCAGGTCAAGTTCCGTAGAAGTGATTTTATCCATCAACGAAGCACATTCTCCTGTATTAGATTCCTTAATTGTTAATGCATTATATGTCTTGGAAAGGGATTTATAAATATCGGGTGAATTTTTCAATTCCTCAAATGCAGCCTTTACACCTACAGTCTGTTTTGTTGAAGTTCGGCTAACGCTTGGATTATATTCTGCCAAGTTGGCTTCAACAAGTCTGTATTCGTCATGTGTCCCATAGCAAAATACCAAATATGATGGCTTTCCTTTGCTATCCTTGGACACTTTTAGTATCTTTACTGGCCAATGAGGATAATTTTTGAAGTTAGCTAACGCGATATCAAACTCTTTAAATGCAGGCATTTCCTATTAAGGAGAGGACAAAAGTAAAAGCAACTTATCTTTATGTAAGTTAAGAACCTTAATGAAAAATTTAGTTGAAATAATGCTCCAAAGATTCAATAATATATATCCAAAATAATCTATATAATCCACTAATATCAGCCTATTTCAATACCACTTAGTTTGGAACCAAAGGTGAACACAGTAAATTTACTCGAAATCCAAACTTTGAGATATCCATTTTGTTCAACGTAGTCGAAAATTCTGGAAATTAGGTCTCAGAGCCCTCAGTGCAAGGGTTGTAAGTTATGCCCTGTGGGCACATAAGGTTTATATAGAAAGCTATTGTAGAAATTTCAAAAGGGACTCATTTTATTGGAAATTAAAATTGCCCTTTTTAATAGTCGAAAGTGAATGGAGAATAGTTAACCCCCCTCTCACGCCTACCATTTCCCCAAACACATTCAATCAAAGTTTAGAGATAGCCATTTTGTTCAACGTAGTTGAAAATTTTTTTAAATTATGAATTTAAGGATGACAAACCCCCCAGAGCCACCAGTGCAAAGGTTGTAAGTTATGCCCTGGGGGCATATAAGGTTCTTAGAGATAGAGTTGTCGTAAAAACTACAAAAGGGGCTCATTCAATTGGAAATTGAGAGGGCTAGTGCCCTTTTTAATAGTTGAAATGATTGGAGGGTAACTATCCCCTCTCTCACGCCCACCATTCCCCCAAACACATCCAATCAAAGTTTTCAGATAGCCATTTTGTTCAACTTTGCAGAATGTTCTGGAAATTAGGTCTTTGAGGATGACATTCCCCCCCCCCTTTGCCCTAGGGCCAAGGGTTGTAAGTTATGCCCTGGGGACATATAAGGTTTTTATTGAAAGCGTTGTTGAAGCAACTTCAAAAGGGCTTATTTGATTGGAAATTGAAAGGGCTAGTGCCTTTTTTAATAGTTGAAAGTGATTGGATAGCGACTAACGCCCCTCTCACGCCCACCATTTTCCTAGACACATTCAATCAAAATTTTGAGATAGCCATTTTGTTTAGCGTAGTTGAAAGTTCTGGAAATTAGGTCTTAGAGGATGACAACCACCGTCAGAGCCCTTAGGGTAAGGGCTGTAATTTATGCCCTGGGGACATATAAGATGTTTATAGAAAGCGTTGTCGTTTCAAAAAGGGCTCGTTTGATTGGAAATCGAAAAGCCTAGTGCCCTTTTTAATAGTCGAAAGTAATTGGAAGGCTTGACATTTTTATAGTAAAGATCGATGTGGGTATAATGTATTATTTTTTTGTTGATGTTGTTGTTTAGACCAGGACACTTTGTATCGAAGGAGTTGTCATAGGAACATCGTAAAGGTCTCATTCCATTGAAAATAGAAAGGGCTGATGCCCCTTTAATAGCCGAAAGTGATTGGAGGGAAACTAATCCCCCTCCCACGCCCATTTTCCCATTTACCTTTATGTTTAAAAACTAAATGTTGCCATAAGATTAAATCAAAATGCACTGTGTTAATGCTAATTCCCAATAAGGCATCTCAGCAGTATCCCAAGAACGACTAAGGGTATTATTTTCAAACTTTCGGGGCTACTTCTGCTCTTAAAATTTAACCAAATCAAAATAGCGTAAGTGTATCCTAGCTATCAAAGACAGTTAACAGATTTTTTTGCCAATGGAAGTTTTCCATTTCAGGTCATCTAGAGGAGGTATGAAACTAAATTAAACATTACTATTTGTGTCCAGATTTTTAAAAGGGTGTATGTTGTTAAAAATTGCTGAAAATTTTTCTCCAGAATACAAATAGCAGGTCAAACTATAAATTATTAATAAAACGAAAAGATTTAAAGTATTATTTTATTTTTCCCTAAAAAGACTATGTCAATATAAAACGAACAGAAATTGATAAAAAAAAAACTAAGTTTTTCAAAGAAAAGTGAAGAACTCCATTAAACAAAAAATGAGCAAAAATAAAATCAAATAATCTACCAAGCGTGAAACTACCACAAATCAGCATCGATAAATAAATGACACCCAAAACGAACAAAAATTACAATAAATAACCGAGTCAAACTCAAAACGAGCAAAAATTAACATAAGTTGGGCTCAAAACCCCGATGCCTTCCCAAGGCCAGAACATAATTTGCACTTTACTGAAAAAAATACAAATGAATGTACATTGTCAGTTTAACTTACATATACTGATATTTAGTAATCAAAAAGTTAATATTATTTGATTTATTAAAGTTGTAAAAGTAAAAACATTTGAATTTTTTTCAGTGTATTTAAAAGTGTATATTTTTTAAAGTTTATTTAAAAAGCCAGTGGCCATATACACAAAACACTGAACAAAAACAAAAATGAACCACGCAATAACACTCAACAAATTTAAGTTGCTGCTTTCCGTACTTCCAATCCTCTCTCTAAAAAGCAAACTAGCGAAATAATTAGGTCACGTGAGGTAGTCCTCAAAATACCAGGAAGCAGCGGTACCTACCCTCGAAAAAAATTATGCCTCAAAATCCCCGAACTTTGGCATCTGCTCAAAAAATGGTCAAGCCCATCACCCAACTCCCCAGAGAGGGGGCAAGTACACCCGCCTCCCGAGTTATCATCATCACATGACTCCCAATATCTTTTACGCAGTGGTATACAATTTGCTCGTGCCTGTAACCAACACTTAAGGGCTCTCCACGGTAGGTTTAGTTTCAAATAAAACACCTCTCCAAACACTAATTTAATCTGCCTATAAAAACGAAGGTTACTGGATTTCTCCAAAATAGAGAGCCAAACCTGAATCCCCTTATCCCGAAGGCGCGAATCAAACTTACCAAGGAAACCTTTGGGTTTGCCTTCGGGACCATGGCCATCATTCCATGCCCATGAAAGCCCTGCAGTAACCAGCAGGCCTTTAACCTGTTGTGGTCATGCTGTTTTTTCTAGTAGAACCCAACATCTCTATATAAGCCGCTTTCGCCAGACGATTATCTGGCAAACGTGTTACCTGGAGCCAAAACTTGATCACTTGGATGGCCCTCATATGGCGCAGACCAATTAGGCCTAGGTCACTTTTGAGTACCAAACTACTAAAATTATTTTGGAGTCCTATAACTCTTTTAAAATACATAAACTGAAGAGATTCTAGTTGTTTGACCACAGGAGCCCCTACAACTCGCAACCATGATGAGCAACAGTTAGGACTTTGGTCGTACATAGATACTTGTGCATCTTCATATTTTTTATTCCCATGATACGTTTTTGCCGAAGCAGAGCACAAGCCGCTGTCTTACCACGTGAAATCATCAGTTTAATATGCTCAGTCCAATTCCCACTTGCTACAACCACAAATCCAAAATATTTTAACTGGGGGGACACTTTTATTGGCCGGCCTTTATAGGTAAATAAATAATCCTGGAGTCCATTGGGTTTCTTACTTTGGAAGATGACAATCTGTGTCTTAGATACATTTAGCTTTAACTTCTTCGAATCTAGGTAAGCTTCGCTTAAATTCAGGAGAACTTGGAGTTCCTCAGCTGACTTGGCCACTAAAGCTGTGTCGTCAACGAACAGCAAACACGAAAATACAATATTCGCTAGTGATACTACTGGGGCCCATCTCTTTTCACGGAATTCTGCAAAATCATTAATATATAGAGTAAAAATTTCCATAAGTACATCCTTGACGAACTCCTCTGAATGTTGTAAAAGGTCTAGATACGCCCTGCTTAACAATAATAACAACAGATAAAGTTATCTCATACATATGAATTAATAGCTTAATAAACTGTCTAGGTAGGCCTATCTTAACAAGGTAACATAATAAAATAGGCCTATCAATCCTATCGTATGCCTTTTCAGTGTCTAAAAAGGTAACATACAGCTTACCTTTTCCCCTACGGTATTTTCCAATGAGAGCCTGGAGTATAAACGCACGGTCTGTAGTTGAATAGCCCTTTCGGCATCCTCCTCGTGTTTCGCTAATAGTATTTTCCTTATACAGCCAGCACCCTAATCTTACAACTAGAACCCTTTCCAAAAACTTACTAACTGTTGGCACAAGACTAATGGGGCAATAGTTACTATGTATCATACGGTCGCCATTTTTAAATAACGGCATTATTATCGAAGTATTCCATGCTGCTGGCCAACTACACGAAAACAGGACCACATTAAATAAATTCAAAAGAACTGATAACAGGGGGCCTTATGTATACGAAAATTAATTTCGTATACATTGTTGAAGGGATTCCATCAATATCCGGAGACAATCCTCCACGTGGCTCTTTATGCTTTCTTTCAATTCACTCTCAGATATCTCCTGTATTAGCTGGTAAGAATGCTCTGGGAGCGGAAATTCGCTGACCACCGCATCTACCGGCTCGCTATACAATTGTGGTTCGATGGATTCCTGGCCAGCTAAATCTCTATGGTTCTCCAGATTTTCAAAATAGGTCGGTCAAGAGTCAACTTCTGGGATAGCTTTTGACTGGTCGTGTGGTACAAGTAAATTCTTCCAGAACTCCTTCATACTGGCCGATCTATAAGCTTGGAAACAGTTCTCTTGTTTTTTTAATTTCATATAATGCTTTCTTCCTCTTTACTAAACCCTAGTGTTCTTTTCCAGCTAATCTATATTTTGCAAGAGCTTCTTGTCGTTGCTCTGGGCTATTAGCTGTTTTTACCATATTAAGTAAACTAAATAGGCCAACCTTACTGAGTTTATACTCATTATCAAAAGGGCCCTTTTTCGACAGTATTGGTTTTAGAACCTCACCAGCTTCGACAGTTGCGACAGAGAGGCCAAAATTATTTCAGGGTCCGAAGAAAGCTCACGTAAATCCTTTAGCTTATCCAAAATTTCTTCCGAGCAAAACCGATATTTCAGTGTTTTCGTTTCTTCATCAGCCCAGTCATGTCGTAATTGCCTTGTCGCTAGAGTACGGGATGTCAAGCTAGACTGGGAGAAGAAAGAAATATTAAATACCCTAGAAAGTTGGAGAGAAAATTTTATCAGAAAATGGTCTGAACCCAGCACTTGGAGAACCTCAAAATCAACAATGCAGGCAGCGAACACCACATCCACCAAAGCTTTATCAATAACACTTGGGCTAGGCCTCGAGATGCAAGTGTACTCACCTCTACCTCTGTCTTTACCAAATCTTCCATTACAAATTGCCAGGCCACTTTCTTCATAATATGCCAATAAATTTTTTTCCCAATCATTAATTCTTCTAAACTGATCGTCGCTGCTCCGTGGTATCCTGAAGACTTCCGGCTGAACCTCTGCACTCACATCTAAAAAATATTCAGGAGTTACCTCTAATACATTTGAAGTATATGCATTAAAATCCCCCACTACAACTAAACGATCCCCCGTGAATTCTTGTTGTATTGATCGAGAATCTTCATGTAATATAGTCCATGTGTCTTCTGACTCGTAAAAACTGTTTTGCGGGGCAAGATACACACAACCAATAATAAAAAATGAATTCTCGCACTTGAATCTAGCCCACACAAAATTCTCTGAACGGCTCCGGAGCCTAACTGCCAAAGAAGACGAATTCCGGTTGAAATACACGACTACGCCACCGTAATACCGATTATTCTTGCAAATGTTTCTATTCACTGCATAAAATGAATAATTTTGTAAAGAGACAAACTGCAGGTTATCAGAACTCTTATGCCATGACTCAACCAGGCAAATAATGTCCAACTCACACAATTTAGCTAGTAATGTAGTTTTCTCTTTGAGACCTTGAATATTCCCGCACTCTATCCTAAGTTCACGATACACGCTAACAGGTACATGGCCACACGGATTTTAGTCCTCGTTACTCATATTCTCGGGAGAATTCCCAGCGTCATCAGTTGGGGGTGAATCTAAACTGTTCGGTTGATCAGCAGTTACATTTTCTCCGTAAATTACCGACTTGCTATTCTTATGGACATTTCTGTTTCTTTTTTTTATTAGATTTTAGTAAATTATCGTAGATAGAGTTCAAACCAAATTCACCTGTGTCACAATTTAAAGCTATATTCTTGAATAAAGTTTTCTTAATTTCAAGAGTTTCACGAAAATCTTGCTTTTTTTTAATCCCACCTATCTCCTCTCGGTGACATAATAAGCATTTTTACATAATTTCAAAACTTTAATGTCACCTACACTAATTTAAAAACGTCGGGTACCCAAACAATGTTGATGAAAACAAGGTCTGCTACTACAAATATTTAACATGATCAAAATTTTTAGTAAGGAGTATTAGCCTTCATTATCATTTTCTGCATTTTTTATCCTATATTTTCATTTTTTTTATTTTCCCTTCCTTTTTTTCTTTTTCCTCTTTTTTTCCCTTTTCCCTTTTACACTTCATCTTCATTTTTCTCCTATTAAAAAATAAATTCAACAAAATTACAAAATTCAACCAACTACTATCACCAAAAAACTTCTCTTCCTCTATTTTCTCCTCCTTTTTACCTCTGAAATTAAAAAACAACTAAACTAATCTAATATAATATTTTCATCATCCAAACTATAAACTCCCTTTTTCAAAAAAACGGAAGCATTTCTGTTTCCGGTTTTATGCGCGTCTCCAGGGCTCATCGTTTAACCTCTCTCAGCCTTCCCGCGGGTAACCATTTTGTGCGATTGATCTAGCCAAGTAAGAGGCATTCCGGTATCTGCGTTCATACTAGAGCTGGCCCCGTGGTCTACAATTTGAGGGTTCTGGGTCCCTGGGGCTTGTGGGTGAACTTACTGAGACTGCGATCTTGGTGCTGTATTAAGTTTCGCAGCCGACCTTTCAACCCTACCAGTGACTTGGTTATACAGAAATGTTTGGACGTCAATCAAGAAGCCTGTTCCTCTTAATTTGGCGTCCTGACCACGCGACAAAGCATCATTCTAGTTTCTGGACGTTTATTTATATGTTATAAAAGTGGTCTGAATTCGAATTTTTTCAGTGATAATATTGGAGATTAGCCATCAAGCAGTGCGATTTTAAATAAATAAGACATGTGATATTTACAGGCATTTACGCTACAATTGAGGTGGAGAAAGAAAAGTAAGCAGAAGAGGGGTGGAGAGTTGTTAGCAACAGCCGTGGTACCCGCGGGGCTTGCCTCTTAAATTGCGGAGACAAGGTAGACAGCCTTCAACGCTTCACTTACTTCTCTCGCAAGGTAACCACCAGAAAAATATTGAATATATAGTTCAACCTGTAAATATCTGTCTAGAATTCGATTTTATTAATTATCAAAGAAATTGGTGAATTTATTTTGGACTTAATCCAGATTAACGAAATGAAAACTGTGCTAGTATTGAATCCAATTTTAAACTTTGTCTCTCGATGCATGACAAAGGGTATTAAGACGGATATGTTCGTTAACAAAGGAATGGAGTTTTTTAATCATGCCAGTATTATGGAAGCCAAAAAACTGCTGTGGACTTACTATGAGGGTGAACTTGGATACGACGAACGATTACGCGAATGCAAAAAAGACTCTGATAACTTGACGGATATTTCGAAAGCAATATGGCGCTGTGCTAAGGACGGTAAAGGGCTTCCGACTTTCGTTATTCTCGAACCGGAGTCTGTTCCCACGTGTGGTGACGAAATTGCAGTCTGTATTACTACCAAAGTGAACGAAATGGCGAGAAAAATGGACAGTGAGCTGCAACAGTTTTCCCGCAAGTTAGATACTCTGAACAATGGTTTGAAAGTTATTGCTGATTCCAAGAATCAGTCTTCAGCCTCCTCGTCAGTAGCTAAAACGCCAAATGTGGAAAAACAGCTGTTCTCGGTTGTCGTGAAGAATATGCCTCCTGAGTTAGACGATCCAGGAAAGCGTAAGAACTTTATAACAGTGCTCAGGCAGAGAAATGAGGAATGGCAACTGTCAGTCTCTTCGAAGCAGGCAGCAGAAAAAGTCTCGGCTGCCCTCATAAGTACCCATAAAATTGACAATCGACTTGTTAATTTCCAGTTCATTGGTATAGTGAAACGTCTCCCCAGCAACGTGACGGAGGACCTTCCGAAAAGTATGTCAAAAGACTGTGAAAAAGCAATCAAGTGCGGCAATTCGCAAGCGTTTAAAATGTTTTACCCCTCTAAAAGTGCATTGTCCGCTGCCGTAACGAACCCGATTAAAATTGGTTTCGAACTATTCCGTCTAGAAGAATTCTACTTTTTGCCTCGAAGGTGCTATCGGTGTCATCACGTGGGGTACATAGCGGCGGACTGTAAGGAAGCTGAAACTTGTAGCCGCTGTGGAGAAACTGGCCATACAAGCTCCCCTGAGTACCCTTGTCAAAATCCTACTTGGTGCCTGAATTGCAATTCGAATAGGCACACATGCAATCACTATGCCAGTCCTGATAACAAAAAAAACTTGAAAGATGGATCACGCTCCCAAAATCTGTAGTATTCTGTCTTGGAATATAAATGGGAAAGCACTTGAGAAAACAGTTCTGCTTGATACTATGAGCCTAACGAATGAAGTAATTTGTGTACAGGAGCACCTGCTTTCCGAGAACAATACTAACCTGCTCAAGTTCTCAAGTTCACACCAGTGTTTTATTCGGCCAGCTGAACGTTTGAAATCCAGAGGTCGGCCATCTGGTGGCTTAGCCACTTTGGTAAGAAAGTCTCTTCAGGCTGAACTTTTAGCATCAAGTAAACACTTCCTCACTGTTAAAGTTTGCGATACTTTGATAATAAACGTCTATCTTCCTACTAATTATAGATCTAGCCTCTCGGACAGCAAGTTCACGGCTGCATGTACTCAGCTAAGCCGTTTCGTAAAGGCTCCAATTCCCGGGAATATAAATTTCTATTAATAGGGGACTTCAACTGTGACCTACTTAATACCGAATCTGAAAGGACTCAAATCGTTATAGGTTCCCTTCCTGAACAGTTAAATGTCGCTGAAAAGGACAAAGCTTATACATTTATCAGTGTTGCCAACACCGTCTCAAATCTTGTCCATGTGTTAACAAACTTCCCGGTGAGTGACGAAGTAAAAGTTGCAGCTGATGGTTCATACTCTGACCACTTGCCTTTGTCATTGTCAATAACACTGGACTGTCCAAAGTTGTCGGGTCCTTGCAAATCCCAATTTCAATTTCAATTCAATTTATAACTGGGATTTATTTTACTATATACATAAAAAACAAACAAACAAAATACCCCCAGAAGCAAGCTTGTGCGGGGGTAATCCCTTCTAGACGCATAAAAAATCATAATAACAAAATAAGATCCAAAATAATAACTCTTTTCAATTAATATGAATACAAATACAAGTTCTGCCCTCCAACTCAAAAACTAGTACTAACATACTATACGGAGCCACTCGACAATAATCACGTACCCCCCCCCCTTTTTAGCCAATTCATTAAAAATAATAAATTACTAAACAATACGATCTCAATAAACTACGGAACAGCAGCAGGTCATCCACACATTTAAGTTCCACTGGTAAACTATTCCAAGCACTCGGACCGGCATGACGGATAGAAAAAAATGATCTTGTCGCTTGCGGAATCGGTCTTCGAAATTCTTCCAAATTTCTAGTTCCATACTCATGAACATCACCCCCACTCACAAACATTCCCTTAAAACAAACAGGAACACTACCATAAAGATACTTAAACATGAACTGTGTTTTATAAAATTTAAAAGACCCGATACCGGTAGAATCTTCAGCGTCATAAACTCATTACGAACAGATGATCCTCTATTATCCTTACCAATCAAAAGCCTTATTGCCGAATTTTGTAGTACACGCAGGGGCAGAAGATGCGTTCCAAAAGTAGACGACCATACTAAAGAACAATATAATAGATATGGATGTACAATTGAAAAATACAATAATCTTAATATACTAGTTGGGAGAAAATTTTTCAGTTTACGCATAATTCCAACATTACGTGCAAGTTTCATAGACACACAATCAATATGATCTACAAAACTTAAAGTTTCATCAATAATAATCCCCAAATATCTAACACTCCTCTTTCGTGGAATCATTGATGTACCATTACTTAATTTATTCACCCATGGGTAATAACTTGGAGATCTGCTATATATCAATAAACTAGACTTATTACAATTAAGTTTTAACCTATTACTTCTCATCCACCTTTCTATATTCTTAAAACCTTCTCGTAATTGCGACATCAATTCATTCTCAGTCCTACCACATACGGTTAAATTCGTGTCGTCAGCAAACATAACTAGGGCTTTACTAGGTTTAAGTGCCTCTAGAGGAGGTTTAATAATAGTATACAACCCATCAACTGCACTTGACAAATCATTTATATAAATAGAAAACAAAAGTGGGCCTAGGGGTGATCCCTGGGGAACTCCACAATTTATAAATCTACTGTCAGAACGTGCATCATTAACCTCCACAAACATTGACCTTTAATTTAAGAATGATTCTAACAACTTCAAAGCATTTCCCCTAATACCACAATTTTCTAACTTCATTAACAAAATATCATAAGATACAGTGTCGAACGCTTTCGCAATATCCAGAAAAATTGATGCAACTCTAAGGTTATTGTCTAATGCATCATTAACATATGTAGTCAAAAACAACATTGCATGCTCACTAGAATAACCTTTTCTGAAACCAAATTGATTTTGATAAAAAAATAAATTCTTTTCAAGATACTTTTCTAGCCTTATATATACTAGCTTCTCGAAAATTCTAGCAATAACTGGTAGCAGCGAAATGGGACGGTAATTACTTATATCATTTTTATCACCCCCCTTAAATATTGGAACAATCTTCGCTCGTTTCAAACACTTTGGAAACACACCACTTTTAAAACAACCATTTATTAGTGAAACCAGTTGTTTAATAACACATTGTAGAACAAACTTTAGCACTCTTATAGATATTAGATCAACACCTGAAGCTTTATTTTTCATAGCCATTATTACATCTGTTTATTTCACTTTCCGTCACTTTAGTCATTAAAATAGAAGTATCACAACTGGGAGGAAGATATTGATCAAAAGTACCATCACTCCTATCACAATAAATAGATCCGGCAACATTATTACCTACACTAGAAAAATAATCACACATCTGATTGGAAAGTTGAACTGGAGTTTGATCTGACTGAAGATTTGGCAACGTAACTCTTCTCTTGCCAATAAGAGGCCTGAGGAGACTCCACGTCTTTGCCGGGTTACCCTCACTCTTTTTAAATTCTTTAGCTAAATACTCAATTCTAGCCTTCCTCAATAATTTATTTAAAGCAACATTATACCTACGATAAATTTGCTGGTTTAGTATGCTTGCCTCAATTATACTCTTTTTATATAATTCATGGCGCCTTTTCATAGATCTAAGAAGACTACTGGTAATCCACGGTTTTCTTGCAGAATCATATTTACTCTTATTTTTTTTTTTACGCATCCGGCAATTTTCCCTTAGACTACTACACAATTGATCATACCACTTACAAAATTTCAGATCCGGATCACTTATTGCATTCAAAAACTCCCAATCCATACACTCTAATTCATTCTTAAATCGTACAAGAGAATCCGCGTCCACAGTCGGTACAATTGGGCTACAAAAACTCCCAGCTGTATAATTATGGTCCACTTCAGCAGAAAGAAACACTCCACAGTGGTCTGAAACATCATTTACCAGCACTCCTGGTTTCCAAAAATTCACGTTCGTGAATATATTATCAATTAAACTAGCTGACGTGTTACAAATCCTTGTACAAATATTTATACCTGGGAACAATCCGAAACTAGACATTAAATTTAACAAACTAGTAGTTGCACGATTACTAAGTACCATCATATCTATGTTAAAATCACCCGCTATGAAACTTGGGCAACCTGATACATTCAACATTTCCAATTGCTGCTCCAATAACTCTAAAAACTCTATCTCTGAAGCAGAAGGCGGCTTATACAAAATAAGAACCAAAAACTTGGATCCATTTCTACTTATTTCCAACACCATTGACTCAAAATCATTTCACGATAAATGCAAATATCCTGTCTAGTCTTAACTGCAAAACCTGATTTAATATAAACTGCTAATCCTCCATGCTGTCGAGTCTCCCTATTCCTATTAATAAATTCATAACCATTAATATCTAACAAAGACGAATTATCGTTCCGAAGCCATGTCTCAGTCAACGCCACCACATCAAAATTCGGATCCGAACACAATTCTGAAATATAATGTAGAGAACTATTTAACCCCCGGCAGTTTAGATGTAATATATGCAGAGTTTGTGGCCCCCGCCGCGTCACATAATCCTTAAGATCACTTGCAAATACATACTTAGAATTTTCCAAACAAACCTGATTATTTCCATCTCCATCAAACTCTCGATTTAATGTCTCATTCATTCGATCAGCAAACTTTACGTGACTATTCTCAAGCAGCGCCAGTCTCTCTTTATTTAATACCATTATCAAATTTCAACGCACATTGTAGGGCAGAACTTGTACTCAGCAACAAAAATCCCAAATATTCAATCATATAACGGAACGAAAGTAATATAAAAAAAACAAAGAAACATAGAAAAAACCAAAATAACGAAAAGACACAACGAAAACATGCTTATTGTCAAAACACATACTTTTTAATACTCTGGTATGTTAACTTCAGGGAACCTGATTATTAACTTCATCATAACATAATATTCACTTATTATATTTCACTAGCAAACAGACTAAGGGAAATTTCATCTAATATCATTTCAGAACGCCACTCCACTACCTCTAGCGCCTCTCCGACCAGCTTGGATACGCCCACTGCTAGTCGCCATTTCACCATCTTGGGGATTAATAAGCTCCTGTACAAATTCACCAGCATTGTACTTTGTAACTGAGCCATCTGGACGCCTTATGAACAAGCAGGGGGGCACGGACTTAGAGACCCAACTTTCTATGCCGCGTTCACGTAGCTTCATGCGAGTCAAGATCAGCTTTTTTCGTGCTTCTCGAACACATTGCGGAGCATCATCTGATATATAAATATTCTGAAAACCACAAATAGACTTTCCTTGCAGTTTCCTCGCATTCTTCAGCAGTAGTAATTTAGAGCTTTTCGAAAATAAGTCAACTTTCAAGAATTTCTTATCTGGTTTAAAGTCCAAAATCTTAAATGACGGAACATCATCTAAACCCAGACCCTGCACAACAATCTCCTTGAAAATTGTAGCACCTTCAATTTCATCCTTTGCTTTAATATTCCAAATCAAAATATTGTTTTCTGAAGGCTTGCTTTCTAAATTCATCATTCGTGTCGAGATACTAGTCAACTCGGATCTCAAAAGCTGATTTTCATCAACGAGGACTTTCACTTGATTTGTCATATTCTTATTCTCATTCTCAATTGCAGCAACTTTCGGTTCTAGCGCTGAAACTATCGATATCGAGTCAGTTACTGTAATTTCTAGGCTTTTAACACGATCCTCAAGGCCTCTGAACCCAGTTGTTAATACATCCAATTTAGAGCTATTTGCAGTAACAATCTCCAAGATTTTGCTGAAATTATCTGATAGACTTTTTAGTTCGTGTCTCTCATTGCTAGATTCCGTGGATTCCTGAGACACATCCAAATTAATCTCTTGCATAGACCCATCTTGTAGACGAACTTTTCTCTTTCTGCCCATTGTGTGTTAAAAAAAAAAAAAAAAAAAAATGTTCTGTTTCCTTCAGTCTCAATTTCACGCAGTCAGACACTTGCTAATCACAAGATGCTCTCGCTCGCCACTGCTAAACTCGTTAATCCACAAAACAGGTTCCCCGAGCATAAAAAGGTCTTACTCGCTTGGGTTCATTTTGATAACTTGCTTAAAAGCAGTGATGCCCAGCAGCATAGGTGTTTCCATGTTTCACTTATTGGGTCAGATACACAGAGAGTCTTTCCTTACTGTTCCAGGTACTAAGGAATCACTCAATTGATAGGTATATAGTTCATAGTTCTATTTCTAAATGCCTACTAAAATTGCAAAGGCCTACCTTAGAATGTGCCAGCCATATGCTCCGGCACTAGAGTTATCGAGTGGGTCCTAACTTAGGCAAATCAACGCTCAGGATGCAGCGTGTTAACACAAATGGTGGTATGAAGTGAGCAATCCCTCGTATTTAAATCAGCTGGATTTTTTCACGAAAAGTTAATTGCGCAATCTAACCAAGTACTTTGGCCTATTTTCTTTTTTTGTTACGAGTCAATAACTCCTTTTTTTGTTAACTCAGGTAGTCAAGATACGCTAGGCAATTCATTCGGAATCATAATCCTTTGACGAAACCTGAAAACATTGCCAAATCTAAACTAGCTTCACTGAGAATAGAATTCACTGAAAAGCGTACTGGTTAAAAATATCCAATTTAAGAGCAGATGCGTACACTTTGAACTCTGAATCAATACTCATATACTCCCATATCCATCAATACTCATATCTGAATCAATATACTCCCAATTGAGAGTATACAGTGACTGGAAACAAGTGTCGAATAATCTCTTTGCGGCTACTTCTGGCGATATCCTTAGTAAAATAAAAGCTCCCTTCCATCTGCTGCAGAGAAATGCAAACTCGCATTGCAGTGAAAGTGAAATACGTCTGCAGTTAAACATGTACTGTGCAGAAATATCGCTTACTCTGAGTATCTAAGAGTTTAGCAGTTCATGTGAAGCGTATCCGTAATAGATCGCAGGTGAAAGGGGGGTCTAGAAATCCGGAGCTAGCGGCGGCTTGTGCGTCGGCGAAGCTATGGCTGAAACTTTGGCATGATAGCGGGAAGCCACGAAGTGGAATAGTGAACGAGATTCGAATCCATACTAAACGAAAGTTCAATAAAGCGTTAGATGCCCACCGTGCAACCCTCAAAGAAAATTTTGTGTAAAAGCTCAGTAAGAATCCGAACCTTATTTGGTCGCTTCGGTCTAAGCCTGAAGAAGCTAAGCCTACGTCTAATATTTCTGCTAATCAGTGGAGTGCTTACCTTGAGTCCGAGTTCAAAGCGCCTGATCCAGTTCTGCAGTCTAATTACGAGAATGAGCTGGTTTCTCAGTGTCACCGAGACCTTCGACGATTTCTCAGTGTCACCGGTCTTAATTTGCCAGGCCATTAAAAAGCTCAAAAAGGTATACTCAAAAGGCTGCGATAGTATTTGTGCTCTACATCTTTCTCTAGGAGGTTATGTTCTTTACCATCAAATTGCCCTTCTGTTTCAGATGATTTTGACACAAGGGATAGTCCCGAGTTACTTTAGTGTGGGTATGGTTATCCCGATATTAAAGAAGGGGAAGCCAGCCGAACAGCCTTCTTCGTATCGGCCAGTAACGATATCTTCAGTATTCTGTAAACTATTCGAGATTGTTTTCTTTGATGAGATTTATGATAAGTGTGAGATGCCTCCACACCAGTTTGGTTTTCAAAAAGGCCTCGGGTGCACCCATGTACTTTATCTTCTTGCTAACATATTACTTGATGCTCATCTCTCGCGAGAAACTTTGATCTTAGGTCAGTATGATGTCAGGAGAGCTTTTGACTCTGGGATTCATGCCCAGATTTTGGCTGAGCTGTGTAAGCGAGGCGTGCGTTCTTCTATTGTAAGGTCATTACGTGATATGTATAAGAACTTCAAGCTTCGTGTTCGTTTGCAAGATGGTGAGCTTAGTGGGGAGATATCCGTACATAAGGGAATTAAGCAAGGAGCTATAACATCTCCTACTTTGTATAATAACAGTGTTAATGATGCACAATAGGTTATCTCTCCGAGTTATAATTGTAAGCATATTGACTTGTCACTTCTGGATTTTGCAGATGATATTTCAAATCTGTATCGGTTGCTTTCTTCATTAGAAAATAATTTCTCGCGTCTTGAAAAAAGTTATGCTGATGTTTGTTTGCACTTTAATGTAGAAAACTCTGCTGTTTTGTTTTTTAATTGCCCTGAAGATAATGCTACAGTCAGGCTTGGTAGAATTACCGTAACACCGTCTAGTCACATTACGTACCTTGGCCTGCCGATTGGTCGTAATCTTCGAGAGACCCAGTCTTTGCTTATTAAACCCCTTTCTAAAAAAAGTGCGCATTGCCTATGAGGGTGTTGTCACTAGCCGTCGTAATTCAAGCCGTAATATTTGGCTCGTCTTTATAATGCAGTAGCTTTGCCTCATGTCTTGTACATGTCTTGTAGCTTTGCCTCATGTCTTGAAACCGCCATATTTTTGTGAAATATAGAATTGCTGAGCCTCTGAGGGCCGTGGAGGATATCATTCAGAATTACGTGAAAAAACTAGAGCTTCTGGATCACGAGTGGGCCCACCTTCTCAAATAGTTGTGTTATTATGTAGTTCTTTCTGTTTGTATTTGTTTTTCTTGCCAGTTTTTGCTTTTTCTTTCTTTTCTTGTTTGTGCTCTGTCTTTTTCTGTTGATTGTAAGACAGGTTATTAATAAAATTCATTCATTCATTTAGCATCGATTTGAGCTCCTGACGCATATTACGCTCAAAATGGGTGTTAGCCGGGGCTACCAAAAAATCAAACTTCTTAAGAAACCGGCCACTACGCAAGATTATATCACGAAGTTTGCGATTGATGAACTTCACCCGGTTTACTTGACCCGAGACGGAAAATGTCCTTGAAATCGCGCCTAGAAAGACTTAGTTGAGGTAAATAGCGATTTATCGCGGCCATAACTTCTTCTACAAGACTTCTTTGGGGTGGATTTGCCGGCTTGAAGTTATAGATAATTAAATTTTGCTGCTTCATCTCTTTTTCTAGTTGCTCCGATCTCTTTTTTTCTTCAGACAATAGGTTAAGCAAATGGTCAATTTCAGATTTTGCAGCATCACCACGGCTTCTAGTCCCAGTTTTGAGGGACGCTAGTTCCGATTCGATTGCAGAAACGCTAGTTTTAACATCTTGAAGCTGGTTTAATTTCGCGTCCATTTTTCCAGAATCGCGGCGATTCCCGTCGATTCAGCCATTTCTTGTATTTTCCTTCAACACCTTCAAAAAAATTATGTTAAAAAACGAATAGCAGTAAACGAAAATTTACTGGCAAGGGGGGCAATTAAATCCCCCAGTTTTCCAAAAGTGCCTTGCAATAAATCACGTCCGCCAGCGGTTAGTTTTCTTATGGAATAATTAGCTTGCTTATCCAACAGATTACGTCATAGTGTACTTGGCACAGAATACAGCACAGGTAAATTTTCGAACTTGCTCGGTTGAATGCCAGTTGCTAACTACTGTAGAGTTGGTTAGATACCTAACCGACTCTATATATTAAATAAATAATTAAAATATACTTGCATAGTAATTTATCTCACTCAGGCTAAGCTAATTATCTCTGAGTGTACACAGAGAAACCGGTTTTACAACAGATCAAGACCAACAGTCAGTAGTATGAACCTGTGTTTGTTCATACCAACAGTATGAACAAATTTGGTAATTCCGTTAATTTTGAATTAAAATCAAGTAGTTGTGGGCATGCATCAAGCCATGGGCAGTTGTAGAAAAAGCCAAAACAGATAGTTCGAGTGAGTGAGAGGCAAATCTGGAATAAACCCTTTTTAGGATTGTTTAATAGTTGCGGGCATGCATCAAGCCATGGCCAATTGTAGAAAAAGCCAAGATAGATAGTCCAAGTGAGTGAGAGGCAAATCTGGGATAAGCCCTTTTTAGGATTGTATACAAATGATGTCATTTCATTTGTTGATAAATAAGTCTATCTATCATCCACCCATACGTCATTCCTTGGGCAGAACTAAGGTAGATAGTCATAGAATAAAGGGATGAAAGATTGGAAAGATTTTGGGACTTCAAGACTGTCTGTCTTGAATTAAAATCAAGTGTTTTGCAGGCATCAAGGCATGGCTAATTGTAGAAAAGGCCAAGACAGATACTCCGAGTAATTGAGAGGCAAATCTGGGATAAGCCCTTTTTAGGATTGTATAAAAATGGCTAGGACTCGGCCGCCCTAGCCAAGTGGTTAGCGTACTGGACTTGAAATCTTGAGAACAGGGGCTCGAGTTTCGGTGACGCTGGGTATTTGGTTTGGAACGGGGGTCAATGCTGTGACTCTGTAAGCTCAGCTATAATCGACCCGGTTCTAAATGGGTACCTGGAGAAATCTTTAGGAAAAACGCGAGAAGCGTTGGATGATTTGCCCCAGACCATGCATTGCACTTCCGACCGAAGGCAATGAAGCTGTACCGTGAGTAGCATGTGATATATTTAAAATGCAAAAAAATAAGATTCTTTCTTTCTAAAGATAATTCCGACATAAATTAAACTTCCTCTAATTAAGTTTAAATCTCGTTTCAAAAAGAAAAATTCTTAATCGGCAAAAAGAGAAACTGCATTTTAGCCTCAATGACTCTAGACAGTTTTGAATTTCGCTAAGATATTTGGCAATAAAAAAACTACTAGATACATAGTTCATAGGAAGCTTAAGTTATGAACGTTTAATCACAAGAAATATTTAAAACAATTTATTGGATAGAGAGTTAGCATAATGAAGTGAGTTTGCGATCATAAGTACAAGGTAGCGCCCCCCTCCACAGGACTTGGGCCAATCGTGAAAAAGCTAGTAGAGCGCAAAAGCTGTATTTGTGTGATATAGTGAAAAAAAGTGTTTTTCGAGGCATTCGTGGATCAGAATTATTAGCATTGGCATTCGCATGCATTCGTTTGTCAGAATTATTATTATGCAGTCATTGTAGAGATTTGGTCATTGTTATCTCTGCCCTGTTGTTGTCAGTTGAAGTGAAGCACTGTTGTACACCTAAATGTAAGTCTCAATAAACCTATTGCTTTTCTATTTGTGTTCGTTTTATTTATAAGTCTGTATCTAATCGCACAGCATGTAATTAGTTCGCATGTCTCCATTGGTAGCGCTCCCAGGAATCTGATTTCTACATAACATTAGAGGTAATTAACAAGAAGATAACTCGAGGAAGCGAGGTTACGCTCCCGGATTGATAGTTGGAGAATTTCTAACCTGCTATAATTACGTATTTCATTTTCTCGCGTTCAGTGAGTGGCGCGATCTTTAACACCACAAAACAGGGGATCGGTACCTGTCCAACAGAGACCATTGGTCAACATGCAAAAAATATTTTTTTAAGAGAGGCAGCATTTCAGCAGGGGGATGGGGTTGAAACTTCAAAAAAAACCAAAATATTTTGTTTCTGTGTAAAATAATAGTAATTTCAAAAACGATGTTAAAATCTTGAAGTTTCTGGGGTGAGGCATGGAGACGACAATCAGTTCAAAATCCTCCCTCTTAAAACTTGTCTATGAAAGTTGATAATTTATTCTTACTATTAAAATTCCAAAAATGCTGCCCACATAGCACTAAAGCTACACAAGGCAAAATTTCTCCAGTTTATGTCAAATGGCATTTAGCTACATCTTCTCAGTCGGAAAATTATGTCATCGATAGGATAAATATCTATACCGTTGATTTTAATATAAGCCTTTCTTGGAACAATGAAATACATTTCTCGGAAATTTTAAAGTCGAAGCTTTATGATGACCTTTAAGGATAGCACAAGAGTTTAAGAAAGAAAATTTAAGAAAGAAAAGAAATTTTAGAAATCAAACTTAAAGGTCTGTTTATGATATCACGATGGAGAATAAAAAACAAATTTATTTTTAAAATAAGATTTTATTTTAATAGGTATTATATCTACTGAGGAAAAATGGATGTTGCGCCAGCTAATTTGTGTTTCGATGAATAGATAGGCATGCACTGAGTGAAAAAAGAAAACTAAATATTTACAGCAATAATTAAAGCGATCCACATTTAAAATAAACAACACTTTGCCTTCTTTAGCTGCTAAATTACACAAATTAAGATTGTCAAATGACTTTGAAGATAGGTTTCACTCAACGAGCTATTGAACAACGTTTTAAAACAAATTGGTCTTCAAGCATATTTGGGCCTAGTCTAATCTAGTATAAACTAGCTAATTTGGTGATGTTAAGAAATTTCCATGGAGAACTATTCAGAAACATAAGACTAGAACCATTACACTACATTTACAAACAGAAACATAAACATTCCGAACCATCCAAAAGTATGGTAGAACTTATTTCAGCGGCACATTTTTTATTGTTCTATACGCGATGTCGTATAATTACGTATATATGTTAACATGAATGTCCGAAATTGGTGAATGTTGGCATTCACCGGTGAATGTCTGAAATATTATTTTTTTTTCTCCCTTGATTTAGTCAGAGTTGTCAGTTAACTATTTTAGCTTTATGCAAGGTTTGATGGTGACATGTTAGGTTAGGTTATGTTTTAAACTCATTTCTGAGATTTATAACCTTATTTAACCTAACCCAACCTAACTTAACTTTTACCATCAAGCTTGCATAAAACTAAAAAAGCTGATTCGCAAAGCTAGTTGAATCCAAGTAGAGAAAAGGGAACTTGGGACATTAACCGGTGACTATCGACATTAACCTGATTTTGAACATTCACAGTGACATATATACTGTTTATACAATATATACCAAACATCAATAGAAAATCTCTCTGCTTTTCTCTCTCCTCCCCTCTCTGTCTCACTTCCTCTTTTACTCTCTTTATCACTCTATCCGTCTTTCTCCCTCCCTTTCTCTCTCTCTCTTTTATTTTCTTACTTATTGTCTATGAATTAGGGTTTTAATAGCGTGTGTATCTATTTTTTTAATTTACAGGCCATTGAGTCTTTGTGGGGATTATTCCGTTGTATTTTTCAATGCTTTTTACAGTTTTTTTTTTTTTTTTACTGTTGCTGTTTCTTAATGCACATTTTTATATCTTACGAACCAAAAGCAACTCGAAAGCCGTAACAAAACATAAAATGCATAAACTAACCCCAGTTAACCTCGAAACTGCCAAAGTCTGCAACCTTTGCAAAGTCTGCAACCTCTGCAAAATCTGCAACCTATTTATAAGAAGGCAGGAAATTTAACATTTCAGCCTCAAATATACCGTTTTATTACTTATACGTATATTAAAACGTTTTGCCGATAGTTTTAATGGTCTATTCTGCTTGGAGAGATAGGAAATGGGGCAAAAACGGTGTGTAGCAGACTATTATCCTACAATAGTTGAAAAAGTAGAACCAACGGAACTTACAATTCTAATTAAAATTGGGCATATTTTTATAGAGGCTTATCATAGCGTATTGTCAGGTTAAACTCTTTTTAATAAAAAAAAAAATTAATAAAAGAAGTTTTTAAATTAGTATAGGTGACATTAAAGTATGGAATTTAAGTAAAAAAGATTGTTATATTACCGAGAGAAGAGAAGGTGGGATTTTACATATATTAACAAAATTCTTTTTTAATTGTGGGGTGGGGGACATTGCCCAGTTTCATGAAATTTAAATAAGACTTAGGACGAAAGATCAACAGTGAAAAATTCTACTTTGAAAGATCAAGTGTTTCAATATACAACTTTATAGGCTCATGGAATTTAAACTTTGCTGCCTAATTTTTGGCATGTTGGGACTTCTAAGCTTACAGATCATAAATCTTTTACTTTTCCAGTAAAAATAATACCTGAATATTCGTAGTTGTGGCTCGTTCGTGAGGTGCACATATTATTTAACTATTCTTACTTTATTAATAGGAGTCCACTTTTTGGTTGTCCTTATTTTCTGGAGTCCACTTTTTGGTTGTCTTAAAGCTGATCCAAACGCCCATTCAACCAGACCCTAGCAGTTTTATTTGCCTTAATATCTGATGTTGTAAATGGCATAATGCTTGAACTAGAAACTTTTTAGACCGTCAATATTCTTGCTTAATGTTGGGATATTTTCGTTAAAACTTTTATTTGAAAATCTGATGATTAATAGGGAAAAGTCTAAAAAATAGTTTAACACCTGTACAAATGATAAAAGAAAAATGGTTATTTTGTTAAACGGGTCAATTCTATTTCGATCCGAAGTTTGAGCAGTAGCTTGCTAATTGAACTACCTAGGAAATTTAAAGATATCAGAAACGTTTATGAAACGTTTCCATGAAGTCTTCCAAGATATCGGAAATTTAAGAAGTCTTTCCAAAAATAGTAGAAAGCCACATTAAAACTTAACGTGAACAGAACAAAGTTCGGTAATAACTTAAACTTAAACTGAACATAAAATTATATAAGTGAATAAATTAGACACAAATCCTAAAAACTACAGAAATTAAAATAAATAATCAGTCAAACTTAAAGTGAACATAAGTTACCGAAATAGGAGTATGGCTGCTACTCTTTAAATCCTCCAAAGGGCAGAGTTTCGTTTGTGATTTAATGAAAACAGGAAACATTGTAAACATTTTCTCTTTTTTCAAATTGCCGAGACTTCCAGGATATACTATCTTTATATATTAAATAATCAGTGTATTTTCATCATTTCTTTTGATTAATCTTAATATTGTTAATGGTTTTCTTTTTTCACCTTTTTACCAATAAATACCACACCGTCCAAGATATATATCGTTTTCGATGAGATATATGAGAAACTTTAGCCGTTTAAAGGGGTTGGATACAGAGGAATGGCTTCACTCTAATTTTTGTTATCGTTGTTTTGTTGCTGATAGTAAAAAAAAATATTTTGAACTGATTCTGAATATTTTGAATTGAAAAATTAATAAATAAAGGAAGAAAACACTTAAAAAGTCTACTTCAAATCATACCAATGAAACTATATTAATCAACTAAAATATAACAATATTCGCTTTTGAATTCTTAGCAATTTTTGATTTTTCAGTAAAATGAGCGATATGGGAAAAACTGTAAAAATGTGTTTTGTTTCCAGTAGACTGCAGATGACGCTCTAGTGTTGAGAATGTCTAGGGGGTGGTAACCCTCCTCCTCCTTGTGGTAGTCCTCCTTGTTCGTTTTAGGATTAATCTGATTAGTCATTTGGTTTTTTGTTCGTTTTCGAATTCATTTATTCACCTATATCAGCATAACTTACCTTTACGCTTCATCTGATTATTCATTCTAATTTTGAATATTCATTGATGGTAATTTCTGTTTGTTTTAAGTTTGAATTATTTTATGAATATTACTGCTCATTGTAAGTTTAAATATAGCTTCCTGCTTTTTTGAAAAAAATCATCCAACCCAATTTTCTCAGGCAAAAATATACTCCCTACAATAAACTTTCGAATTTATGACTTTTTCTGGAGATTTTTTTACATTAAGGAACGCTATTGTGTACGTCTTTTGCTTTTGATCTTCCCTCTGTAGATATGGAAAACAGTGTTTTCTATCATAATAAGGTTAATGAGGTGAAAGTAATAACAGCGTGGCTTCAGAACAGTAATATAGACAAAAAAGAGAACTAAAAGTCTCTAAGATAAGGGGAAGAACGGGATTACTGTCCCTCTGGTGGGATTAGGGAATTGTATTCCTTATAAGCAAAAGGAATATACTTATTTTTCATCAAAGTTAGACTTGCTAAAGCCAATAAAGCGACTGAAGAATAAAGGGATTTGATCTATAGAATATTTAGTAGAAACTGAAACTTGTAGTATATAGTGGCAAACTAGATGGGAAAGATGAAAACTCTTGGAAATTTAGAAATACACCAATTTGAAGCTATGGTAAGCAAGATCCCTGACGATGGTCTTTATGACTGGGACGTCATTTTAGTTCTTATTTGGGATGCAAAGAGAATTTTTTTGCAGCTACTACTAGCGTTGCTTCAATAAAGCAGCGTAAGGATGAAGACTGGATCTGTAACGAGTACCTTGCCATCCTTCATTATAGACGGGAAGCCAATTTTCGCTGGGAGGTGGCATCATATAGGCAACAGGGGTGCTAATTCACAAAAGTGTAGGGAATTGAAAAGAAAATTTCTTCAGATTTTAAAATTGGAATAAAAACAAAGGTATTTTTCTACATCAAAGGTACTTTTCTACGCTGGGGGGTTGCGTCGACATAGGATTTTTCTTATCTGACCTTTGAACTATTTTTAACAAAATGGCCATCTAAAAATTTTCATCGGATGGGTTTGGAAAAAAAGGCGTGGGAGGGGGGGGCTAGCTCCCCTCCCATATCTTTTGACTCTTTAAAACTGAACTAGAACTTTCACTTTCCAATCAAATGAGCCCTCTCTGAAGTTTATATGAGCATTCCTTCCATAAGAACAATATATGCCCCCAGGGCATAACTTGCAACGCCTGGCCCTGGGCCCAGGGGGTTGAGTCAACACCGGAGTTTTTGTTGTCTATTTTTTGAACTATTTAAAAAATGGCTATCTCAAAATTTGTAGCGGATGGGTTTGGGGACAAAGGGCGTTTGGGGGGAAGGGTTAGCTGACCTCCTATCTCTTGCCTCTTAAAAAGTGAACTAGAACTTTCAATTTCCAATCAAATGAGCCACTCTATGAAATATATACGAGCGTCCCTTTCATAAGAACCATACATGCTTTCAGGACATAACTTAGAACGCCTGTCCCCGGATCCTGGCGTGTTTTATCAACACCAAGGTTTTTCTTATCCAACCTTTGAACTATCTTCAACAAAATGGCTATCTCAAAATTTTCATCAGGTGGATTTGGAGAAAAAGACCTCGGGGCTAGGTGCCCTCGGATCTCTTTTGACTCTTCAAAAGTGAACTCGAACTTTCAATTTCCAATCAAATGAGCCCTCTTTGAAGTTTATACGAGCATCCTTGTCATAGGAACCATATATGCCCCCAGGGCTTAACTTACAACGCCTGCCCCCGGGCCCTGTGGGGTTTTGTCGCAACCTGAGTTATTTAGATACTTCACAAATGAAGTAACTGAAATGATAAACTTTTTTGGTGGGGGTGGTGGTTGTGTTTGAACCCCCTCCCTCCCCCGTAATATTTGTCTGACTCGTAAAAATGTAACAAAAATGAACATAAAAAAATTGTTGATGTTTTTAAATTTTTTTTTTGTAAAAACTCCCCAGAAAAAAATCCTTTTGTAAAACCCTCCCCTCGGAAAAAAGATCCTTGATACGGCCCTGTATAGGGCAAACAACATTTCTGTTACAGTAACCCAAAAGGAGTTATATCAGTAACGTATGCCTCTTTTTTTTAGCTATCTCGCGTGATTTTTTTGGAGTTGTGAGTTTAACAATGAAAGTCAATTTTTTTCAGATGATTACAATAGATTAGTTCTTGATTGCACCCCCGCCGAAATAGCAGCTGCAAACCCGGAATTAGATCCAGACCCAGATTACATCAATGCTTCCTGGGCTGACGTAAGTGTTGTTTCAAATTGTTGTAAAGTGTATTTTATGGTATTTGGGGGTTGTAGTCGTAGATGCCTTTATTCTCCCTTTACAGGGGAGATAAACTCTGGCCCTAAGGTAATTAAACTTTGATAGCGTGCCTTAGGCTATGACCGAACTAAAGAGGCGTACCAACTGGGTATGTTCGAGGGGCTAATAGTAGATCGTAGAGAGGTTGTCTAAAATGCAATACTTTTATTTAATTGACATATAATAATTCCAGATATAGATATTCTACTGGGACTGGCTGTCCCAAGTAGACCACAAGTCTCAGAAAATACAATAATATATAATAAGATACTTAGACACTTACAATGATAAGACAAGATTCCAAGGTATTTCTAAAAACAACGGACCAGAGGTCAGTCCGGCATAAAATTAGTAACAGTCTAAATCTGCCCCTTCCCATAAAATGTATCTTTTATACATTTGTATCAATCAAACCTTTCTTTACCCAACCCACGTAATTAACTTTCTAACTAACTAAATTAGAAAGCTTTACCACAAAATATATTACTTTTAAAAGCTTTTCCACAAAGCAAGTTTTTCAAAGAAAAGTAAAAAGCTCAATTAAGCAGAAAATGGGTAGAAATAAAGTCAAATAATGTTCCAAGCGTAAAACTACCATAGCTCACTATTGATAACTAAATGAAACTCAAAACGAACCGAAATTACAATAATTAGCCGAGTCAAACTAAAAACGAGCAAGAATTAGTATTAGTAGGGCTAATAACCCGCATGCTTTCTCAAGGCCAGAACATAACTTAGGCTTTATAGAAACAATTTACAAATGGCCGTGGACTGTCAGTTTAATTGACAATTTCTATTTATGAAAGTAAAAAAAGTGAAAACATTTAAGACGTATTTTTTTTCAGTAAAGCGCAAATTAGGTTCTGGTATAGAGAAGGCTTGGGGGTTATCAGCCCCACTCATCTTAATTTTTGCACGTTTTGAGTTTGACTCGGCTATTTATTGTAAGAGTTAAAAATCTCTTACAGAGTTAGAGCGACATTAAATCTTAAAACGAACAGAAAATATTCCGTATATGAAAGGGGCTGTGCCTTCCTCAACGCCTCGCTCTTTACGCTAAAGTTTGGCTTTCTCACAACTCTTTTTTTCAAACAATAATAACTTTAGCGTAAAGAGCGAGGCGTTGAGGAGGGTACAGCCCCTTTCATATACGGAATAATTTCTGTTCGTTTTAAGATTTAATGTCGCTCCTTACTTTCAGTTTAAAGAATTTTTTTTTTATTCAAAGGCTGCGAAAGCGGGGGGTTTGGGGGGCGGCAGTCCCCCAACTGTGCCTCCTAATCCCTGTACGTTTTAAGGTTCGACCTTGTAACTCAGCCTCTTTAACTCTTTAGAAAACGTAGTTTTTTTCAAATAATTTCTGCACGTTTTTGTACAGTTTATTACTTATTATTGCTTGACTAACTGTTAGCTGATCGTGTCAGGAGTTAAAGTTGGGGGGCTGCCGCCCCCCAAACCCCCCGCTCTTGAACATTCTTGTGTTAAGGCTTTTAATTCCTGAATACTCGAATCACGTCGTACAGGGTGCCTCCTAATCCCTGTACGTTTTAAGGTTCGAACTTGTGACTTAGCCTCTTTAACAGCCCCCCAACTGTGCCTCCTAATCCCTGTACGTTTTAAGGGTCGACCTTGTAACTCAGCCTCTTTAACTCTTTAGAAAACGTAATTTTTTTCAAATAATTTAAAAAAGAAACTGAGTTTCTTTTTAAAGTTTAAATTCAGTATATAAAAAATTTGCTCTGTCGGTGAATCGAACCCGGGTTTTCCGCCTGACAGTCTGGAGTATCAACCGCTGGACTAAACAGACACAATTGTAATTGTTTTTTAGTAAACAGAAGCTATTTTCGACGCAAGCAAATTCCCACGAAACTTGATATTTGGTTTTTGGAAAACAGGGAAGGAGTGATCAGATTGAGCTGAAATTTCGAGGATAAGCTCCCAGGCCCCAGGAAAGCTTATCCTCTAAATTTCAGCCCGATCAGACAACGTTAAAGGGGGGTTGTGGTGGGAAAAATTAACATGGGCTATTATAGGAAAACGAGGTTTTTCGTAAATGTAAATTCGGGGGATAATTTTTTCGGTCTGAAAATATCAAAAGGCCCTAACAGGTCGAATTCTGCTTCGAATGATTCCTCATTCACCCGGATCAGTTGCCAACTGTGGCCTGTAGGCGTGGCTAAGAAAAAAAAAAAGAAATGATGAATTTTAAGTGGCTATATTTAGTTTTTTGAAAATAGAGAAGGAGTGATCGGATTGAGCTGAAATGTCGAGGATAAGCTCCCAGGCCCTAGGAAAGCTTAACCTCTAAATTTCAGCCCAATCGGACAACGTTAAAGGGGGGCTGTGGTGGGAGGGTCGAAACTTCCGGCCCAGTTTACCCCATGAAGATAAAGTCGGAGAAGGATGAAATTTTGCAAGTTTCTTAGTTTGAGCTTGGGCTACAAAATGCAATTGCCGCCGTCTCTCTGCGACCTCTAGGACCTGAAATCGCTTAACATTGTGGTGGGTCGCCTCTTAATAGAGGCACAAGTGTGCCTCCTTGAAATTGTAAATGCAGACGTAGCAATAATAGTAGCCCCAAAATTTTCAACACAATACCCCCAGTCGTTCTGATAATGGGCCAATTTTATAATTGGGGGGGGGGAGGTTGGCATGCCAAATATCGCTAAATACATAGTTGCTGGACCGTTCTACTATGCTGAACAAAATGGATGTCTCAAAATTTGGACTGGAGGCAATTGGAAAACAAATGGGCTTGCGAGAAGGGCTGCTTGCCCCCCAATCTCGTTTTACTCTTAAAAAGGGTACCAGAACTTTTAAATCGAATTAGCTCCTTTAAGAGTTTCAATGATATTTCTAGCTCTTGTAGAGTGGTGCTACCTATTATATTGTTTATATGCCCTTTTAAAAACCCGCATGCCTACAGTTTTTTCGTTTAATTTAAACTCCTCCCAAAAGTTCCTTAAGTTCCACCTTAATGCCCTTAGTGTCATTAGCTAGAGTAACTTTAGTGGTTTTATTAAAAGTATGCACATAGTTCCTTCTGGCTACTTCAAAATCCACCACAACTTATCATTAAAGGTCTAACTTAATAATATAACTTGTTCTTCAGATATTCCTTTGTCGCCTTTTTGTAAGTCCACATGCACATAGTTTGTTTTGATTTAGTTCAACATCCGCCTAAATATTCCTTAAAAGCTTCACCTTAATACCCTTAGCTTGCGCAGAGCAATAGTTGTAGGAGCATTATTAGCAGTATGCGCATAGCACATTTGACATTTGACACAAAATCCCCTTCAACACACGCCGAAAGTTTCAGCTTAATGCCATCAACTGTTCCTGAAGCTTTTCTAATTCGTCCGCCTGACAACTTGTGTGGGCATAGTGTCTTTCGATTTAGTTCCTTACAGTTTCTATACATCCCAAATTTTTCGCCTTAATATCCTTAGTTTTAATAGCAGTGGTGGTATTAGTAACTGTAAAATTAATTGTAGCAGCCTAGCTTTAATGGCAGTAGTAGCAATAGAAGTAGAAATAATAGTAACAGTAATTGTAGTATGAGTAGAAGCAGTAGCATTAGGATGCAATCTTTTCTTTTGACTAGTTCAATGTCCCTCACAACAAATCATGTTAATTTCAACGTCGCACACCAAACTGTTCCTAAGATATTGCTGTTACACCCTATTTGACAACCTATATACAGACGGCGTGTTGTGATTCAGCTCACCTTCCCCCCTAAAATTCCCTGAAAATTTCACCTTCATACCCTTAAGCATAGTAGTAATAGTAGTCACAGTAGTAGTAATGATATTATTAGTAATAGGATTGAATAGCGGTAGTACCACTAGCAGGAGTAGCATTAATATACTGCCTTTTGGTTAGTAGAACATGCCTCTTATCAAGTCCTGGAAGTTTCAACTTAATACAACTAGCCATTGCTATGACATTGCTGATATGTGCCTTTGATAACCTGTATGTTCATATACTTCTTGAAATTTTCATCTCAATGCTCTTTGCCTTACAAGTAGTTGCAATAGAAGTCGTAGTAGTAGTAGTAAATGTAGCAGCAACAGTAGTATTAACAGTAGTGTGCACATATTGCCTTTTTGTGAGAGAAATTACATGTGAAAATTTTGAGATAACCATTTTGTTCAACTCAATTGAATGTTCTGGAAATTAGGTCTTTGACGGTGACAACCCCCTCACAGCCCTCAGGGCAAGGGTTGTAATTTATGCCCTGGGGGCATATAAGGTGTTTATAGAAAGCATTGTCGTAGAAACTCAAAAAGGGCTCATTCGATTGGAAATTGAAAGGGTTATTGCCCTTTTTAATAGTCAAAAATGATTGCAAGGCTTGACATTTTTATAGTAAAGAGCAATGTGTGTACAATGTATTATTTTTTTTTTGTTTAGACAAGGGCACTTCGTATCGAAGGAGTTGTCGTAGAAACTTCGAAAAGGGCTCATTCGATTAAAAATAGAACGGACTAGTGCCCTTTTTTATAGTTGAAAGTGATTGGAGGGCAACTAATCCTCCTCTCATGCCCAACCTCTCATTTGCTCATTATGTTTAAAAACTAAATGTTGTCTTGAGATTAAATCAAAATGCACTGTGTCAATGCTAATTCCCAATAAGGCATCTCAGCAGTATCCCAAGAACGACTGGTGGTATTGTGTTCAAACTTTCGGGGCTACTCCTGCTCATAAAATTTAACCAAATCAAAATAGCGTAAGTGTATCCAAGCTATCAAAGAAAGTAAACAGATTTTTTTTTTCGAATGGTATCAAGTCTTCTATTTCAGGTCAACTAAAGGAGGTATGAAACTAAATTAAACACTACTATTTGTGTCCAGATTTTTAGAAGGGTGTATGTTGTTAAAAACTGTTGAAAAATTTTCTCCAGCATACAAATAGCAGGCCAAACTATAAAGTCTTAGAAAAAACGAAAAGATTTGAAGTATTTTTTCCCTGAAAACACTATTCAATTGATTGCAATTATGGAAAAGAGTATCTCAGGGAGAGGGACCTAGTTGCTCTCCATCATGTTTGACTCTTAAAAGGAAACTAGAACTATACATTTCCAATCAAATAAGTCTCTTCTAAGGTTCACACTACCGTCCCTTCCATAAAAACCTCATATACCCCTGGGGCATAACTTACAACACTTACCCCCATACTCTGGGGATTATGCTAACCCCAAAAGCCTTATTGTATGATCTTTGGATTATATTTGAACAAATGGCTATCTCAAAATTTCTATCGGATGCATTTGCGGAAAATAAAACATGAAGGGGGGGGGGGAGGTGCCTGTTCCCCCATCACTTTGACTCTTAAAAAGGGCACCAGAACATCCGATTATTTTCCCTCGGGGTATAACTTACAACCCTTGCGCTGAGGGCTTTGGGGAGGGGTGGGGGGCTCTCATTCTCAAAGACATAATTTCAATAGTTTCCAGTTCCAGTTACCTGTCAATTACGCTGAACAAAATGGCTTTTTCAAAATCTTGATTACATGTGTTTTGGGAATTTATGGGGGTAGGTGATTATTGCCCACCAATCACTTTTAACTATGAAAAAGGGCACTAGCCCTGTCGATTTCCAATCGAATGAGCCTTTTTCAAAGTTTCTACGACAACAAATGGTCATCTCAAAATTTCTATCAGATACATTTCGGGAAAACACGAGTTGTGAGGGGGGGGGTATCTGCTCTCCGATTATTTTTAATCTTAAAAAGGCACTAAAACTGCTGATTACCAATCCAATGAGCTCCCCCTGAAGTTTATACAACCATCTTTTCTATATAAATTTATATGCCCCCAGTGCATAACTTACAACCCTTGCTGCGAGGGTTGTGGGGGAGTCATCCTCAAAGACATCATTTCCACATGTTTTAAGTACGCTGAAACTAAATGGCTATCTCAAAACTTTGATTGGATGTGTTTGGGGAATGGTGGGCGTAGGAGGGGGGTTCGTTACCCTCCAATTACTTTTGACTTTTAAAAAGGGCAATAGCTCTTTCAACTTCCAATCGAATGAGCCCTTTTCGAAGTTTCTAGGACAACTGCTTCAATACGAAGTGCCCTGGTCTAAAGAGTGGATAAATAAATAAATCATTATGCCCACATCGCTCTTTACTTAGGCAGCACTATTGGGCTTTCTATATTAAATAAACAACACAAGCTTTTTAATTGAAATTAAGGAGCGACATTACAACTTAAAACGAACAGAAATTATTCCGTATATGAAAGGGGCTGTCCCCTCCTCAATACCTCGCTCTTTACGCTAGAGTTTTTTATTGTTTTAAAAAATAAAGTTGTGGGACAGATTCAAACTTTAGCGTAAAGAGCGAGGTATAGAGGAGGAGACAGCCCCTTTCATATACGGAATAATTTCTGTTCGTTTTAAGTTTTAATGTCGCTCCTTACTTTCAGTTAAAAAACTTGTGTTTTTTATTCAATTTCTGAACGTTTTTGAATTAATGCAGCTTTGATTTTGGCTCACCGTACATGAATAATTAAAAAGAAATTTGCATATTAATTTTACCTTTTTGGCTAAATGGCTTTCTCGAAATTTTGTTCTGACGTAACTTACGAATTAACTTACGTAACGAACTTCTATATTCGTATATTTTATTACGTATATTAGGGAGTTTGCCCCCTAGTCGATACCCTGCTCTTTACGCTAAAGTTCGAATTTCGTTCGAATCACAAACCCCTGAATCACAGAGGCCGGTTAATTAGAATAGATAGCTCTTTTGAAAGTACTAAAAAAAAACTTTAGCGAAAAGGGCGAGGTATTGACTAGGGGGCGAACCTCCTCATACGTAATAATTTCTGTTTGTTTTAAGTTTTAATGTTGCTCCTTACTTTCAGTTGAAAAAACTAGTTTTTTTTAATTGAATTTCTGATCGTTTTTTTAAATAATTCTGGGAAATCCGGTGCTCCCTTCATAGAAATGTTCCTTCCCCAAGGAAACATCCTCCATGGAAGGATCCTTTCCTGTAACCCTCTCCTCCGACACCCCCCCCCATCAGAAAAAAATCCCTCCTGAAATGTCTTTATACTTCCCATTAACCAATACTATATGTAAACAATGGGCAAAGTTCATAACTTCCAGCCCTTCCCTTGGGTACTGTGGGGGATTAAGTCATCCTCGAAGACATATTTATTAAATTTTCGACTATGCTGAACAAAATGGCTATCTCCAAATTTTGATTGGGTGACTTTGGGAAAAAATGAGCGTGAGAGGGGGCCAAGTTGCCCTCCAATTTTTTTGGTCACTTAAAAAGGGCACTAGAATTTTTAGTTTCCATTTAAATGAGCCCTCTTACGATATTCTAGGACTACTGGATCGATACGATCACCCATGGAAAAAAAAAAAAAATAATAAACACGCATCCGTGATCTTTCTTCTGACAAAAAATACAAAATTCTACATTTTTGCAGATAGGACCTTGAAACTTCCGCAGTAGGGTTTTCTGATACGCTGAATCCGATGTTGTGATTTTCATTGAAGTTCTATGACTTTTTGGGGGTGTTTCCCCCTTTTTTCGAAAATAAGACAAATTTTCTCAGGTGCGTAACTTTTGATGGGTAAAACTAAACTTAGTGAAACTTATACATTTGAAATCAGCATAAAATCTGATTCTATTGATGTATCTATGGACATCAAAATTCCGGTTTTTTGAGTTTCGGTTACTATTGAGCCGAGTCGCTCCTTACTTTCAGTTCGTTACCACTAACTGTTTGATTACAGCTTAACTACGCTACAAGTTTTACACTACAAACGACTGAAGGTACAAGTTTCCTTTTAGTTAGGAATTTAAAAAGCACTTTTTCCACAAAATTAATTTTCAAAAAAGTAAAGAATTACACTAAGCCGAAAACAAGCAGAAATAAATTCGAATGGTAATCCAAGTGTAAAACCAGCATAAATCACTGTCAATCAATAAATGAAAACCAAATTGAACAGAAATTACAGCAAATAATCAAGTTAAGCTTTAAGCGATCATAAACTACCACAAACAGGATAAGAGCCAACGCTCCCTATGCCTTTTAAAGACCAGAACGTCATTTTCTCTTTATTGAAATCAATTCTTATTTAGAGGTTTGTGTTTTTATTTGTCATAACATCAACAACGAAAAAGAAAGAAAATCACCATTATAACCAAAATTGCTAAAAATAACCAATGAAATGCGGATAAATAGTTTAATATAACTTGAAATTCGTTGAAAATCTCAAATATTTTGGGTCTATTTACGTCCTAAAAGAGAAAACGTTTAAAATATAATTTGTTTTAAGTAAAGCGCAAAGGATTTATAACAACGGATTTATAACGACAAACAAAAGAAACAAAGGATTAAACAAATGGATTTATAACGACATGCCCTTAAAGTTTCAATCCTTTCTCCATTTCATGTGACGTACCAAATACACTCCCTCTTTGACAACTGGAGGCACATAGTTGTTTTTACTTAAATCCCCCCCCCCCTTCTAAACTTACATTAAGTTTCACAGATGCATGCCTTTGGCAGCCTTGTGCCTGCTCAGTGTCCTTTGTTCTAGTTTAATATCCCCAACAATTTGCCCCGAAGGCTCTAGCTAAATATCCTCAGCTATTCCTGGGATTTTGTACAAAGGCCCAAATGCCAATTTGGATGCACATAGTGTCTTTTGATCTTGTTTTCTACCCTCTTCAACTTTTCTTGAAATTTTAACTTAATGAAACTTTTCACTTAATACCCCACTCCGTTCTTAAGATATTACACATGTCATTTCGACAACCTGAATACACTAAAACTCCTTTGGTTTAGTTTAATAGCTGTAGTTGTAGTAATAATAGTAGTACCAGTAGCAGTGTCAGAAGCAGCAGTAGTAGCGTTAGCAATAGCAGTCACAGTCAATTAGCAATCACAGTAGTAGTAGTGGTAGCAGTAGTCGCAGTTGCAAGCAGTCACTTTCATAGCCGCAAGTAGTTGCAGTCACAGTCACGAGTAGTCGTAGTTGCAAGCAGTTACGGTCACGACTGCAAGTAGTCACAATCGCAATTATTTGCGGTCGCAAGTAGTTGCAGTCACAACCAGTCAGAGTCACAGTCGGAGAAAATGTCACAGAAAATGCTTGAAAGTTTCGACTCCATCCGCCGATCTGTTCCCAGGATATTTCAGACATGCCATCTCTAACACCTGAGCACATTTGATGTCTTCCAATTTATATCCGCCCCTTCAATTTAAAATTATAAACCCATTTTTCCATCCATACTCCCTCAAAGTTAACTCAATCCTTTAAGCCAATCCAAAAATATTGTAAATAATTTAAACATTAAGTTAGAGAGTCTGGAAGGCGTCAGCCCTACTCATCCTAGTTTCTGCTCGTTTTGGGTTTGACTTGGTTATTTATTGTAATTTCTGTTTGTTTTGGGTTTCGATTATTTATTCATGGTGATTTGTGGTAGTTTACAACTTGACTATATTTCTGTTTATTTTTGGTGTAATGTAGCTCTTTACTTTTCTTTGAAGTCGTTTTTTGGAAAAAGTTTCTTTTAATTAATTACATATTAAAAAGTATATTTGAAATATATATAAAATAGTTGTGTAGCTTAAGACCTCTCGGGGTGTCCTAATCCTAATTCATTTTTGCAAATTTTGTAGTTTCGCAAGGTATGTAATAGCCTGCTAAACTTTCACATAATGGAAATAAATAGACGTAAAGACATGGGAATAGCAAGTATAGACCTAACATATCTCCAAGTGCCTCCAAGTCCTCTATTCCCCTACCCCCATAGAAACTACTTTTTAAATATCAGATTCTCCCTTTTCCCTTCAAAAAATACTCTGTACCTCCTCTTATTTCTCCTTAGCAATTTGTGGTATGTGAATGTTTATTAATTATTTCCATCATTACCTGTGACCCTACTAGAAAGAAATCGAAAATAATCGATGACAAAATTTGTCGTCTCTGATCTGTAGTTTATCTCACGCGCGCTTAAAATTTTTGTTTGTTGCGTACAAACTTAGAATTCAAAAATTCTCTGTATTGATGATAGAAATAGCGTAAAGAATAAGTTTTAATTTAAGAAAATGTTAAGTTTTATTTTTTAGAGTTTACTGAAGCCAAACGCCTACATCGCTACTCAGGGACCAAACGAAAGAACTTTGGTAGACTTCTGGAAAATGATTTGGCAGACAAAGGCATCTGGAATTGTTATGCTAACAAAAACGTTTGATTTTATACGAGTAAGCATGATTTCATACTTTTAATTAGGTATTTAGAATGCATAAAAATATTGGCAGCATTCCAAATATTCACTTTTGGAAAATGTTTACTAAGCTCTAACTGTTCAAAAATGATTTGGAAGGCTTATAGAAGTCTTGAATTCGTTATGACAAAAACTTGCTTAATAAATATAAAGATTGAAATTTTATATTAAAAAATATAAAATTAAGAAATATAAGGGTTGGCTCAAAGTAAGTCTCAGGTCTTATTTTATCATAGATAGCGCAATAGTGCTGCCTAAGTAAACGCGTTGACATCCCCTTTCTCCTTAGAGACATAGTTACTGGACATTTGTACTATGCTGAACAAAATAGCTATCTCAAAATTTTTATTGGGTGGGCTTGGAAGACCAATGGGCTGGGGGGAGGGATTTTCCCCTCCAATCACTTTTGACTCTTTAAAGAGAGCAATAGAACTTTTTAATTCCAATCGAATTAGCTCCTTTAAAAGTTTCTGTGATATTCATATCGAAGATAGGGCTGCACTACCTATGATAGTACGTATATGCCCTTTTGAAAACGAGCATATGCGCAATTTTTTTTGTTTGATTGAAACTCTCCCAAAACATCCCCTTAGTGTCATTAGTGGCAGTGATCGTAGCAGTAGTATCGATAGTTTACATATAGTGCTTTCTAGTTAGTTTAAAATCCGCCACCTTAATAATGTAAGCCGTTTCTGAAATATTACTGTTGCACCCTTTTAGATAATCAACATGCTCGTAGTTCGTTTCGATTTAGTTCAACATCCGCCAAAACGTTCCTTGAAAGCTCCACCTTAATACCATTAGCTTGCGTAGTAGCAATATGCGTAGTAGTAGTAGAAGTATTAGTAGCAGTATACGCATAGCCCCCATGGTTTTCTTCAACATCCCCCTCAGCACACACTGAAAGTTTCAAATTAATGCCATAATCTGTTCCTGAAGCATTGCTGATGCGTTTTCTTGACGACCTGTATGCGCATAGTGTGTTTTAATTTAGGCCAGCACTGTGTCAATATTCTCCGAAATTCCGAGATTCAATAGATACATCAAAAGAATCATTTATAAATTCCAATTTAGTTTTTTTTTATGATAAACCCTCTGCAAATACTCTTATTCATCAGCAGTAAAAAAAAAACAAAAAAAAACACCTAGTGTGTCCTGCTTCCATCGGACATTCATCAGTGAATGTCGACATTCACCAATTTCGGATGTTCACGTCAAGAGATACATGTAATTGTCTGTTTTCCCTTAAGATAATTTCTTTGTGCCGTGGAACTACTGCACAATTTTTTTTTTCAACATTAACGGCCAGTTCTTCAATTCGTCATAGCTGCAACCTAGTAAAGAACGAACCACGGTCCAAAGTAATCTCTATAAGGAAAATTCATTATTTGTTAGTAGCCACTCTTAAAACATACCTGCTGCTAAAAAGCGACTTGCTATTTTAAATTTGTTAGGCCTTGAATATTGAAATGACTGGTGTGCTTGAGATTATTGAGTGAGATTATCCACCTTAATACGCAAATCAATTCTTAACATACGCTACTGCTACTTTTACTGCATGCTACTTTTACTGCTACTACTTTTTAGATGCTACTACTACTGCTACTGCTATCACTATTACTACTACCACTCTAACTACTACTTTTATTACAAATATTTGTAAGGCTAAGAGTTTTAAAATCAAAATTGGAGAAAGTAAATAAATACACAGGTTATCGTAGGGGCATATCAGCAGTGTTATAGTAAACGGCTAATTGTATTAAGTTGAAACCTCCAGGACTTCCAGGTCAGGGAATATTGAGGGGAGTAGGTAAATTGAATCACATCACAGAACTGTTTCAATATTCACCGAAATTTTCGCCTTAACAGCCTTAGCTTTAGTAGCAGTAGCAGTAGTAATAGTAGTGGCAGTAGTGGTAGTAGCACTAGAATTAATGGTAAAAACCTTAGCTTTTGTAGCAATTAATTTAAAAAGCTTTTTCCACAATTCAAGGTTTTCACAATACAAGGTTTTCAAGGTAAATCTACCATAAATAACTATCAACAGAAAAATGAAACTAAAAACGAACAGAAATTGCTATGAACAGCCGAGTCAAACTCAAAACGAGCAAAAATTAACATGAATAGGGCCAATAATCCCCATGCATTCTCAAGACCAGAACATAATTTGCGCTTTACTGGAAAAAATACTTTTAAATGTTTTCAAAGTTTTTACTTGCATAAATTAAACAAATATCAAAACTTTTAGGAATAAATATATCAAACAAACTGACAATCCACATTCATTTTTTTTTTTTTTTTGTAGTAAAACGCAAATAATTTTCTGGTCTTGAGAAAGCATGGGGGTTATTTACCCTAGTCATATTAATTTTTGCTCGTTTTGAATTTGACTCGGCTATTCATAGTAATTTCTGTTCGTTTTTAGTTTCATTTATTTTTTGATAGTGACTTACGGTAGTTTTACGATTGGAAGATTATTTGAATTTATTTCTGCTCATTTTTGGCTTATTGGAGGTCTTTTTTTCCTTTGGAAAACTTGTTTTGTGCAACAGATTTTTTCAATTAATTTCTGTTTGTTTTTTATTGACATAGTCTTTGTCATGGAAAAAATAATATTTTATATATTTTCATTTTTTTTCAAACAGTTCGTGGTAACGAACTGTAAGTAAGGAGCGACCCGGCTCAATAATAACCGAACTAAAAAAAACAGAATTTGGACACCAATAGATACATCAAAAGAATCAGATTTTAATGCTGATTTCAAATATAGAAGTTTCATCAAGTGTATTCTTACCCATCAAAAGTTACGCGAGAAAATTCCTGAGAAAATTTGCCTGATTTTCGAAAAAAGGCAGAAGCACCCCTTAAAAGCTATAGAAACCTAATGAAAATCACACCGTCAGATTCAGCGTATCAAAGAACCCTACTGTAGAGATTACAAGCTCTTATCTGCAAAAATGTGGAATGTTGTAATTTTTGCCAGAAGAAAGATCACGGATGCGTGTTTATTTTTTTTTTTTGTTTTTTTTTTCCCCAGAGGTGATCATATCGACCCAGTGGTCCTTGAATATCGTGGAAGGGCTAACTCGAACGGAAATTAAAGGTTCTAGTGCTCTTTTTAAGTGAAAAAAAATGGAGGGCGACTAGGCCCCCTCCCAAGCTCATTTTTTTCCCAAAGTCACCCGATCAAAATTTTGAGATAGCCTTTTGTTCAGCATGGTCGAAAAAATAATAAATATGTCTTTTAGGATCACTTAATCCCCCAAAGTTCCCGGGGGGAGGACTGAAAGTTATAAACTTCACCCAATGTTTACATACAGTATTGGTTAATGGGAAGCATACAGACGTTTTCAGGGGGATTTTTTCTGGTAGTGGAAGGGGGGTCGGGGGTTATGTGGGAGGATCTTTCTATGGAGGAGGTTTTCTTGGGGGAAGAGACATTGCTATGAAGGGGGCACCGGATTTCCCAGCATTATTTAAAAAAACGATCAGAAATTAAATATATAAAAACAAGTTTTTCAACTGAAAGTAAGGAGTAACATCAAAACTTAAAACGAACAAAAATTTTCACGTATATGATTGGGTTCGCCCCCTCGTCAATACCTCGCTCTTTAAGCCAAAGATTTTTTTTAGTACTTTTACAAGAGCTATTTTTTCTAATTAACGGCCTTTGTGATTAGGGGGTCATTAAGGCGTAAAGAGTAAGACACTGACTAGGGGACGAACCCCATAATGTGCGTATTAAAAATATATAACTCTAAAAGTTCGTTACGTAAGTTAATTCGTAAGTTACGTATATTTATTACTAATAAAAACGTTCGTAAATAAAATTAAACACCTTTCGAGAAAGTCATTTAACCAAGTAAAAGTAAAATCAATATGCAAATTTTGTTTTAATTAATCATGTAAGTAGAGATGCCCCTATTGACACGACGCGACACCCCTGCTGCCACCTATAACTTTTTTTACATAATTCATGGATGGTTATGTGTATTGGTCGATTTATTTGACGTTTTATGGTTTTTGTCAGTAAGAATTTGAAAAAACAGGAATTTTGTCATATTTTTGTATGGTTTTATGGACTTTCTCAGTGAGAATGAAAAAACAGGAATTTTGTCACATTTATGTCTGTTTTCATGGATGGTTATGTGTGTTGATTATTTGACGGTTTTATGGATTTTGTCAGTGAGAATGGAAAACAGGAACTTTGTCACTCCCTTCTTGTTGTTGTTCAATGCAGATGTTATGAGTTTCCGGGAGATCGCGTGTTTCCAATATTTGTTGTTCAAGCCAGATGTTATGAGTTTCCGGGAAACAGTATTTGTTATTGTTGTTCAAGCCAAATGCTATGAGTTTCTGGGGAACACCTGTGCTGTCAGTCATTAATCAAATTGTTTCCAGGGAATGTCTGACAGATGACGTCAAGTTTATTAATGTCTGGAGTTCTAACAAGAGAATCGTTTCCGAGCAAATGTTTTGATCTTAGCGCGCGAAAAGGTTTCCAAATAATTGAAATAAGCCAGCGCAGGGATGCCAAACAAAAGGAACATGCCGAAATTCCGTTTGGGGATAATTTTGGCAAAACCGTTTTAGCTATTTTATGGAACTATTTCGACGAAACAGTTAGAGACATTATAAAATATGATTTTTTGAAGAGATTTTAGAAGAGAATTTAATGGTGAAACTCTGTGGTCGTTATAATACACAAGTTCCATTTGAACAGTGTTGTGAGATCCTCTACCACAACCCCAAAGGGCTCCAATCCCCCTACCCCAACCCCAAAGGGTTCCGATCCCTCTACCCCAACCCCAAAGGTCCGACGGGCTCCCAAAGGACCAATCGGCCCTCAAGTGCCGCCCAGACCCCTAAACACCCTCCCCAGGCTTCCAAAGGCCCTCCCTCGGTCCACAAACGTCCCCCGGGCTCCCAAAACACCAATCGGTGCTCAAGGGCCCCCTCAGACCCCCAAACGCCCTCCCTGGGCCCCAAAGGCCCTCCCCCGGTCCCCAAAGGTCCCCTGGGCTCCCAAAAGACCAATCGGCCCTCAAGTGCCGCCCAGACCCCCAAAGGTCCACCGGGCTTCCAAAGGCCCTCCCCCGGTCCCCAAAGGTCCACTGGGCTCCCAAAGGACCAATCGGTGCTCAAGGACCCCCTCAGACCCCCAAACGCCCTCCCTGGGCCCCAAAGGCCCTCACCCGGCCCCCAAAGGTCCCCTGGGCTCCCAAAAGACCAATCGGCCCTCAAGTGCCACCCAGACCCCTAAACACCCTCCCCAGGCTCCCAAAGGCCCTCCCCCGGTCCCCAAAGGTCCCCCGGGCTCCCAAAAGACCAATCGGTGCTCAAGGGCCCCCGGATCCCCAAAGACCTCCCGGCCCCCCCCCCCCCAAAGAGTCCCCTCTCCATTTTTTTAATACTTTTTTATGGCTTTATTATATCTTTTCTGAACAAGTTCCTTTCATAATTTCATCCCTAAACCCATTTTCCAACCTCAAAGAGTCCCCTCCCCATTTCGTAAATACTTTCTTGAATTTTTTAACATGTTTTTTTTTTTTTTTTTACTTTTTTACGGATCTTGAAATGACATGAACACAAAAAAAACTCACACACACACACACGCACAAAAACTTACACACACACACAAAACTTACACACACACACGAAAACTTACACACACACGCCAAAACTTACACACACAAAAACTTACACACACACACACACAAACTTACACACACACAAAAAAAACTTACACACACAAAAACTTACACACACACACAAACTTACACACACACACAAAAAACTTACACCCACAAAAAAGCTTACACACACAAAAACTTACACACACACACACACAAAAACTTACACCCACATGCAAAAACTTACATGCACACAAAAACTTACATGCACACAAAAACTTACACACACACAAAAACTTACACACACGCACAAAAACTTACACACACACACACAAAAACTTACACACACACATGAAAACTTACACACACACACGAAAACTTACACACACACGCCAAAACTTACACACACACAAAAACTTACACACACACACACACACAAAAACTTACACACACACACACAAAACTTACACCCACACGCAAAAACTTACATGCACACAAAAACTTACATGCACACAAAAACTTACACACACACAAAAACTTACACACACACACACACACAAAAACTTACACACACGCACAAAAACTTACACACACACACACACACACAAAAACTTACACACACACGCGAAAACTTACACACACACACACGAAAACTTACACACACACACACGCCAAAACTTACACACACACAAAAACTTACACAAACACACACACACACACACACACACAAACTTACATATGCACACGAAAACTTACATGCACACAAAAACTTACACCCACACGCAAAAACTTACATGCACACAAAAACTTACATGCACACAAAAACTTACACACACACAAAAACTTACACACACACACACACAAAAACTTACACACACACACACACAAAAACTTACACACACGCACAAAAACTCACACACACACACACACGAAAACTTACACACACACACACGAAAACTTACACACACACGCCAAAACTTACACACACACAAAAACTTACACCCACACGCAAAAACTTACATGCACACAAAAACTTACATGCACATAAAAACTTACACACACACAAAAACTTACACACACACACACAAAAACTTACACACACGCACAAAAACTTACACACACACATACACACAAAAACTTACACACACACGCGAAAACTTACACACACACACGAAAACTTACACACACACACGCCAAAACTTACACGCACACAAAAACTTACACACACACACACACACACACACAAACTTACATATGCACACGAAAACTTACATGCACACAAAAACTTACACCCACACACAAAAACTTACATGCACACAAAAACTTACATGCACACAAAAACTTACACACACACAAAAACTTACACACACACACACAAAAACTTACAAACACACACACAAAAACTTACACACACGCACAAAAACTCACACACACACACACAAAAACTTACACACACACACGAAAACTTACACACACACACAAAAACTTACACACACATACCAAAACTTACACACACACAAAAACACACACACACACACACACACACACACACACAAAGTTACACATGCACACGAAAACTTACATGCACACAAAAACTTACACACACACACATTTAGACAAAAAATTACGATATTTATGCACAGTTATGTTTAAGCAATAAATATCTTAAGCCCCAACCGTTTTTATTCTTTAGAATAGTCCATCGCCACGAAAATTATACTTTCAGATTCAACATGTCAGGGAACAAACTTTCAGGTTCAGCATGTAAGAGAACCCTAAATGCTCATCGCAAAAAAAAGGTAAGTTAACCCTAAACGCTCAAAGAATTTCTCTGAAATTACACTTTCAGGTTCAGCATGTAAGAGAACCCTAAATGCTCATCCCAAAAAAGGTAAGTTAACCCTAAACGCTTAAAGAATTTCGTCACAAAAACTTACACACACGCACACACACACACACACACACACACACACAAACTTACACACACACACACAAAAAAAAAACTTACACCCACACACAAAAGCCTACACACACAAAAACTTACACACACACACACAAAACTTACACCCACACGCAAAAACTTACATGCACACAAAAACATACATGCACACAAAAACTTACACACACACAAAAACTTACACACACACACACACAAAAACTTACACACACGCACAAAAACTTAACACACACACACACACACACAAAAACTCACACACACACGCGAAAACTTACACACACACACGAAAACTCACACACACACGCCAAAACTTACACACACACAAAAACTTACACACACACACACACACACACACACACAAACTTACACACACACACACACACGCAAAACTTACACCCACACACAAAAGCCTACACACACAAAAACTTACACACACACACAAAACTTACACCCACACGCAAAAACTTACATGCACACAAAAACTTACATGCACACAAAAACTTACACACCCACAAAAACTTACACACACACACACACAAAAACTTACACACACGCACACAAACTTAACACACACACACAAACACACACAAAAACTCACACACACACGCGAAAACTTACACACACACACGAAAACTTACACACGCACACAAAAAATTACATGCACACAAAAACTTACACACACACAAAAACTTACACACACACACACACAAAAACTTACACACACGCACAAAAACTTAACACACACACACAAAAACTCACACACACACACGAAAACTTACTCACACACACGAAAACTTACACACATACGCCAAAACTTACACACACACACAAAAACTTACACACACACACACACACAAAAACTTACACACACGCACAAAAACTTACATGCACACAAAAACTTACATGTACACAAAAACTTACACACACACGAAAACTTACACACACACGCCAAAACTTACACACACACAAAAACTTACACACACACACACACACACACACAAAAACTTACACATGCACACGAAAACAGTAGTGTTTTGTCATGGGTTACCTTGTCACAGTTACATTCTCTTGATTTTTCAAAGTTCATTTTGGATTTCATTCCCTGAAATGCAATAGTTGGAATATTTCAGTAGCGTTTTGCCATGGTTTACCATGTCACAGTTACATTCTCTTGATTTTTCAAAGTTCATTTTGGATTTCTTTCGTTGAAATGCAATAGTTGGAATATTTCAGTAGCGTTTTGCCATGGTTTACCATGTCACAGTTACATTCTCTTGATTTTCCAAAGTTCATTTTGGATTTCTTTCATTGAAATGCAAGAGTTGGGATATTTTAGTAGTGTTTTGTCGTGGTTTACTTTGTCACACTTACATTCTATAGATTTTTCAAAGTTCATTTTAGATTTCGTTCATTGAAATGCAAGAGTTGGAATATTTCAGTAGTGTTTTGTTATGGTTTACCTTATCACAGTTACATTCTCTTGATTTTTCAAAGTTCATTTTGGATTTCTTTCATTGAAATGCAAGAGTTGGAATATTTCAGTAGTGTTTTATCGTGGTTTACCTTGTCACAGTTACATTCTCTTGATTTTTCAAAGTTCATTTTGAGTTTCTTTCATTGAAATGCAAGAGTTGAATTATTTCAGTGGTATTTTGTCGTGCTTTACCTTGTCACGGTTACATTCTCTTGATTTTCCAAAGTTCATTTTGGATTTTTTTCGTTGAAATGCAAGAGTTGGAATATTTCAGTAGTGTTTTGTCATGGTTTACCTTGTCACAGTTACATTCAATTGATTTTTCAAAGTTCATTTTGAATTTCTTTCATTGAAATGCAAGAGTTGGATTATTTCAGTAGTGTTTTTTCGTGGTTTACCTAGTCAGAGTTACATTCTCTTGATTTTTCAAAGTTCATTTTGAGTTTCTTTCATTGAAATGCAAGAGTTGGAATATTTCAGTAGTGTTTTGTCGTGGTTTACCTTGTCGCAGTTACATTTTCTTGATTTTTCAAAGTTCATTTTGACTTTCTTTCATTGAAATGCAAGAGTTGGATTATTTCAGTAGTGTTTTGTAGTGGTTTACCTTGTCACAGTTACATTTTCTTGATTTTTCAATGTTCATTATGGTTTTCTTTCATTGAAATGCAAGAGTTGGAATATTTCAGTAGTGTTTTATCGTGGTTTACCTTGTCACAGTTACATTCTCTTGATTTTTCAAAGTTCATTTTGGATTTCTCTCATTGAAATGCAAGAGTTGAATTATTTCAGTGGTATTTTTTCGTGCTTTACCTTGTCACGGCTACATTCTCTTGATTTTCCAAAGTTCATTTTGGATTTTTTTCGTTGAAATGCAAGAGTTGGAATATTTCAGTAGTGTTTTGTCATGGTTTAATTTGTCACAGTTACATTCTATTGATTTTTCAAAGTTCATTTTGAATTTCTTTCATTGAAATGCAAGAGTTGGATTATTTCAGTAGTGTTTTGTCGTGGTTTACCTTGTCACAGTTACATTCTCTTGATTTTTCAAAGTTCATTTTGAGTTTCTTTCATTGAAATGCAAGAGTTGGAATATTTCAGTAGTGTTTTGTCGTGGTTTACCTTGTCGCAGTTACATTTTCTTGATTTTTCAAAGTTCATTTTGACTTTCTTTCATTGAAATGCAAGAGTTGGATTATTTCAGTAGTGTTTTGTAGTGATTTACCTTGTCACAGTTACATTTTCTTGATTTTTCAATGTTCCTTATGGTTTTCTTTCATTGAAATGCAAGAGTTGGAATATTTCAGTAGTGTTTTGTCATGGTTTACCTTGTCACAGTTACATTCCCTTGATTTTTTCAAAGTTCATTTTGGACTTCTCTAGTTGAAATGCAAGAGTTGGAATATTTCAGAAGCGTTTTGTGGTGGCTTACCTTGTCACAGTTATATTCTATTGATTTTTCAAAGTTCATTTTGAATTTCTTTCATTGAAATGCAAGAGTTGGATTATTTCAGTAGTATTTTGTCGTAGTTTACCATGTCACAGTTACATTCCCTTGATTTTTCAAAGTTCATTTGGATTTCTTTCATTGAACTGCAAGAGTTGGAATATTTCAGTAGTGTTTTGTTGTGGTTTACTTTGTCATACTTACATTCTCACGATTTTTCAAAGTCCATTTTGGTTATCTTTCATTGAAATGCAAGAGTCGGAATATTTCAGTAGTGTTTTGTCGTGGTTTACCTTGTTAAAGTTACATTCTCTTAATTTTTCAAAGTACATCTTGGATTTCTTTTGTTGAAATGCAAGAGTTGGAATATTTCAGTAGTGTTTTGTTGTGGTTTACTTCGTCACAGTTACATTCTCTTGATTTTTCAAAGTTCATTATGGATTTCTTTTTTGAAATATGTTTTGTCGTGCTTTACCTTGACACAGTTAAATTTCTTGATTTTTGTTAGGCTAGGTTAGGTTAGGTTAGATCAAGTTAGGTTAGGTTAAGTTAGGTTAGGCTAGGTTAGGTTAGCCTACATACGCGCGCGTACGTAGGCTAACCTAACCTAACCTAACTTAACCTAACCTAACTTGATCTAACCTAACCAAAACACTACTGAAATATTCCAACTCTTGCATTTCAATGAAAGAAATCCAAAATGAACTTTGAAAAATCAAGAGAATGTAACTGTGACAAGGTAAACCATAACAAAACACTACTGAAATATTCCAACTCTTGCATTTCAATGAACGAAATCTAAAATGAACTTTGAAAAATCTATAGAATGTAAGTGTGACAAAGTAAACCACGACAAAACACTACTAAAATATCCCAACTTTTGCATTTCAATGAAAGAAATCCAAAATGAACTTTGGAAAATTAAGAAAATGTAAGTGTGAGAAGGTAAACCATAACAAAACACTACTGAAATATTCCAACTCTTGCATTTCAACGAAAGAAATCCAAAATGAACTTTGAAAAATCAAGAGAATGTAACTGTGACATGGTAAACCATGGCAAAACGCTACTGAAATATTCCAACTATTGCATTTCAGGGAATGAAATCCAAAATGAACTTTGAAAAATCAAGAGAATGTAACTGTGACAAGGTAACCCATGACAAAACACTACTGTTTTCGTGTGCATGTGTAAGTTTTTGTGTGTGTGTGTGTGTGTGTGTAAGTTTTTGTGTGTGTATAAGTTTTGGCGTGTGTGTGTAAGTTTTCGTGTGTGTGTAAGTTTTTGTGTACATGTAAGTTTTTGTGTGCATGTAAGTTTTTGTGCGTGTGTGTAAGTTTTTGTGTGTGTGTGTGTAAGTTTTTGTGTGTGTGTAAGTTTTGGCGTGTGTGTGTAAGTTTTCGTGTGTGTGAGTAAGTTTTCGTGTGTGTGTGTGAGTTTTTGTGTGTGTGTGTTAAGTTTTTGTGCGTGTGTGTAAGTTTTTGTGTGTGTGTGTGTAAGTTTTTGTGTGTTGTGTGTAAGTTTTCGCGTGTGTGTGTGTGTGTGTTTTTGTGTGTGTGTGTGTGTGTGTGTGTGTTAAGTTTTTGTGCGTGTGTGTAAGTTTTTTGTGTGTGTGTGTGTGTAAGTTTTTGTGGGTGTGTAAGTTTTTGTGTGCATGTAAGTTTTTGTGTGCATGTAAGTTTTTGCGTGTGGGTGTAAGTTTTGTGTGTGTGTGTAAGTTTTTGTGTGTGTAGGCTTTTGTGTGTGGGTGTAAGTTTTGCGTGTGTGTGTGTGTGTGTAAGTTTGTGTGTGTGTGTGTGTGTGTGTGTGTAAGTTTTTGTGTGTGTGTAAGTTTTGGCGTGTGTGTGTGAGTTTTCGTGTGTGTGTGTAAGTTTTCGCGTGTGTGTGTGAGTTTTTGTGTGTGTGTGTGTGTGTGTTAAGTTTTTGTGCGTGTGTGTAAGTTTTTGTGTGTGTGTGTGTGTGTAAGTTTTTGTGTGTGTGTAAGTTTTTGTGTGCATGTAAGTTTTTGTGTGCATGTAAGTTTTTGCGTGTGGGTGTAAGTTTTGTGTGTGTGTGTGTGTGTAAGTTTTTGTGTGTGTAGGCTTTTGTGTGTGGGTGTAAGTTTTTTTGTGTGTGTGTGTGTGTGTAAGTTTGTGTGTGTGTGTGTGTGTGTGTGTGTAAGTTTTTGTGACGAAATTCTTTAAGCGTTTAGGGTTAACTTACCTTTTTTGGGATGAGCATTTAGGGTTCTCTTACATGCTGAACCTGAAAGTGTAATTTCAGAGAAATTCTTTGAGCGTTTAGGGTTAACTTACCTTTTTTTTGGGATGAGCATTTAGGGTTCTCTTACATGCTGAACCTGAAAGTTTGTTCCCTGACATGTTGAATCTGAAAGTATAATTTTCGTGGCGATGGACTATTCTAAAGAATAAAAACGGTTGGGGCTTAAGATATTTATTGCTTAAACATAACTGTGCATAAATATCGTAATTTGTTGTCTAAATGTGTGTGTGTGTAAGTTTTTGTGTGCATTTAAGTTTTTGTGTGCATGTAAGTTTTCGTGTGCATGTGTAAGTTTGTGTGTGTGTGTGTGTGTGTGAGTTTTTGTGTGTGTGTAAGTTTTGGCATGTGTGTGTAAGTTTTTGTGTGTGTGTGTAAGTTTTCGTGTGTGTGTGTAAGTTTTTGTGTGTGTGTGTGTGAGTTTTTGTGCGTGTGTGTAAGTTTTTTTGTGTGTGTGTGTGTGTGTAAGTTTTTGTGTGTGTGTGTGTGTAAGTTTTTGTGTGTGTGTAAGTTTTTGTGTGCATGTAAGTTTTTGTGTGTGGATGTAAGTTTTTGTGTGCATGTAAGTTTTCGTGTGCATATGTAAGTTTGTGTGTGTGTGTGTGTGTGTGTGTGTGTGTAAGTTTTTGTGTGCGTGTAAGTTTTGGCGTGTGTGTGTGTGTAAGTTTTCGTGTGTGTGTGTAAGTTTTCGCGTGTGTGTGTAAGTTTTTGTGTGTATGTGTGTGTGTGTAAGTTTTTGTGCGTGTGTGTAAGTTTTTGTGTGTGTGTGTGTGTAAGTTTTTGTGTGTGTGTAAGTTTTTGTGTGCATGTAAGTTTTTGCGTGCATGTAAGTTTTTGCGTGTGGGTGTAAGTTTTTGTGTGTGTGTAAGTTTTGGCGTGTGTGTGTAAGTTTTCGTGTGTGTGTGTGTGAGTTTTTGTGCGTGTGTGCAAGTTTTTGTGTGTGTGTGTGTGTGTAAGTTTTTGTGTGTGTGTGTGTGTAAGTTTTTGTGTGTGTGTAAGTTTTTGTGTGCATGTAAGTTTTTGTGTGCATGTAAGTTTTTGCGTGTGGGTGTAAGTTTTTGTGTGCATGTAAGTTTTCGTGTGCATATGTAAGTTTGTGTGTGTGTGTGTGTGTGTGTGTTTGTGTAAGTTTTTGTATGTGTGTAAGTTTTGGCGTGTGTGTGTGTGTAAGTTTTCGTGTGTGTGTGTGTAAGTTTTCGCGTGTGTGTGTAAGTTTTTGTGTGTGTGTGTGTGTGTGTGTGTAAGTTTTTGTGTGTGTGTGTAAGTTTTTGTGTGCATGTAAGTTTTTGTGTGCATGTAAGTTTTTGCGTGTGGGTGTAAGTTTTGTGTGTGTGTGTGTAAGTTTTTGTGTGTGTGTGTGTGTGTAAGTTTTTGTGTGTGTGTAAGTTTTGGCGTGTGTGTGTAAGTTTTCGTGTATGTGTGTAAGTTTTCATGTGTGTGTGTAAGTTTTTGTGTGTGTGTGTGTAAGTTTTTGTGCGTGTGTGTAAGTTTTTGTGTGTGTGTAAGTTTTTGTGTGCATGTAAGTTTTTGTGTGCATGTAAGTATTTGCATGTGGGTGTAAGTTGTTGTGTGTGTGTGTAAGTTTTTGTGTGTGTAAGCTTTTTTGTGGGTGTAAGTTTTTTGTGTGTGTGTGTAAGTTTGTGTGTGTGTGTAAGTTTTTGTGTGTGTAAGTTTTTTTTGTGTGTGTGTAAGTTTGTGTGTGTGTGTGTGTAAGTTTTTGTGTGTGTAAGTTTTGGCGTGTGTGTGTAAGTTTTCGTGTGTGTGTGTAAGTTTGTGTGTGTGTGTGTAAGTTTTTGTGCGTGTGTGTGTTGTGTGAGTTTTTTTTGTGTTCATGTCATTTCAAGATCCGTAAAAAGTAAAAAAAAAAAAAAACCATGTTAAAAAATTCAAGAAAGTATTTACGAAATGGGGAGGGGACTCTTTGAGGTTGGAAAATGGGTTTAGGGATGAAATTATGAAAGGAACTTGTTCAGAAAAGATATAATAAAGCCATTAAAAAGTATTAAAAAAATGGAGAGGGGACTCTTTGGGGGGGGGGGCGGGGAGGACTTTGTGTGTGTGTGTGTGTGAGTTTTTGTGTGTGTGTAAGTTTTGGTATGTGTGTGTAAGTTTTGTGTGTGTGTGTAAGTTTTCGTGTGTGTTTGTAAGTTTTTGTGTGTGTGTGTGTGAGTTTTTGTGCGTGTGTGTAAGTTTTTGTGTGTGTGTGTGTGTAAGTTTTTGTGTGTGTGTGTAAGTTTTTGTGTGTGTGTAAGTTTTTGTGTGCATGTAAGTTTTTGTGTGCATGTAAGTTTTTGTGTGTGGGTGTGTAAGTTTTTGTGTGCATGTAAGTTTTCGTGTGCATATGTAAGTTTGTGTGTGTGTGTGTGTGTGTGTGTGTGTAAGTTTTGGCGTGTGTGTGTGTAAGTTTTCGTGTGTGTGTGTAAGTTTTCGCGTGTGTGTGTAAGTTTTTGTGTGTATGTGTGTGTGTGTAAGTTTTTGTGCGTGTGTGTAAGTTTTTGTGTGTGTGTATGTAAGTTTTTGTGTGTGTGTAAGTTTTTATGTGCATGTAAGTTTTTGTGTGCATGTTAGTTTTTGCGTGTGGGTGTAAGTTTTTGTGTGTGTGTAAGTTTTGGCGTGTGTGTGTAAGTTTTCGTGTGTGTGTGTGTAAGTTTTCGTGTGTGTGTGTGTGAGTTTTTGTGCGTGTGTGTAAGTTTTTGTGTGTGTGTGTGTGTAAGTTTTTGTGTGTGTGTGTGGGGCCCAGGGAGGGCGTTTGGGGGTCTGAGGGGGTCCTTGAGCACCGATTGGTCCTTTGGGAGCCCAGTGGACCTTTGGGGACCGGGGGAGGGCCTTTGGAAGCCCGGTGGACCTTTGGGGGTCTGGGCGGCACTTGAGGGCCGATTGGTCTTTTGGGAGCCCAGGGGACCTTTGGGGACCGGGGGAGGACCTTTGGGGCCCAGGGAGGGCGTTTGGGGGTCTGAGGGGGCCCTTGAGCACCGATTGGTGTTTTGGGAGCCCGGGGGACGTTTGTGGACCGAGGGAGGGCCTTTGGAAGGCTGGGGAGGTTGTTTAGGGGTCTGGGCGGCACTTGAGGGCCGATTGGTCCTTTGGGAGCCCGTCGGACCTTTGGGGTTGGGGTAGAGGGATCGGAACCCTTTGGGGTTGGGGTAGGGGGATTGGAGCCCTTTGGGTTGTGGTAGAGGATCTCACAACACTGTTCAAATGGAACTTGTGTATTATAACGACCACAGAGTTTCACCATTAAATTCTCTTCTAAAATCTCTTCAAAAATCATATTTTATAATGTCTCTAACTGTTTCGTCGAAATAGTTCCATAAAATAGCTAAAACGGTTTTGCCAAAATTATCCCCAAACGGAATTTCGGCATGTTCCTTTTGTTTGGCATCCCTGCGCTGGCTTATTTCAATTATTTGGAAACCTTTTCGCGCGCTAAGATCAAAACATTTGCTCGGAAACGATTCTCTTGTTAGAACTCCAGACATTAATAAACTTGACGTCATCTGTCAGACATTCCCTGGAAACAATTTGATTAATGACTGACAGCACAGGTGTTCCCCAGAAACTCATAGCATTTGGCTTGAACAACAATAACAAATACTGTTTCCCGGAAACTCATAACATCTGGCTTGAACAACAAATATTGGAAACACGCGATCTCCCGGAAACTCATAACATCTGCATTGAACAACAACAAGAAGGGAGTGACAAAGTTCCTGTTTTTCCATTCTCACTGACAAAATCCATAAAACCGTCAAATAATCAACACACATAACCATCCATGAAAACAGACATAAATGTAACAAAATTCCTGTTTTTTCATTCTCACTGAGAAAGTCCATAAAACCATACAAAAATGTGACAAAATTCCTGTTTTTTCAAATTCTCACTGACAAAAACCATAAAACGTCAAATAAATCGACCAATACACATAACCATCCATGAATTATGTAAAAAAAGTTATAGGTGGCAGCAGGGGTGTCGCTTCGTGTCAATAGGGGCATCTCTACTCATGTATGGTGAGCCAAATCAAAACTTTAATTGCATTAATTCAGAAACGTTCAAAAATTAAATTAAAAAAAACAAGTTTTTTTAACTGAAAGTAAGGAGCAACATTAAAAGTTAAAACGAACAGAAATTATCCGTATATGAAAGGGGCTGTCCCCTCCTCAACGCCTCACTCTTTACGCTAAATTTAGACTCTGTTTTACAACTCTATTTTTTAAAACAATAAAGAACTTTAGGGTAAAGAGCGAGGTGTTAAAGAGGGGACAGCCCCTTTCATATACGGAATAATTTCTGTTCGTTTTAAGTTTTAATGTTGCTATAATTATAGAAGTATATATCTATATATATATATATATATATATATATATATATATATATATATATATATATATACATATATATATATATATATATATATATATATATATATATATATATATATATATATTATATATATATATATATATATATATATATATATCATATAGTATATATATATATATATATATATATATATATATATATATATATAATATATATATATATATATATATATATATATATATATATATATATATATATATATATATATTATATATATATATATGAGTAGAAGGGGCCCAGGAGATACGGATGGAAGTCCATATACGGGCATTGATCTGCTAACGGGAGTGATGCAACATGCTTAGTGAATACAACGAGTACATGATCATTGACCTTCAATGATATAGAATAATGCGAGTACAAGATGACAAGCCAATCAGAGGATTAGAATCCGTGGACGAACAAGATCACGTGCCTCTTTCTAGACCAATCAGGGAGTCAGAAATACTAACGGGAAGTGACGCAACTGATATAAGGAAGGATTTTCAGTATAGTTGATATTAGTGTGAGAATAGAATTCAAGGAGTGATTATTTTTTATTTTGATGGTTCTCGACTATGTTCTGTATAATGTACAAGTACCATTTAAGCAGCGTTGTCAATTTAAAATATACTTTAAGATTCTAGTATACTAAAAAAGTTGAAAGTAATAGCCTCATCAAGATGACCAAGTTTTACTACTCGATCAAGCAGTGTTGTCAATATAAAATATGCAATAAAAGAGATATAAATATGTGACTTAACCCTAAAAAAGTTGAAAGTAATAGACTCATCAAGATGACTTGGCTTTATTTCTCGACTGTATTCTATATAATACACAAGTACGATCGAGCAGTGTTGTCAATATAAAGTATGTAATAAAAGAGATTTTTTGGCTTAATAACAAAAGTTGAAAGTAATAGACTCATCAAGAGGACTTGGCTTTACTTCTCGACTGGGTTCTGTACAACACACAAGTACCATCGAGTAGTGTTGTCAATATAAAATATGCAATAAAAGAGATAGAAATGTTTGACTTAACCCTAAAAAAGTTGAAAGTAATAGACTCATCAAGATGACCTGGTATTACTTCTCGACTGTGGTCGCTATAATAGACAAGTACACAATATGGGATGATTCCCTAACCTTTCATAGTGTGAATTTAAGGCCCAATTTTCAAGGTTTTCTACATAAATGTTCGCTAATAACTCAGATATCTCATCTTTTTTCACTCCCAACTCCCTTTACGACTTTTTGCATACCCCACCTCAATGCAATACTTTTCAACAGGCTTTATTATACTATTTCAGAACAACTTCCTTTCTTAATATTCCTCCTAAACCTGTTTCACAACTTAAAGTACTCATCTTTTTTTTAAATTTTAACTAAATTGTCCGAGTCGCTCCTTATAGTTTGTTAGCATGTGCTATTTATCCGGTGAATTTGGGAAAAAATGAGTGTGGGAGGGGGCCTAGTTGCCCTCCATTTTTTGACGGAGTCACTTAAAAAGGACACTAGAACTTTTAATTTCCGTGCCAATGAGCCCTCCCACGATATTCTACGACCACTGGGTCGATATGATCCCCCGTGGGAAAAAAACAACAACAACAAAAAAAACAAAAAACAAATAAACACGCATCCGTGATCTTTCTTCTGAAAAAAAAAATAGCTTGCACACTGAAAATACTTACGAGCCCAATATTCAAATCGATTTAATAATAGATGAATTTTAGACACATAAATTATAACAAAAAGGTATATTTCAACGAAAAAATACCCTTATTAATAATTTAATGTCGATAAACAGTGGGCTTTTTTCAGTATTGTTTAAGAATGATTAAAGATGGTGACTGAGAAATTGTTCGGGACATAAATAGAAAATTGGTTTTCTATACTTTTCTTGTGTAGATATATTGACTAGAGAATAGCGATGAATAGTTCAACTGATGTAAGACTTTTTTTGAATGAAGTAAATTGTCAAACAGTGTCAAAACGAAATCTCTTAGTTTTACTGAGGTATTGGACCTTTCAACTGTGCCGAACAAAAAAATAACTAGTTGAAGCTGTGTTTAAATTCTATATCAATATAAAATCAAAAACATTTTGAAACTGAAGAAAACCTTAAAATGAATTAAATTATCAAACAAGGTTCAGATATTTCAATTTAAGAAGCTATTGCAATGTAGAGATTTTTAGTAGTTTACAGCCATTACGAGATAGCCAGACCCATAAATTAAGGGCCTATAAATCTTTTTATTCATATCATTTTAATAATAGATAAATTTGAGACATGAAAATTATAATGCAAATGTGTATTTCAAAGAAATGATAGCCTTCTTAATAATTTAATGTCGATCAGCAGTGGAATTGGTTTTCTTCAATATTGCTTATGAATCATCCCATATTGTGTGCTTGTCTATTATAGTGACCACAGTGAAGAAGTAATACCATATCATATTGATGAGTCTATTACTTTCAACTTTTTTAGCATTAAGTCAAAAATTTCTATCGCCTTAATTGCATATTTTGTATTGACAACACTGCTCGATGGTACTTGTGTATTACACAGAACACAGTCGAGAAGTAAAGCCAAGTCATCTTGATGAATCTATTAATTTCAACTTTTTTTTAGCGTTAAGCCAAATATTTCTATCTCTTTAATTGCATATTTTATATTGACAACACTGCTCAATGGGACTTGCGTATTATACAGAACACAGTCGAGAATTAAAGTCAAGTCATCTTGATGAGTCTATTACTTTCAACTTTTTTAGCGTTAAGTCATATATTTCTATCTCTTTTATTGCATATTTTATATTGACAACACGGCTCGATGGTACTTGTGTATTATACAGAACACACTCGAGTAGTAAAGCTAGGTCATCTTGATGAGGATATTACTTTCAACTTGTAGTATACTAGAATGTCAAAGCATATTCTATATTGACAACGCTGCTTAAATGGTACTTGTACTATATACAGAACACAGTCGAGAACCATCAAAATAAAAAACACTCACTCCTTGAATTCTATTCTCCCACTAATAAAAACTATACTGATAATCCTTCCTTATATCGGTTGCGTCACTTCCCGTTAGTATTTCTGACTCCCTGATTGGTCTAATAAGAGGCAAGTGATCTTGTTCGTACACAGATTGTAGGCTTCTGATTTGGTGTCATCTTGTGCTGACACTATTCTACCTTGTTGGAGGTCAATGATCTTGTCCTGGTTGTATTAACTGAGCATGTTGCATCACTCCCGTTAGTAGATCAATGCCCATATATGAACTTCCATTCGTGTCTCCTGGGCCCCTTTTACTTATATGTATATGTATGTTGGGATTCCACCCATGTTTCTTTTCTTTTCAGATAAATGACTCATTTTCTTTTCTGTAATTATATTTTGCCTATAGGATAATTTTTAATCCAAATTTGAATTCTGGTTGCTAAGTTAGATTCTTTCGCAATAAGTAAGCTTTGAGCTAAATTCTATTTTGTACTTCCTGGTTTGAGTCATTGAAAGGTAAAGTTAAGAAAAAGTAGAATGGATTTTGAATGGGGATTTAGAGGATTGACCAGGGCCAAGCGAAGTTGCACCCCTATGCAAAGTTTGTGTACAGAACGAATATTATTTTTCAGTTAGTCTGCATTTAGACCCCGTTTGGGGAAGTCTGTTCTTTTTGTGATATGTGACCTTTGGAAGATTATAAGTAAGATATTTTCTACAAACTGTGTACTAATTTTCCCGGAACCCAGACAGGGTAGGAACACAGTTACGAGATACCGTCATTATTATATTGACAGGGGGTTTCGTTACCTCCAAGGAGAGAGTTAGAGATTTTCAGTGGGAACCTGGGTTGGGTACACACTTGGCCTTAGAATTTCGGCCATTTGACATACCCTGGGGAACGGTATACTGTAAATTGGGTATTACCAAACCCGATATTACAAAACCGGTGTGGTAGGCGCGGGCATCTCATTATAATATTTGGTGCCGCCGGGGCTTTTCCCTCCAGTAAGTGGTGAAGCACCATTTTTGCACCAATAAGTGGTGACATCCGTACCTTACCATGCCAATACTGGTGGCAGCAAGAAAAGGTCCTATCAGTAAACCTGATAGTAAAGGAATTCCGCGTTTTCGAAGAGACAAGTTGAGTTAGCCTAGATAGTAACTTATTGTGGTTACATATAAAAAAAATCGCAAAGAGAATTTTTTTATCTGGGCTGTGCCTAGTTAGATAATAATAAGTAATAAAATTTAAGAATCAATATGCCACGTGAATAATTAACTTGTGATACAAGGGAGGCTGCGCCACCCACGTAGAATCGGCAAATTAAAACGCAACGATTTTTCACAAATAGATAAAAAGAGACATTTGTAAAAAGATCTTCATTTGGACGGAAGACGTTAAGTAAACCTTGAAGTAATGGCGGACAAACGGAGAATTCAGACAAGATCAGGAAAGGGACAGTTGGAAGAATCGGATACGAATTCGAAAAAAACTACTGCGGCAAAACAAAAATCGTATTCAGACACACAAGTGTATGCGACTCCCGCTGGAAATACCCTAAGAAAAACACCATACGTTAGAACCATATATCATTTAGGGGGTGGAATAGACATTTATGACACGTGTGAAGGGAAAATATTCAAAACAAAATCAGTAATAGAGCGATCTGCGGTACAAACCGTGGAGGAAGAAAAGAGTTTAAGGCAGATTAAAAAGAATTATTCCCAGAGAGAGAAACCCAGACTAAAGAAACAGTGGCGATAATACGTGAAGAAAAATCATTTTATGAAAATACGGGTAAAACAAAACCAACTCACCCTTCAGATGAGGTACAAAATGTAGGGGAGTTGCGGGTAAGAGAAAATATAATTATAGAACGAACAGACTCAGAAAACGAATTAAGAGGATATAAAGACAGAGAGAATCATAGTAGGCCAAGTAGCAGGAGTAGTAGAAGCTCAATTTCCAGCAGGGTCTCGCGAAAAAGTACTCAAATAGATACGACACAACATATATTAAATATCATGAAGGAAGAGAGAAGAGCCAGAGAACGAAAAGAGAAGGAAGATAGAGAAGAAAGAGAGAATATCAGAATAGCTAGAGAGAAAAAAGGAAGAGGCTGATAGAATAGCTAGAGAAAAAAAAGGAAGAGGCTGATAGAATAGCCAGAGAACGAAAAGAAGAGGCTGATAGAATAGCCAGAGAAGAAAGGAAGAGGCCGATAGAATAGCCAGAGAACGAAAGGAAGAGGCAGGTAGAGAGGATAGAAGAGAACTAATGCAAATAATTGCAGGGAAGAATTCCCAGGAGCCTCAAGAATCGTCCAACGTAAATTTTATGCATGCAGTAAACTTTCAACCAGTGATAGAGAATGAAGATGTACATTTGTACCTCTACAATTTTGAAAAAACCGCGGAATTAAATGGATTGCCGAGAGAAAATTGGGTGACAAGAATACAGCCCCTCCTTAACTACAATGCACAAATTGCATATAAAGCATTACCAATGCACTACTCATACGATTTGAGAGACTAAAACAAGCGATTTTTGAAAAGTTTCAACTCTCCCCCGATCACTTTCAAAGGAAGTTTAGAAGCGAAAGAAAACGAGACAGCGAAACTTTATAAAGAATTCGGGTACAAATTTAAAGATATGTGTTTAAAATGGCTAGAGTTAGAAAACTATAGAATGTTAGGTGACCCGGAAGAAATAAAAGAAAAGATAACGGAAATAGTAGATAAAACAGCAATGGAAAAGTTTTTAGAAAATACCTATCCAAATATGAGAATGTACTTAAAAGAGAAAAACCCACAAACAATTGAAGAAATGTCCGAATTAGCAGACAGGCACACTGAAATTAGGAGGGAGACATTCCCACCAAGAACAAGGCTAGGATGTAGTGGTAGGAAAGAATACCCTTACTCAGAAAATAAAATAATGCTGGCCAGATATGGCAAAGACAAACAGAATCAACGTGCTACCATTGTAACTCCGACGGCCACTATAGCACCAATTGCCCAAATAAAGACGGGAGAAAATACGGCCAAAAATAGGAACAGTATGACATTACCTGTTTTAACTGTAATAAACGTGGACATTATGCCTCAGATTGCCGCAGCGTGAACAAAAATCACGACAATAACTGCAGAACAAGGGACGATGGGCCCAAGGGAAAACAGGACAACCCAAGAAACGATCGATATCACAGCGATCAATCCCGAGAGAATGGGAAAAAGTTTCAGACGTATAAGAGAACCGCATGGGTTAGAAGCCCGGAAAATATGAAAACTTGAGTATTTGCAGAATCACACAAACTATATGGCGAACTAAATGGTAGATCGGTAGAAACAGCTATCAATTCATGCAGCGACCAAACCTGTGTACGGAAAGATTTAATAAAGAAAATTGACATAAACTATGAAAATAAAGTGGCAGCGCTATGCTACTATGGAGCAAAACATAAATGTCTGACGGCTCAGGTCATAATAGAAATCGCCAATAAAGAAGGAAAGACGGTTAAAAAGGAATTAAGAGTAGGTGTTGTACCTACTCTTGTAGTAGACGTTTTATTGGGGAGAGACTTCGGCAATATCGAAAACTTTCTTGCAATAAAAGGCTTTTAGTAAAAGCAACCTCCATGATTAAAAAAGTAAATGCCGTGACACGAGACCAACAAAAAAAAAGGAAAGGGAGGCTGCGCCGCCTACTAATGAAAATGATGATCAAAACATACAAAACCCATTTCAATTTAAACACGAGATGTTCATAAAAATGTAAAACTAAAAAACCTAAATGCCAAAAAAGGGCATACAAAAAGGAATATAACCATAAACAAGAGAAATTATTGACCGTAGAAAGAGAACCAGAGGAAACCAAAGATGAACTAACCGAAATACTAGGGGTAACCTCCGAAAAATTCAAAGAATAACAAACAAATGATAGAGATCGCAGAAAAATAAAACTAGCACTAACGAATAAAAAAAAAATCCGCAATCTAAACAGTTTTCCAGTAATGGAAATCTACTTTACAAAATAATGGAGACTGGGGAAAACCCTAGAAAATTACAACTTTTGGTACCACATGAACTGAAAAAAGCGGTAATAAAATTGGCTCACTCAAGCCCAACCGGGGGACACATGGGATCCCAAAGAACAAGAGATAGAGTCGTGCAGCGTTTTTGGTGGAAAGGATTAAGAAAGGATATTATCAACTTTTGTAAAAGATGCAAAGATTGTCAATTAGTCGCATACAACAAAACAAATGAAAAAGTTCCAATGAAAAAAAAGCCCATTTTCGGCAAACCGTTTGAGAGAATTTCAATGGACATTGTAGGTCCACTCCCGAAATCTAGCGCGGGAAACAGATTCATTCTAGTTATTAAGGATCTGGCTATGAGATACCCAGAAGCTATCCCAATGCGAACAGTAAAATCACCAAAAATCGCAGAAGAACTAGAGAAAAATGTCTCATGTCACGGAATCCCGAAGGAAATTTTAACAGATAATGAAACAATTTTATATTGACATACATTCGAAAATTGTACGAAATTCTCGGCATTAAACAAGTATTAACTACTCCATTCTATCCTCAGACAAATGGAGTGACAGCAAGATTTAACGGAATCCTAATTAGTATGTTGAGACGTGTTGTAAAAGACGATGTAAACCAATGGGACAAAATGCTTCCTTATGTCCTTTTTGCGTACAGAGAAACCCCACACCAAATCTACAGGGTTATCGCTATTTGAATTACTATATGGGACAAACCCGAGGGGTGTTAGACATTTTAAAGGAATCATGGGAGAATGAGGAGAAAAATGAAGAAACAGTGATAACCCACTTGCTATCACTACGAGAAAAACTGCATGAATACCATGAAATTGGCAAGCAAGCATAGGGGGAATATGCAGAAAAAACAAAATATGGTGCGATAAATCCGCCCAAATGCGCGAATTTGCAGAAGGGGATGAAGTCCTCAAATTGCTACCGGATGGAAATAATAAACTGGAAGTAAGATGGAAAAGACCATTTAAGGTGAAAAAGAAAATGAATGATGTAAATTATATGATAGAATTAGATGGAGCAAGGAAAAAGGAAGAAGTTTACCATGTGAATTTACTGAGGAAATTTAACAGAGAGGATGAAAGGAGAATTCACAAAGATCCGGAGAAGCGCTGCCTCATGATTTCGACCTCAGAAAATGACGAGGAAAGTGCCCCTTTGGGTACAATAGACCCGGCAGAAACACAAATAAATGCCATTGAAAGAGTTTCGTCAGAAGCACATCTGAGCCGAGCTCAGAAAGACCAATTAAATAATTTTTTCACGGAATTTGCAGACGTATTAACAGACCAAATCGGAAAAAAAATGTGACACATAAAATACCAGTAAAAGACAACAAACCAATAAAACAACACCCGTACCGAATACCAGAAGCTAAAAGGAAAGAAATGAAAAAAGAATAGACCAAATGCTCGATTTAGGGGTTATAGAATCATCAAATTCAGAATATGCAGCGCCAGTCGTATTAGTCCCGAAGAAATATGGCTCCATTCGATTTTGCGTAGACTACGGAAAATTGAACAATATTTCCGAATCAGACGCATACCCAATACCAAGAATGGATGAAATTCTAGAGTCAGTAGGCTCCGCAAAATTTATATCAATTTTAGACTTGAGAAGGGGATATCATAGGCAGCGCAATGTGTTTTTTTTCTCTCCATACCCGGGCACTTCGTATCGAAGGAGTTGTCTTAGAAACTTCAAAAAGGGCTCATTCGATTGAAAATTGGAGTGGCTAGTACCCTTTTTAATAGTCGAAAGTGATTGGAGGGAAAATAGCTCCCCCCCCACGCCCATCATTCCCCCAAACACATCAAATTTCCAATTGAATGAGCCCTTTTGATGTTTCTACGACAACGCTTTCAGTAAAAACTTTATATGCCCCCAGGGCATAAATTACAACCCTTGCCATGAGGGCTTTGGGGAAGGGGTTGTCATCCTTAAAGACCTAATTTCCAAAAGTTCAAACTATGTTGATTAAAATAGCTATCTACAAATTCGGATTGGATGTGTTTGGGGAAAAGGTGGACGGAGCCAAAAGGGAGCCAATCGAAGTTTCTACGACAAAGCCTTCTATAAGAAACCTTATATGCCCCCAGGGCATAACTTACAACCCTTGCCCTAAGGGGGACTGTCCTCAAAAACATAATTTCTATCTGGAAATCAACTACGCTGACAAAATGGCTATCTCAAAATTTCAATTGATGTGTTTTGGGAAATGGTGGGCGTGGAAGGGGTGTTAGTCAACTTCCAATCACTTTCGACTATTAAAGAGGGCACAAGCCACTCCAATTTCCAATTGAATGAGCGCTTTCGAAGTTTCTACGACAACTTCTTCGATCCAAAGTGCCCTGCTCTAAAGGAAAAAATTAATCAATAATACATTGTGCCAACATCGTTCTTTTATGCCCCCAGGGCATAACTTAAAACCCTTGCCCTGAGGACTGTGGGGAGCGTCTTCCTCTTTACTTGGTCCCCTTTTCTTGTACCTTGAGGGCAACTAGCCCCCCCCCCACGCCCATCATTCCCCCAAACACATCCAATCAAATTTTGAGATAGCCATTTTGTTCAGCGTAGTTGATTTCCAGATAGATAACATGTTTTTCAGGAGGACAATCCCCCACAACCCTCAGGGCAAGGGTTTTAAATTATGCCCTGGGGGCATATAAGGTTTTTATAGAAGGCGTTGTCGCAGAAACTTTAGAACAGGCTCATTCGATTGGAAATTCAAAGGGCTAGTGCCCTTTTTAATAGTCGAAAGTGATTTGAAGACAACTAAACCCCCTCTCACGCCCATCTTTTCTCCAAACACATCCAATCAATCATAGGCAGTGCGATAGGACTGTCTAAGTAAAGAACGATGTGGGCACATTTTGTTTTTTTTTCTCCATACCCGGGCACTTCGTATCGAAAGAGTTGTCGTAGAAACTTCGAAAAAGGCTCATTCGATTGTAAATTGGAGTGGATAGTGCTCTTTTTAAAAGTAGAAAGTGATTGGAGGGCAACTAGCCCCCCCCCCACGCCCGTCATTCCCCCAAACAAATCCAATCAAAATTTTGAGATAGCCATTTTGTTCAGCGTAGTTGATTTCCAGATAGAAAATATGTTTTTGAGGAGGAAACTTCCCCAGAACCCTCAGGGCAAGGGTTTTAAGTTATGCCCTGGGGGCATATAAGGTTTTTATAGAAGGCGTTTTCGTAGAAACTTCAAAACAGGCTCATTTGATTGGAAATTCGAAGGGTTAGTACCCTTTTAATAGTCGAAAGTAATTGGAGGGTAACTATCCCCCCCCCAAAGCCCATCATTCCCCGAAACACATCCAATCAAAATTTTGAGATAGCCATTTTGTTCAGCGTAGTTGATTTCCAGATAGAAAATATGTTTTTGAGGAGGACACTCCCCCAGAATCCTCAGGGCAAGGGTTTTAAGCTGTGCCCTGGGGGGCAGATAAGGTCTCTAAAGAAGACGTTGTCGTAGAAACTTCAAAAAAAGCTCATTCGATTGGAAATTGAAAGGGCTAGTGCCATTTTTAATAGTCAAAAGTGATCGGAGGGCAACTAGCCCCCCACGCCCATCATTCCCCCAAAGACATCCAATAAAAATTTTGAGACAGCCATTTTGTTCAGCGTAGTTGATTTCTACATAGAAAATATATTTTTGAGGAGGATAATCCCCCACAACCCTCAGGGCAAGGATTATAAGTTATGCCCTGGGGGGATATAAGGTTTTTATTGAAATCTTTGTCGTAGAAACTTGAAAAAGAGCTCATTCGATTTGAAATTCAAAGGGCTAGTGCCCTTTTTATAGTCGAAAGTGATCTGAGGGCAACTAACCCCCCTCTCATGCCCACCTTTTCCCCAAACACATCCCATCAAAATTTTTAAATAGCCATTTTATTCAACGTAGTTGAGAGTTTTGGAAATTAGGTCTTTAAGGATGAAAACCCCTCCCCCCAAAGCCCTCAGGGCAAGGGTTGTTTGTTATTCCCTGGGGGAATGTAAGGTTTTTATTCAAAGCGTTGTCTTAGAAACTTCAAAAGGGCTCATTCAACTGGAAAAAGGGCTAGTGCCTTTTTTAATAGTTGAAAGTGATTGGATAGAGACTAACGCCCCTTTCACGCCAACAATTTTCCCAAACACATCGAATTAAAATTTTAAGATATCCATTTCGTTCAACGTTGTTGAAAGTTCTGGAAATTAGGCCTTTTAGGATGATAACCCCCTCAGAGCCCTCAGTGCAAGGGTTGTAAGTTATTGCGTTGTCGTAGAAACTTGAAAAGGGCTCATTCAATTGGAAACTGAAAGGGCTAGTGTCCTTTTTAATAGTTGAAAGTGATTGGATAGCGACTAACGCCCCTCTCACGCCCACCATTTTCCAAAACACATTCAATCAAAATGTTGAGATATCCATTTTGTTCAACGTAGTTGAACCTTCTGGAAATTAGGTCTTTTAGGATGATAACCCCCTCAGAGTCCTCAGTGCAAGGGTTGTAAGTTATGCCCTGGGGGCATAAAGGTTTATATAGAAAGTTGGTGTATAAATCATAGGCAGCGCGATCGCGCTGCCTAAGTAAAGAACGGGGACACTCGAGAACGAGACAAGAAACAGGGACTAAGTAAAGAGGAGGACATCCCCCACAACCCTCAGGGCAAGGTTTTTATGTTATGCCCTGGGGCATATTAGAACGAAGTTGGCACAATGTATTATATACGAATTTTTTCCTTTAGAGCAGGACGCTTCGTATCGAAGGAGTTGTCGTAGAAACTTCGAAAAGCGCTCATTCAATTGGAAATTGGAGTGGCTTGTGCCCTTTTTAATAGTCGAAAGTGATTGGAAGGCGACTAACACCCCTTCCACAACCACCATTTCCCGAAACACATCCAATCAAAATTTTGAGATTGCCATTTTGTTCAGCGTAGTTGATTTCCAGATAGAAAATATGTTTTTGAGGAGGAAACTTCCCCAGAACCCTCAGGGCAAGGGTTTTAAGTTATGCCCTGGGGGCATATAAGGTTTTTATAGAAGGCGTTTTCGTAGAAACTTCAAAACAGGCTCATTTGATTGGAAATTCGAAGGGTTAGTACCCTTTTAATAGTCGAAAGTAATTGGAGGGTAACTATCCCCCCCCCAAAGCCCATCATTCCCCGAAACACATCCAATCAAAATTTTGAGATAGCCATTTTGTTCAGCGTAGTTGATTTCCAGATAGAAAATATGTTTTTGAGGAGGACACTCCCCCAGAATCCTCAGGGCAAGGGTTTTAAGCTGTGCCCTGGGGGCAGATAAGGTCCCTAAAGAAGACTTTGTCGTAGAAACTTCAAAAAAAGCTCATTCGATTGGAAATTGAAAGGGCTAGTGCCATTTCTAATAGTCAAAAGTGATCGGAGGGCAACTAGCCCCCCACGCCCATCATTCCCCCAAAGACATCCAATAAAAATTTTGAGACAGCCATTTTGTTCAGCGTAGTTGATTTCTACATAGAAAATATATTTTTGAGGAGGATAATCCCCCACAACCCTCAGGGCAAGGATTATAAGTTATGCCCTGGGGGGATATAAGGTTTTTATTGAAATCTTTGTCGTAGAAACTTGAAAAAGAGCTCATTCGATTTGAAATTCAAAGGGCTAGTGCCCTTTTTATAGTCGAAAGTGATTTGAGGGCAACTAACCCCCCTCTTATGCCCACCTTTTCCCCAAACACATCCAATCAAAATTTTTAAATAGCCATTTTATTCAACGTAGTTGAGAGTTTTGGAAATTAGGTCTTTAAGGATGAAAACCCCTCCCCCCAAAGCCCTCAGGGCAAGGGTTGTTTGTTATTCCCTGGGGAATGTAAGGTTTTATTCAAAGCGTTGTCTTAGAAACTTCAAAAGGGCTCATTCAATTGAAAAAGGGCTAGTGCCTTTTTTAATAGTTGAAAGTGATTGGATAGCGACTAACGCGCCCTTTCACGCCAATAATTATCCCAAACACATCGAATTAAAATTTTAAGATATCCATTTCGTTCAACGTAGTTGAAAGTTCTGGAAATTAGGCCTTTTAGGATGATAACCCCCTCAGAGCCCTCAGTGCAAGGGTTGTAAGTTATTGCGTTGTCGTAGAAACTTGAAAAGGGCTCATTCAATTGGAAACTGAAAGGGCTAGTGTCCTTTTTAATAGTTGAAAGTGATTGGATAGCGACTAACGCCCCTCTCACGCCACCATTTTCCAAAACACATTCAATCAAAATTTTGAGATATCCATTTTGTTCAACGTAGTTGAACGTTCTGGAAATTAGGTCTTTTAGGATGATAACCCCCTCAGAGTCCTCAGTGCAAGGGTTGTAAGTTATGCCCTGGGGGCATAAAGGTTTATATAGAAAGTTGGTGTATTGATCGCGCTGCCTAAGTAAAGAACGGGGACACTCGAGAACGAGACAAGAAAAAGGGACTAAGTAAAGAGGAGGACATCCCCCACAACCCTCAGGGCAAGGTTTTTAAGTTATGCCCTGGGGCATATAAGAACGAAGTTGGCACAATGTATTATATATGAATTTTTTCCTTTAGAGCAGGACACTTCGTATCGAAGGAGTTGTCGTAGAAACTTCGAAAAGCGCTCATTCAATTGGAAATTGGAGTGGCTTGTGCCCTTTTTAATAGTCGAAAGTGATTAGGAAGGCGACTAACACCCCTTCCACAACCACCATTTCCCGAAACACATCCAATCAAAATTTTGAGATTGCCATTTTGTTCAGCGTAGTTGATTTCCAGATAGAAATTTTTTTTTGAGGCAAGTCCCCCGCAGCCCTTAGGGCAAGGGTTGCAAGTTATGCCCTAGGGTATATAAGGTTTTTTTTCTAGAAGGTGTTGTCGTAGAAACTTTTAAAAAAGGCTCATTCGATTGGAAATTCAAAGGTCTAGTGCCCTTTTTCATAGTCAAAAGTGGTTAGAGTGCAACTAACCCGCCTCTCACGCCCACCTTTTCCCCAGACACATCTAATCAAAACTTTGAGATAGCCATTTTATTTAACGTAGTTTTAAGTTCTGGAAATTAGGTCTTTGAGGATGACAACCCCCCACAGCCCTCACGTCAAGGGTTGTAAATTATGCCCAGGGGGCATTCAAGGTTTTTATATAACGCGTTGTCGTAGAAACTTCAAAAAGCATTCAATTCGATTGGAAATTGAAATGGCTAGTGCCCTTTTTTAATGGTCGAAAGTGATTAGAAAGCAACTAACAACCCTTCCACGCCCAACATTTCCCCAAACACATCCAATAAATATTTTGAGATAGCCGTTTTGTCCCACGCAGTTCAAAGTTTAGGAAATTATACCTTTGAGCAGGACACTCCCCCCACAGTCTTCAAGGCAAGGGTTATAAGTTATGCCCTGGGGGCATATAGGTTTTTATTGAAATCTGTGTCGTAGAAACATAAAAAAGGGCTCATTCGATTGGAAATTCAAAAGGCTAGTGCCCTTTTTCATAGTCGAAAGGGATTTGAAGGCAACTAACCCCCCTATCACGCCCATCTTCTCTCCAAAAACATCCATATATATATTTTAGATAGCCATTTTATTCAACGTAGTTAAAAGTTTTGGAAATTAGGTCTTTAAGGATGACACCCCCCCCACAGCCTTCAGGGCAACGGTTATAAGTTATGCCCTGGGGTGTATAAGGTTTTTATTGAAAGCGTAGAAACTTCAAAAGGCTCATTCAATTGGAAATGGAAATGGCTAGTGCCTTTTTTATAGTTGAAAGTGATTGTAAAGTGAGTAACGCCCCTCTCACGCCCACCATTTTCCCAAAAAACATCCAATCAAAATTTTGAGATATCCATTTTGTTTACCGTAGTTGAAAGTTCTGGAAATTAGGTCTTTTAAGATGATAACCCCCTCAGAGCCCTCAGTGCAAGGGTTGTAAATTATGCCCTGGGGGGCATATAAAACTTATATAGAAAGTTGTTATAGAAATTTCAAAAAGGGCTCATTTGATTGGAAATTGAAATTGCCCATTTTAATAGTCAAAAGTGAGTGGAGTGTAATTAACCGCCCTCTTACGTCCACCATTTCCCCAAAAGTATGCAATCAAATTTTAGAGATAGCCATTTTGTTCAACGTAGTTAAAAGTTCTGGAAATTATGTATTTAAGGATGACAAGCCCCCTAGAGCCCCAAGGGCAAAGGTTGCAAGTTCTGCCCTGGGGGCATATAAAGTTTTTGTAGATAGAGTTGTCGTAAAACTTCAAAAGGGTCTCATTCAATTCGAAATTGAGGGCTAGTACCCTTTGTAATAGTCGAAAGTGATTGGAGGGTAACTAACCCCCCTCTCACGCCCACCATTCCTCCAAACACATCCAATCAAAATTTTCAGATAGCCATTTTGTTCAACGTAGTAGAAAGTTCTGGAAATTAGGTCTTTGAGAATGACACCCCCCCCCACAGCCCTCACGTCAAGGGTTGTAAATTATGCCCAGGGGGCATTCAAGGTTTTTATATAACGCGTTGTCGTAGAAACTTCAAAAAGGGCTCATTCGATTGGAAATTGAAATGGCTAGTGCCCTTTTTAATGGTCGAAAGTGATTGGAAAGCAACTAACAACCCTTCCACGCCCACCATTTCCCCAAACACATCCAATAAAGATTTTGAGATAGCCGTTTTGTCCCACGTTGTTCAAAATTTAGGAAATTATACCTTTGAGCAGGACACTCCCCCCACAGTCTTCAAGGCAAGGGTTATAAGTTATGCCTTGGGGGCATATAAGGTTTTTATTGAAATCTGTGTCGTAGAAACATAAAAAAGGGCTCATTCGATTGGAAATTCAAAGGGCTAGTGCCCTTTTTCATAGTCGAAAGTGATTTGAAGGCAACTAACCCCCCTATCACGCCCTTCTTCTCTCCAAAAACATCCAATATATATTTTAGATAGCCATTTTATTCAACGTAGTTGAAAGTTTTGGAAATTAGGTCTTTAAGGATGACAACCCCCCCCCTCCCCACAGCCTTCAGGGCAAGGGTTATAAGTTATGCCCTGGGGGAGTATAAGGTTTTTATTGAAAGCGTAGAAACTTCAAAAGGGCTCATTCAATTGGAAATTGAAATGGCTAGTGCCTTTTTTAATAGTTGAAAGTGATTGGAGAGTGAATAACGCCCCTCTCACGCCCATCATTTTCCCAAATAACATCCAATCAAAATTTTGAGATATCCTTTTTGTTTACCGTAGTTGAAAGTTCTGGAAATTAGGTCTTTTAAGATGATAACCCCCCTCAGAGCCCTCAGTGCAAGGGTTGTAAATTATGCCCTGGGGGCATATAAAACTTATATAGAAAGTTGTTATAGAAATTTCAAAAAGGGCTCATTTGATTGGAAATTGAAATTGCCCATTTTAATAGTCAAAAGTGAGTGGAGAGTAATTAACCGCCCTCTTACGTTCACCATTTCTCCAAAAGTATTCAATCAAAGTTTAGAGATATCCATTTTGTTCAACGTAGTTAAAAGTTCTGGAAATTATGTATTTAAGGATGACAAGCCCCCTAGAGCCCCAAGAGCAAAGGTTGCAAGTTCTGCCCTGGGGGCATATAAGGTTTTTGTAGTTAGAGTTGTCGTAAAACTTCAAAAGGGGCTCATTCAATTCGAAACTGAGGGCTAGTGCCCTTTGTAATAGTCGAAAGTGATTGGAGGGTAACTAACCCCCCTCTCACGCCCACCATTCCTCCTAACACATCCATTCAAAATTTTCAGATAGCCATTTTGTTCAGCGTAGTAGAAAGTTCTGGAAATTAGGTCTTTGAGAATGACGCCCCCCCCAGCACTCAGGGCAAGAGTTGTAAGTTATACTCTGGGGGCATATAATATTTTTATTGAAAGTTTTGTCGTGGAAACTTCAAAAGGGCTCATTTTATTGGAACTTGAAAGAGCTAGGGCCATTTTTAATAGTTGAAAGTGATTGGAGAGCGACTGCTGCCCCTCTCACGCCCACCATTTCCCAAACACATCCAATCAAAATTTTGAGATAGCCATATTGTTTTAACGTAGTTGAAAGTTCTGGAAATTTGGTCTTAGAGGATGACAACCACCCTAGGAGACCTTTTGGTAAGGGTTGTAATTTATGCCCTGGGGGCATATAAGGTGTTTATAGAAAGCGTTGCTGTTTCCAAAAGGGCTCATTCGATTGGAAATCGAAAGGCCGAGTGCCCTTTTTAATAGTCAAAAGTGATTGGAAGGCTTGACATTTTTATGGTAAAGATCGAAGTGGGTATAATGTATTATTTTTTGTTATTGTTGTTGTTTAGACCAGGGCACTTCGTATCGAAGGAGTTGTCATGGGAACTTCGAAAAGGGCTCATTCTATTGAAAATAGAAAGGGCTGATGCTCTTTTTAATAGTTGAAAGTGATTTGAGGGCAACTAGGCCCCCTTCCACTCCCACCTCCCACGCCAACCCTCCCATTTCTGCTCTTAAAATTTAATCAAATCAAAATAGCGTAAGTATATCCAAGCTATCAAAGAAAGTAAACAGATTTTTTTGCGAATGGTATCAAGTTTTCCATTTCAGGTCAACTAGAAGAGGTATGAACCCCTATGCCTTCCCAAGGCCAGAACAAAATTTGCACTTTACTGAAAAAATACAAATGAATGTGCATTGTCAGTTTAATATGCATATACTGATATTTAGTAATCAAATTTTTAATATTATATGATTAATTAAAGTTATAAAAGTAAAAACATGTATATTTTTTTCAGTAAAGTGCAAATTTTTGCTCTGGCCTTGGGAAGGCATAGGGTTTTGAGCCCAACTTATGTTAATTTCAGCTCTTTTTTTGGAGTTTGACTCGGTTAATTATTGTAATTTCTGTTCGTTTTGGGTTTCATTTATTTATCGATGCTGATTTGTGGTAGTTTCACGCTTGATAGATTATTTGATTTTATTTTTGCTCATTTTTTGTTCAATGGAGTTCTTTAATTTTCTTTGGAAAACTTATTTTTTGGAAAAAGTTTTTTTTAATTAATTGGCAAGTAAAGATGCACCCAGAAGATTCAGCAAAAACGGCTTTTATTACGCCTTTTGGGTTATACATGTTTAGGTATATGCCTTTGGACTAAAAGGGGCACTAGCAACATTCCAAAGACTAGTAGATTGTATCTTAAAATCCTTATCATATACAAAAGCCTACTTGGATGACATTATAGTATTTTCAAACCCGTTCAATTAACATATAACTCTATGAAACAAGTGTTGACCAGGCTGAGGAGAGCAGGATTAACTCTGAATGTATAAAAATTTAAATTGGTACAGTCAGAGACAGAATACCTGGGACACAAAATAGGAAAAGGTATCATAATCCTACTAAGGGAAAAAAACAGAAAAAATTAAAAGCGCAGTAGTCCCGAATACAAAGAAAAAAGTTCCTTCATTTTTGGGGTTGGCAGAATATTACCAAAAATTCATACCAAATTTGCAACGATTGCTACACCTTTGACGGAATTAACAAGGAAGGGGGCCGTAGACCCCGTTAAATGGTCAGAAATAGAACAAAATGCATTTGTTACTCTGAAAGATGCTCTTTGTAGCGAAAGAATACTGAGAAATCCAGATTTTTCCTTACCATTTGTGCTACAAACTGACAGTACAGATTACGAATTAGGGGCA